>JAJOZX010001635.1:695000-802889 GCA_023014485.1 Bathynomus jamesi
TCAATTCACTTTTTCATTGTTCCTTACCACATCAAAAGGGAAGAAATTTTCAATATCATTAGGAAATTTTATTTCATATGTTTCTTACTCATTCCATTGGGCCTTCCATTCAAACTTGGGCAGTTTTCGCCTTGATTCTAACGAGTTTAAGATAAACTTTTGACGGTTGTCATATCCTATTCTTTCCTGACATGCCTTTGTTACTAGGTTCACTGACCTTTCCACACTTTGACTGTGGCATGGAAAAGAAGCTATCTCCAGTGGCTTACATCGAGTCTGTAGTAGCTCATCGTCGCTAAAATTGTTTAGCAGCGGTGGAGGAGTAATGATCTCTTTTTGCCAATCGATCATCTCGGTGTAGTCAGTAGATTGGAAATTGAGGGTTTGAGGCAACTCAAAGTTTCTGGTACCTGAAAATCCTGTTCTTGAAAGGATGATTTTCTGAATAGCTTGCTCCCTAATTTCTAGTCTCTTGTCAGTTACCATTGATATGAGTATATTTGCTTGGTGGGCAAAGTAGGCGTTATTCTTTAATACTGGTTCTATGATTGATCTATGTTGTTCACCTAAATTTCGAAGCAAGCACATTAAATGCCAAAAGTTATTTGCACCATCAGCTACATTAGGATGAGATTTTATCCAAAACCACCCTGCAGCATAGAACGGCATAATAATCTTGACTATATCTTGGAAGTTTTTATCGGGATTTGGTGTTGAGATATATAATCGAAGGACCCTTTTGGCTAGAGTTAGCCAGTGAGTATGGTGAAGGGTACCTGGGGATCGAGTGAACAGATCTTGAGAAGTGTCTCCAGTTTGCACTGCCAGACACATATCATAGAGATATCTTTGATCACTGCTTAGCTCCTTCACAACATTTGCTGGAATTTCTTTAATGTTTCCCTTTACGCGAGAATATTTGTTTCACCCATGCGATTTCTTTCTCTTTCTAATTTCTTTCTGTCAAGCATGTTGGTGTGGTTAAGGATCCCATATCTTTTAAAGCTGCATTGACTATTGCAGCTGCAGCTCTATAACTTACACGATAACGATCTGTCGTTAATGCTAGGTTTTTATAGGAGTGCCTGTTCTGAATATTGTCAGTCAATTCTAAATCGGCCTCATAATCTACATCCTGACTCTCTGAATCTACATCCATGTCTTCGATATTTCCTATAAATTCCGATGGTAAAACATTGATGGCTTCAGTCATTTCTTCTTGTGCTTTTAGTTGACGGTTTTGTACTTCTTGGGCTCTTGCTAAAGATCTCTTCTTTGTGCACAATGCGATCAATTGGTCCTAACTGATTTTTTCCTTGTTTTTGATCCACAAAACACTCCCATTCTGCCATTGGTATTTTATCCTTACACCTGCAAGATTTCCTATCAATTCCCTCATCATAGCATTCACAAGAAGATATATCAAACATTTCATCATACTGAGCTACTTTTAGGGCAAAACTTTAATTTCTTTGATGTAACGGCACCTTGTTCAATTTTGAGACTACTTCTATTAGTCGACTGACTTTAAGATAGATACCTTTGGTGTTAATCGTAGGAAAAGAAAATTTCATCCAAATGTCTTCAATATCTTTTACAACAACCCTGTAACAATCATTAGCAGTTGCTGATCCTTTTGATTTAGCTTCTTCAAGACGGCGCACAAAAAGGTAGTGTCTCACAACATCTGCTTTTGAAAGAGTCATGGCTGCTGGGAATTCTGTAGGATATCCAAAGGCTGCATTTGAGGACTTGCTTCTAGTAGTCATAGTTTATATTCAGAAATAAAATCAAATTATATGTAATTTATAATTTATGATAATTCAAATTATAATTAAAGCAAATGCAAATTATTTCTATTTATCTGAAAAATTATTTCTATTTATCTGAAACAGAAAAATATCAAGTATTAAACAAACAACTTATCATGTAACATATAACAACATTAAACATATGCAAATATGAAGGTAAAAAGGGGAGGAGGGGCATGTGATAGGGGTAGTAGGGTAGCACATGCTTGATTTTTTAATATTTTGTTAGTGATAAAAAAAACCTTTCTCACACAGTGTACTTTTTAAGAAATAACATTTTTTCCCATTTAAATATATGCAAATATGAGGCTAAAAAAGGGGGGGGGTATGTGATAGGAGTAGCAGGGGTAGCACATGCTTGATATTTTAATATTTTGTTAAGATGATGAAATGAAACTTCTCACATAGTGTACTCTTTTAGAAATAAAAAAAATTCCCATTTTTGACCCGGCCTAACACACACACATATATATATATATATATATATATATATATATATATATATCGTAGGCCTAATATTAACCGAGTGAGGTGATAATGATTGGGCCTACTCTAATTTTCTAAATGAAATTATACTGATATAATGTTACGAATGCTTTGAGGTATGAAGGTTATAAAAAGCACCTTGTTTTTTTGTGTTTAATTAAAAAAATAAAATCAATTATTTGTTAACAGTGATTAACATGGCAATGAAGGTATTTACGATGACTAACAATTATATAACGGCATTTATAGTATGCTAAGATAACTGAGGATTAGCAAATAAGGAAATGGTTATATAGATTAATCGTTAAGTAATACACTAATTTATGGAGGCTAATGGCATGCAAAATGGAACACAGCATGAAATATAAAGCCTATTGATAACAGAAAATATGCACGTGCGTTTCGTGCACTGAATGGATTACGTAACACACTGATTTAGGTAGGCTAGAGTTACGCATAAATGGAACATGAAATAAATGATGCAACCTAAAGATAATAGAATTTATGCACGTACGTTTTGGTACACTGAATAGATTGGGCCGTCTAGAATGAATTGCCTAAAAGAACACGTAAACAGTAGGATGCATGATAAGTAAATTGTACGATGATCACAATAACAGGGTGATACAAAATTACGGTAGTTAATACAACACTAGAAATACGCCCACTGCACTCTTAACGGGAAAGTTAGTTTGAACGGTATTAAAAGCACTTTAGGTATAGCCTAATCACGCCGCTGCGGTTACGCTCTGTAGGCTTAGCGAGCATTGCTTAAGAACGAGGCCCAGAGAGCTTACCGACATTGTTGAAAATACCTTTTGAGATGAAGAGATGCTTGAAGGTTCACCTTGTAGAACGTAGGCCCGAGGTGAAGTTGACCGTCCTATTGAAGCTTGTTGAACGGGCGCCGCCACTCGACTCTTGAGATGAAGGATGAGTTAAACCAAGGTCAGAAGGATGTCGCCTCAAGTGTTGATTCGCTTCGTGTAGAGTTGAGATATTGCTTGAGGGACTGAAGCCGGCTGAAGTCGAACGGCGCTGGGTTTCGAAGGATTGCTTCTGCAGGCGGTCTGTAGAAGGTTTTACTTGATGATAGACCGGAACCTTGAAGGAACAGCAGGCCGCTCTCCGGCGAAGGCCGGAGAGCGGGTGGCTTGACGAGTGTTGCTGCTGACGAAGGCCAAGAGTGAGACGTGACGAACAAGACGAGAAGTGATGACTGCTGAGAGACGAAGTGAATGAGAGTGATTGTTTTTTCTGTTTAAAGTGCTTCAACCCTGCTGGATTATTGACACAATTATTTTTTATTTTTTTGGTCTCCCCGAAGGGAAACCAGAGTTTGGAAGTGTATCAGTGGACCCTCGCTTATATAACCTCTGAGACGCGGAATTTCGCGGCATTTCTGAGACGCCTCCTACGCGTCCTTTGTTGCTAAGAGGCTAGTGTTATTTCTGATTCCTTGAAACCACATGCGTCTTTCGCTTCCATGTGATTCTAAGATGTTTGAGAACGGCGGGGAAAATATTCCTTTGGCTGTTTTTTGTCTGTTTTTCTATCTGTTTCACTATTTATATATATATATATATATATGGGAATGAACTCAGAATGGTTCCCTCAGGTTTTTTATAATACACAGACCGTGCATGGAACAAGAAACTTTTCTGGGAAAATTAAATCCACTATAGTCCGAACAAGTAATGGTAAATGACAAACACTATAGTTTTTTCTTTTTCATGATGTTAGCCCGACGTGGGCAACGGGTCACTCGCAAAGTGGTCCCAAAAATATAGCTTCCCTCACCAGCTATCTGCAAAGCAGATAGGATCCAGCTTTGAGACAGGATCTAGGGTTTAAAGCAACCTAGCCCCGCTACATTTAGAACCTCAATATAAGCAAAAGGCTCGTTGCCGTCACGTCGGATTGAATACATCAAAGAAAAAGGGGTAACTAGAAAACGAAACTAGAAAAAGGAAAAAGCAATAGTGTTTGTCATTTACCATTACTTATTCGGACTATAGTGGATTTAATTTTCCCAGAAGAGTTCCTTGTTCCATGCACGGTCTATGTGTATCAAATATATAAAACAGGCGCTAAACAATTGAACGGAATCAAGTTCTTCTGCAACAGCTGCATAATCGAAATAAACTCGTTTATGGTTTTTAAAGCAAAACGAAACTATGAGGAAAAGGCAAAAGAGAAGTTTATGAATGGCGAACAGAGAGAAAAAATAGAAGGAACGAAGATAATACGAGAGGAAACGGCGTAAAACGAACAGGAAAAAAAACAGAAAAAGCAGAAAAAATAGAAATAAAAGAAGCACCAACAGAGGAAACGGAGGCACAAAACCAAATCCAGAGATTTCAAACAAAGGGCATTAGCAGCAATAGGAAAATCAAGTAGACAATAAAGAAATTATACTGAAACCACCAAAAACAAAGGCTCCAAGTAAAACTGGGGAAGAAACTATATGTAAACACTATGTGAAAGGAATTTGCAGATATAAGGGAGGAGAATGTATTTATGAACACCCTCCTGTGTGCAACTACTCTTACAATAATGGTCACTGCAAATTTGGTGGAAAATGCAAATTCTACCATCCGGTTATTTGCGAGTCCTACGCAACATATGGAACCTGCCAGTACTGAAGAAAATGCTAGTACCATCATCTCCCGAAAAGTTCAAGGGACAAGTTTCAAATGACAACAGAAGGAATGTGAGGACAAAAAATATGTACCTAAATAGCAAACAAAACACAAATAGCACAAAAAATTTTCAACATCTCGGACACAATACGGCTGCTAAGTCTCATACAGCACATGCAGCTGACATAGCTGGCAACCCTTAAGCCGGACCGCTACATGGCAAGAAACTACCAGAACAGGTAGGAGAAAACGGATCCATCTCGGAGGACCACAAGGCCACAAAACACGCGATGCCAAAGGACAACGAACTTAAAATGCACAACGGGCAATGCAAAAAAAAGAACAAACATTGTCCTGGCAAATATTCAAGGAATAAAACCGAACAATTTTCTAAACAAAGTCTCGTACCTGAAAGGTTTTATGGACGAAACAAGGGCGGACATCACATGCTTTACAGAAACACATCTTAAAGATTGCCAAGGAAACTGCGATAACTGCGAACACTGTATCGATAAGAAAGAATTGCATATAGATGGATTCAACTTACTAAGAGCGGATAGAACAGCGAGACGTAAAGGTGGATGTGCTATTCATATACATGAGAGGTAATAAGTAAATCCAACAGCTTCGTGGAAACCCTTGCAGTGAAAATAGAGACACTAAACGTGGTACTGATAGTCATCTATAGACCTCCAAATTCTCCAAATGAAAAATTTCCGCATGTCATTGATGATATCAGAACCCTAATAAAGTCCCTAAACTCTCCATCCCCTAATATAATACTCTGCTGCGATTTTAATTTCCCATTTATAAAATACAAAAAGGTGGGTAGAAATATATTTATACAGCAAGATAAGGGGGGCACAAGAGACGACCAGGAGCAACAAAGATGTTGATGGCTCTCACAAACGAGTTTATGCTGACACAGGAGATAACAGAAAGTACCAGGAAAAATAACTGCATAGATCTGGTATTCACAAATAACACGACTTCATTGCCGATATAAAAATAACCACAACTATTATCTCAGACCATAATATAATCGAGTTATCAACAAATATGACGAAAACTTTAAAAGACAATACACATACGGAAGGAAGAAATTTGGGGCTTTTAACTTAAACTCCAAGACCATAAATTGGGAAAAAGTCAGATCACACATGGCCCAAATAGAGTGGAGAATAGTTTTACAGAATAAAACAACTGAGGAAATGCTAACAACCTTGGAAGAAAAGACGTTCAGAATTTTGGAAAAATATGCTCCGAAAGCACTGCCAAAAGAAAAGAGAAACTGGCAAGAGAGGCAAGAGATAAATATTCCGCAAAAGAAAGATAGTAGCGACGAAGTAGGCAAATTGCGGAGACAACAACGCCAAGAAAGTAATACAAGAAAAACTGGAGAGTATCGATAGTGAAATACAAACTCTGATGGAGGGCCATACAGAGAGGGAAAAGGAAAAGGCGGTAGAAGCAATAAAGGAAAATCCAAAATACTTCTACAGCTATGAGAAAAGGAAAACCAAAACGCGCGCTACTATCGGGCCCTTAAGTAAAGGAAATAATGAACTAACAAACGATCTGAAAGAAATATCTGAAACATTGAGAGCCTAGTATGAATCGGTTTTCAGTACCCCAAAAGGTGGCAAAGCGATACCTGACATAGATGCATTCTTCGAAGAGAAATTGCAAGGAGAATGTATAACAGACTTTGATTTTGCCCCAGAAGATGTAGTGAGAGCTATAGGCCAAATGAAATCACATTCAGCTGCAGGTCCGGGCAAATGGAACGCACTATTAATTAAAAACTGTAAAAATGAAAGAGCTACACCCTTATACTAGATATGGAGAAGATCCCTAGACACTGGGGAAATACCGAGCATCTTGAAAAGAGCAAACATTGTCCCTATATGTAAAGAAGGGGATAGATCTCAAGCAAAGAACTACAGACCAGTGTCATTGACGTCCACCTCACCAAAATATTTGAAAGAATAGTCAGAGAGAAAATCTATGATTTCTTGGAGACACTGGAAAAATTCAACGAAAATCAGCACGGATTCCGTTCGGGAAGATCATGCCTATCACAACTTATAGAGCATTATGACAATATCCTACATGCACTTGAAGGTAATGAAAACTATGATGTCATATACACGGATTTTGCTAAAGCTTTCGACAAGTGCGATCATGGTATAATAGCACACAAAATGAAACATATGGGAGTAACACTGGTATGCATATGACATGTTTTTGTCTGCTGTGAGGGTTTTTTCAACTCATGTTATATAATTCGACCATGCTGAATTCGAAAATGACATTGGTTTTCCTCAATCAGGTCAGGTTTTTTCTCTATTGGCCATTTATTATAAGTCCAATTTTCCCAAATTTATTGATTTTTTTAGATTAAACACTGTAGATACGAGTAATATTATAAGAACACTCGTGAAAAATGAAAACTGTGTGAATAAATACTTTTATTCATACAATGAATATGGAAAAAAGTTTATTGAGGAAGGAATGAAGTTTTTTTGGCTTTCCGTCTGTTTTTCTTCGGGCACGTCTCGCTTCAAACACCAGCAATAGTCCGCCAGCATATTGATATCCCAGTTTCCCTGGTACCTCTCTTCCATTATTTTGATATCTTGGTGAAATCGTTCACCCTGTTCCTCACTATAATCCCCGCAATTTTCAGGAAAATAGTCCAAGTGGGACCACAAAAAGTGCATTTTTATGGACATGCGCGACCCATGAGCTTTGAAAGCTTCCATCAAGTTTTCGACAACGGACTCGTATTCTGGACTTCTACGCTTGCCAAGAAAATCAGTGACAACTGATTTGAATGCCTGCCAGGCATTCTTCTCAGTTGGAGTCATTGCGTTTTCGAACTGAGTATCCTTGATCAAAGTTCGAATTTGAGGACCATCAAAAACCCCAGCATTTAGTTTAGCATCAGATATATGAGGAAATTTACTCTAGAGATATCGGAATGCTGAACCCTCCTTATTCATTGATTTGATGAAATTTTTCATCAAGCCCAGCTTAATATGAAGTGGTGGGAGCAAAATTTTTGTTGGTGGTACAAGGGGCACTGAAACGACATTATGCGACCCAGGTTCAAAATTCTCTCTGGATGCCCATTCACGCTGTGCATAGTGCTTCTCATCCGCTCGGCTATCCCATTTGCAGAGGAAACATGGGTATTTCGTGTATCCCCCTTGCATTCCCAATACAAATGCCACAATCTGAAAAAAAATATTTAAAGAATTTAGAGAATTTGTTCTATCAGATAAAAAAAATCTATGCATTGGACTGTATCACTTCTGTGGGGAAGTTAAGTGTTCTTATACGCTCTCAAATAACCTTTGGAAAAACAACATAGTCAATAGCAATAGTTTACTTATGATATTAGTATTACCTTCAAATCTCCACAGATCCTCCAGTTATGTTGGTCGTATACGAGAGCATCCAGTAAAATTTTCATGTTATCGTAGCTCTCAGTAAGTTGTACGGAATGTGCTACAGGGACTGATGCAACCCTATTCCCAATGTTGAGAAGTACTGCTTTCAAACTTCGTTTAGACGAGTCTATAAATAGCCTCCATTCTGATGCGTTATATGGCAGGCCCAAGGATTCGATTAGCCCCTCAACATTGCAGCAGAACACTAAGGAAGAGGTATTTTCGCGCACTGCAAAAAACTTGCGGAATTCTTCCTCTCGTTTCCTATACCAGGAGAATGTTGTTCCCGGAGCCAGCAAGTTGTCCTCTCGAAGTCGTGAGCCCAAGATCTCGGCAGCTAATTTGGAAAGTCCTAAATCCCTGGTAAGATCATTAAGTTTGGCCTGGTTGAGAGGCCTCGGCTCATTTGAAGCGGTATTTTGAGGTATATACGACTGGGACTGGTCATTGGCATTGGTCATTGATTCATCATCAGAATCATCGAAGTCCAGGTTTGAGGTGGTCGGGTATTGGAATTCCAGGACCATGGGTACAGGTCTCATAGCAGAAGGAATGTCAGGGTATACAACAATGTGTTTATTCTTCTTGTTAACTCCTGAAATAGAAACACAGAAACATGGATATAAAACTTGCATATGAAATAGAAGAAGCATTCAGACAGTGGCGGCTCGTGAGGGAAGGCTGCGTTCTGTAAGATATGAAATAGGTCGATGGAGTCTGTATATTTTCTTTCTTTTCATTCATATTGTCCCCGAAGGGACAATATGAATGAAAAAGAAAGAAAATATACAATCATTGTATATGTAAATGTAACTTGTATAACAATATGTATGTGTAAATGTATTTTCTATAACAATATGTACACGTATATGTAAATGTATGATTACCATTATGGTGAATATTATGCTATATATGGTGAATATTACATTATGGTGAATATTATGTCAAGTTTCATACGAGGATTTCAAAATATTTAAGAAAAATAAATTTATAAGCCCACCTTGGAGGTTTGTCATGCAGAAATAGCAATCTGTCACGTGATCCTTTCCTTCTCTCCAAATCATGGGAATTCCAAAAGGCAAAGATTTCGCTCTGCCTTTGCTCCATCTTCTCAAATTTTCAATGCACGTCTTGCAGCACATATGAGGGGCGAAATTTTTGTCCTGGTCCCCTAGCTTAATTCCAAAGTATGCTCTATACATTGTCTTCACAAATTTAGTGATTTGGGACTGGTTATTTGGCATGGTAACCATCCCACATATGTAGCAGAATCTATTGGGATCATTTTTACACGCTCTATTCATTATGAAATATTTTATCTATATGCCTGAAAAGTAAAAAAAGATATTATACAAGTGAAACAAGTGATGATAGATTAGGCTGACCATATTTCCTTGAGACAAAAACGGGACATTGGGATGGCAAAAAAGGGACGGGGGTTATGTAATATTCTGTATTCATGAAAAAGTAAGTACATAAACATATTGAGCTTACAATTATACTTCAGTGACAGAACCCATACAAAAACCCATACAAAACGGTACTGTCCCGTTCAAAACGGTACGTATGGTCAGCCGATGATAGATGTTACTGTTCCAATTCCGCTTTGACAAAATCACGAAAAATTCTATTTTACTTATGAGGCCATAGCCGGATAACCTGAGCTGATTGAGAAAAACGGATTGCAGATTCGAAATCAGCAGGAAAACCTCTATAAGAATCACTTACAAAACCCTTGACAGCAAAATTGATGCATACCAGTGTAACAGGCAAAGTGAGAAAATGGATCTACAAATTCCTCAGAGAATGACTACAGGTCGTCAAAATTCAAGGTGTATCATCATCAGAATCAGAAGTACGCAGCTCAGTACCACAAGGTACAGTGCTGACCCAACTCCTGTTCATTATCATGCTAACAGACATAAACAGTGGAGTTAACAGCAACAGTATAGTAACATCATTTGCGGACGATACAAAGATCAGCAGAAAAATCAGTGATGCAAATGAAGTGGAGGCCTTGCAGAGGGGACACAACCAAAATATACAAATGGTCAGAATACAACAATATGACATTTAACACCGAGAAATTTCAGCTCTTGAGATATGGTAGAAATGAGGAACTGGAACAGACTGCATATTATGCTCCAGATAAACAGGAAATTCTGAGAAGCACAAAAGCGGTTGACTTGGGGATAATAACCGAGGATGCCAAATTCGAGACACAACATCAGATAGCAATAAACAAAGCAAAACGAGTCGCGGGACAGGTACTAAGAACGTTCAAAAGGAGGGATAAGACAGTAATGATTCCCCTGCTGAGAATACTGATCATACCAAAACTTGAATACTGCTCAGTTTTGACGTCCCCATATAAAAAGAAAGAAATTAATAACCTACTGTAGAAGAAACGCACACACATTTCACAGCTAAGATTGATGGCTGCAAAGAACTCATCTACTTGGAAAGACTATCTAAACTAAATCTGTACTCACTGGGAAAGAAGAAGAGAGGTATACCATAATCTACATATCGAAAATGATCGAAAAACTGGTACCAAACCTCAAACTAAACCCAATTACCATTGCAAACAGTGGAAAAGAGGAAAAGCAGAATGTGTAGTGTTCCCAAATTAAGGATCCGACAAGGGACCTCCTCAACACTGAAGGAAAATAGTTTGGTTGTCAGGGGGCCAAGACTTTTTAACCAGCTTCCTAAGGACCTCAGAAACGTTACAGTGGTCAAAGTTGAAGTCTTCAAGAGAAGGCTAGATACCTGGCTCAGGACGGTACCAGATGAGCCGGGTGTACCTGGCTATGTACAGTGGAGAGCGCAAGAGAGCAACTCGCTCTTCTACCAAGCGAAGCCTAGAGGCGGGGCCACCAGCTTGACCTTCGTGTGAAGAGAGACCGACGCACGAAACCGCAACGAGGTTAACGAGTTTATAATCCAGGGATGGGAAACCGAAATTAGTTTCGATTTCAGTTCATAGTTTTGAGAAATATCGATTTCGGTTTTTTCATTTTTTTTCGATTCAGGTTTTTTTTTCGATTTCGGTTTTTCATATCGATTTCGATTCGAGTTTCGATTTCAGTTTTCAATATAATATGTTCATTATTTACATATAATATGAGCTTTTATCTATTAATTATTTCTGCACACTTATTCCAAATAAAAAAGTTGTGCTATTGGATGATTATTTACATTTAATCAGTACTATATCTTGAAGTTGTCTTCATTTTTTTTTCAGTAAACTTTTTCATATTACTTCTATTTGGTTTCTAATTCTCTCTTTCTCAAAGACGCTCTTAGTTGCTGCTAAATACTCTTAGGGACCCGTCTAAAACCGCCCTCCTTTGAGGGAGGAGAATATATTTATCAGATCAACGCAGTCAAAGCACCCTGTTTCTATTTATATATAAAAAAAATCGGGGATAAATAAACAAAACTGGATGGAATGTAAGGAAGCTAATAAATCTTAAAATTTCACGCCTTTATGTTACCCTATTTGAGGAGTCAGGTATCATAAAAGTAGCCCTGTCTTTAATCCCCGGAAGTTGGTCAACTCTCCTTTAATAGAAAGCAGTTTGAATATTAAATTTTATTTCTTAATTTCGGTTTGAACTGATATTTTTTATCGATTTCGATTCCAATTCAAGTTTTTTAATTCTTTTCGGTTTCGGTCTAAATTTCGATTTTGGTTTTTCCAAAAATATCAGTTTCGGTTTTTTTTCGATGTCGCTTCAAGAAAAAATATCGTTTTATCGATTTCGATTCGGTTTCCCATCCCTGATATACACACATATATACACACATATATACACTATATATATATATATATATATATATATATATATATATAAGCAGAAAGACACAGACAAGAAGGAAAGAAACATCCATCAAGTTGGAAAGGGACTATATTTTGTATATTGCAACGTTTCAAGCACAAACTATGCTCATCCTCAGGCAAAAATTCTAAAAAGTTAAAAACATAAGATTAAAAGCCATAATGACTAACAAAATAAAATAAAATAGGGAAAAAATCCACAAGTATTAAAAACAAAAAGTCTCACTAAAAATTCTAGAAAGTTACAATTAAAAACCATAATGACTATTATAAAACAAAAGCGAACAATTAACAAGCTTTAAAACAATGAAAGTGACACTAAAAACGAACAATGAATAACAACTATAAAATACAAAATGTAAAACTCAAAAAACTAAAAATTCACAGGCTATCTTTTAAAACACTAAAAAATTAAAAACCCACACTAAAAGGAACACACCTTAAGTCTAAGCAGCACAGATTTTGAGGCAAAACTAAAAAAACAGAAGCATCTAAAACCAAGTAAAGGTTGGTTGTTCAAGATGCTCAGTTTAGACGGAGGGGAACGGATGAAATATCAGAGTTAAGCGAAGGGGAGTGTGTTTTAATATACAGGGATTCTAAAAGTCTTAACGTTTGCTCACACGGAGCGGAATCTAAAATGTTAAAATTAGCTAAAGTTATATCGACTTTGCATAGAACAACATGGCTGCGTATAGCTGAAGCTTCTTTAGTTTTCAAAGGTTTGTCAGTTCTATGGCTTATGCCCATATGGGCACAGAAAC
Organism: Bathynomus jamesi; assembly: GCA_023014485.1. Taxonomy (NCBI): domain Eukaryota; kingdom Metazoa; phylum Arthropoda; class Malacostraca; order Isopoda; family Cirolanidae; genus Bathynomus; species Bathynomus jamesi. Next base: position 708,003 of record JAJOZX010001635.1, read on the forward strand.
GCGACTCGAGGCTCCGCACAGTGCTACCAATATAGCTCCGATCACATCGGGGACACTTGATTAACTTAATCGTGCGGATTATGTTAATAAAACCTTAGAATTGTTAAAAGATGGTTCGAAATTTAAACTAATTAAGGATCGTGCAAAAATTGTAATCTTACGGCTTGAGGATAAAATCAATAGGTTACTGTCATCTTTGAAAACTAAAAAAGCAATAGATTTAATAACTTATAAAAAACTTTTTGCAACGGGATGTGATCTGGGACGACTATATTGTCTCCCTAAGATACACAAACCCGGGATTCCTTTGAGGCCTATTCTGGCTTCATATAGCTTGCCTTCGTATAATCTTGCCAAATTTTTGGTTAGTTTGCTTTCCCCTTTCTCCAAAAATGAGTATACTATTTCCGATTCCGCGTCTTTTCAAAGGGAACTCCTTAATAAGAAATTTAACTCAAACCATTACTTGGTAAGTTTTGACGTTAGTTCCCTGTTTACCAATATCCCTGTGGACGAAACTCGTAAAATTATCCTTGACAAAGTTTTTAGTAATTCCCCCAAATTTCAAAGTTTTGATAAAAATGACCTTAATTCTATGTTAGAGCAAACTCTTAAAGGTAGTACTTTTATATTTAATGGAGATATATACCAGCAGATTGATGGCGTGGGCATGGGATCTCCGATCGGCCCTTTGGCTGCAGATTGTTTCATGACCTATTTAGAAACCAAAATGTTTACCCAGCCTCCTACCCGATAAGGCCTATTTTTTATAGACGATATGTTGACGATATTTTTGCAGTGTTTACTGATGCTAGCAGTGCTCATCAATTTTTTACATTTTTAAATAACTTGCATCCAAACATAAAGTTTACTCTGGAGGAAGAATCTGACTCCAAGCTGCCTTTCTTGGATCTACTGATTAGCAGAGAGAGTGATTCTATTATTACTTCAGTTTTTCGTAAGAAGACGTTCACTGGTCTTGGTCTCAATTTTTTAAGTTATTGTGATTTTAAATACAAGCTGGCATCTGTAAACACCCTACTTAACCGAGCGTATAATTTATGTTCCAACTATCAATGTCTGCATAATGAATTTGTTTTTTTAAGAAAATATTTTGTGAATAATGGCTATCCTTTGCAGATTGTAGAAAACGCTATCAATAGATTTCTAGCTAACATTTACAAACCTAAACAGTATAATTTTAACGTTCCTAAAAATGTATATTATCTTGTGCTCCCAGAATTGGGATATCTGAATTCCTATTGCCGTAATAACCTTCTGCCACTTCTTAGTGCTTCAACCATTCTTCGCTTAGTGGATAGGGGCAGGCGATGATCATAAAACGCCATTCCAACTAACACCTCACTAAGATACCAAAGATGCTTGCTTAGTGATGAAAGTGCAGCTGTTTTAACGTTTGGATTTTCATAATTTTGTAATTCTTTTAGAAGTTGTAGATCATTTGATGCAACAAAAGTAGGAAGAGGGCACTCGATCCATGCTGTAACATAAATCTTACAAATGAATATATTTATTTCGCAAAAATTCATCCATAATTTGTTTGTGGTATGGAAGGAAATGCGGGTACTTGACGTGAACGGCAAAGAAAACTGCTCATGAAACATCCACATTTTCAGTGAGTACAATGTTCTTGCCATCCAGCGTGCACAGTGAACTGGTCCCGGTGCCCGAAACCGAATGCTTTGCGGTGGTACTCCTCCTAGAAAGATGATGACTAATTCTAGCAGTTCTTTGTAGTCATCTCGGGGCAATTGTTCTTGAATGGCCCTCTTTGCAAAGCAAATGATCTTTTGCTTCCATTCCTTAATCCTATTAAATATGGCTTCATCATTAACACCCGTCGTATAACCATGGAGGCGAATGTTTGGCCAGTAGTCTCGAAAAGAGCTGAAAATCGTGATATTATGCTCTTTTGACACATCATGCACAACCGAAGTGAATACTTTTTCAAGGATCAGCTCATGTATATGACAGCGGCATGCGATGTGAAGCACTTTTTTATTTAGTTCACGCTCCACTAAAGTGCAAACACCACCAAACGTTCCAGTATTCACTGCGGTCGTATCAAAACAAAGTCCTTTTACCTGATCACGTAAGTTTCATTCGCCAACTGTTTCCTCCGTTTTTGCTAGTTGAATGTCTACACCTGCCATAAATAAGACTTCGCAGCCCTGGTTCCCGCTGAGCAATCAAGAAGTCTTTGTCTTCTTGTATGGATATTATGTTCATGGCTTGTTGGTGAGCGATGTCAAAGAGATTGGGCAAGTTGTCTTGAAACTCTTTTCTCTGTTTCAGAGCAGTATCGGATTCCAAAGCGATGCTTTTTTTGAGGTTTTGCCATTTCGAGTGAAGTTTGGCGAGCTTTTTATTCGCATCTCGCTCGTATGACTTAGGGATTCTTGCTTTATTCCAGACATCAAGGATCGAATTTATTGTTATTTTAATACTCTCCGTCGATTTTTTTTCTGAACATTATGATGATAGAAAAAGAGAGGCTATCACCTATCGATGGAAGTTTACTTTGAGGGAGTTCAGGTATAGGTTGCCCAACGAGCCAAACTTCTGTTGTTTTACGAGTAGCTGGTTTAACTGTTTTGGACATGATTATTTCATTAACAAAAAAAAAAGAAGCCTGAAATACAAATAAAAAGATGAATAAACCCCTCCAGAAATATACACAAAAACCTTCTGTAGTGAACATTTTTGCAGATGCAAGCAGCACTGACGATAAAAGGTTTGTGCTGGTTAGGACAGAGTGACAGTGTTGATACGCCAGAAGAGAAATTTTACTGCCCATGCGCAATTGCGCATCCTCTAAATGTTGCCATATGAAACTCATATTCTCCCATAAGGGTTTTATATACTAACTGCACAAAATGATAGGGTCGGACAGTTATAGGGTGTGTCAATTTTAGTAAAGTCAACAATTCAAAAACTACTAATGCTCAAATGATGTCATATTATCTAGCAAACTAAGAAATATCTTTAGTGTTGTTTAAAAAAGCCATTTACCTACTTATGTTTGACCATAAAGGTTTGAAATATAACCTAAATATGACTGTAGCATCGTATATCAATGTGCCATTGATATGTGTAGTCAACTTTGGTTATTTTTGGTGTGCAGTATGGTTTCTAAGTTTCACATAGTTACAAATGCTGGAGATTTGATTGTGAATGCATGTGGTTTCCCTCCTTTTTGACAATTTTGATTACTTCGTAATGTAAATATTGTGTAATTCAAATTATTCGAAATGTTATGTGTGACCCAAACTTTCTGTATATTTTGATATGATAGATATATGAAATTGTCATTACTTTGAATAATTAAGTCTTGTACCTATAACAACACAACCTTTTATTTGAGCTTATAGGAAGATATTAAGAATTTCAATTAACTTAATTTTATGTAATCATAATCAGTAGGCCTATCCAAATTTCAATGACATTTATTTTGTTCACAGGTCCACAGGATGAGTCAGAAAGAAATCAGAACCCGAAACAAATCAAGTTGACACCTAAGTCATTTGGTGGGGACTGGGAGGGAACTTCCCCCTGCTGAGCTGCCCACAGCCAGAGATTTGCTGAGGTATGGTTTGTTGAGGAGAGAGATGAGTGGGGAAGACAGGAGGAATTACCCAGTTAATGACCTGATTAACAACGGCATTGTTTCAGGGCTACTGGCTCAGTGGAGAAAGGCCAACGCTCTATTCACAGGACCTGTAATCAACACTGAGGTCAGGATCAGGGCTAAAGTGAAGGCACTGTGAGATGAGGCAGTGAAGGTGTCCATTGGCAATGTGAAGCTAGAGGTCAAAGATAGGTTCATGATGAAACTGGACAAATTGGTGGACATCCTGACCTGTCACTGTGTGATCAGGAGCTGCAGTGAGCTTGGGTGCAACCCTGTCTGCAACAGTGAGGTTCACATTGACTGCAGCTGCAGGAGCGAGCAGAAGATACCAGTGCAGGAGCTTGCCTTCATTAAAGGTCAGAGAGAAAAGGTGGGCAGTGTGGGGGCACACCAGATGGGTCTAGCTGATCACCCTGAGACCAGGAGACAGGAAGCAATGCTGCAGAGACAGGAGCAAAGAAGGAAGGCCGAGGAGAAGAGGAGGAGGAAGGCAGAGGAGTTGAGGGAGGAGTCACTGCTGGAGATGGAGTTGGAGGAGACTGGAGATATACTGGAGGAAGCAGGGAGGAGAGAGGAGGACGAAGACTTCATACCAGAGGCTGCGACAACTTCTTCCTTGCCTGTAGCTAAGAAGAAGAAATACAACACTGAAGATATCACCAACATAGCTCTGGCAAGCTTGAGACATCACACTGGGATGAGAGACACTGCAGAGATTGCCACTGCTGCCTGGATTGATGCTGGTCTTATCACAGAGTTTGACACAGCACTGGTGATTTACCACAACAAGGTGAGGAGGGCTCAGGAGAGACTGACTAAGGAGCTCGTCAAGAAGTTTGATGAAGAGATTAGGGAAAATGGCATCACCTGTATCTTCTTTGATGGGAAAAGTGATGACACCAAAGTGATGATGGAAGCTGAGGGCAGTGACAGGCAGTTTCCTGGCCTCATTAAGGAAGAACACTACACAGTGTGCAATGAACCAGGTGGGAATATTTGTGGCATTTTGTACCAGAGGAAGCTGCAGAGGAGAGAAGTCATGCTGAGGTCATTGCTGATCATCTGGTGAACTGGCTAAGAGAGAGAGGAGCAGACCAGACCCTTTTGACTGTACTAATGTGAATACTGGCTGGGAGGGAGGAGTAATGCATTATGTGGAGGCCAAGCTTAGCAGGAAGTTGGTATGGATTGTCTGTGACTTGCACACTGGGGAGCTGAGTCTCAGACACCTGATGAGTGCACTGGATGGCAAGACATTGAGCAACAACAAGTGGTCTGCGCCCCTAGGGAAGATGTTAGACACTACCACTGAGCTGGAGATCAACCCAAACTTCACAAGGATCACTGTTGTTCCTCCTCTACCCCATCTCAGTCAGGAGGTAGTCAAGGACCTCAGCACAGACCAATCATGTGGCTACAGAATCATCACTGCCATTAGATCGGCAGAGGTACCTCAGAGTCTAGCTCTCCTGGAGATTGGGCCAGTCTGGATTTCCAAACATGCGCTGAAGGGTAGGAACCTGAACAATCTGAGGATAATTGTGGAATTCATAGTGGAAGTCTACATGCCAAACTAGTTCAACATCAAGATAAATCACAGCTGGGTGGAGGGTCCCAGGCATGTACTGTACCAGCTGGAGCTGCTCAGAAGTCAGAAGAAGGTGATAATAGGAATAGTGATGCCTACAGTGAAGAGATCAGCCTGGTATGCACGCTCTGAGGCTGTGCTCCAGGCCATGCTGTGCAGTGAGGTGGAGGAGGAGAGGAGGGAGGCAGTGAAGAGGATACTGGAAATCAGAGGTGAAGGAGATGAGGACACACAGGTAGGAGACTGCAGTGTCAGACCCAGGAAGACTCCTGACAGCAACCCAGATGCCACCAAACTCTCGGAGCTTATTGACTGGAACTCTGGCGTGACTGAGCCTCCTCTGATCTGCTCCCTCATGCTGCAATCAAGGAGTTTCTGGATAGACCAATGGAAGTTCCTGCATGGCCCTCACACACACACACAGTCAGTAGAGAGATGTGCAAGGATGACAACTGAAGTAGCACATGTTTACTCAAAAGAGAGGAGGGAGGCGTACATCAGTGGCCAGGTGGCCAGTAGGGAGCTCATGTCCAGGAACAAGAGCAAGACAGACATGGCATCCTTGGCAAAGTTCAAGAAACCTATCTATATTTCTAAGTTTTAAAATTGAAATACAATTAAAATGTCTTTAATTGTATGTATGTAAAATGTAGTTATATATGGCATCCTTGGCAAAGTTCAAGAAACCTATCTATATTTCTAAGTTTTAATATTGAAATACAGTCAAAATGTCTTTAATTGTATGTAATGTATGTAAAATGTAGTTATATACAATAAAAAAATACTTGCAAAAATTGCTGATTTTTCATAAACTTCAACTTCAAATATAAGTAGCTAGGAGTGGCAAATCTGGATTTTAAAGCCATATTTCGATTTAGCACATAAAATTGCATCATTTGGTCACTAGTAGCCTTTGAAAACCTAAAGATTTCACTTTGCTCCCTAAAATTGACACATCCTAGTCGGACAATCACATATCAATACTTCATATTTTCGAAGCACCCAAAATTATATATATATATAATATATATATATTGGTTTCTGCGCGTATGTAGGAGAATTACGACTTCTGATCGAGTGAGGCCCATGGTGTAATGGTTATCATATCTGACCAACAATCGGAAGATCCCGGGTTCGATTCCCGGGTGGTTACCTCATTTTTTCATTTGTTCGTTCTCCCTCCTCATCTTGCGCGGAAGGTCTTCTATACAAGCGTCGTTCTTTACGTTAATTATACTGCTTGTTCTTTGCAGTTGAAAATGTATGTATATATATATATATATTGGTGAAGGCCGCTTCTGGCAAGCTTCAATTTCAATTTAAGCAGAAAGACACAGACAAGAAGGAAAGAAACATCCATCAAGTTGGAAAGGGACTATATTTTGTATATTGCAACGTTTCAAGCACAAACTATGCTCATCCTCAGGCAAAAATTCTAAAAAGTTAAAAACATAAGATTAAAAGCCATAATGACCAAAATAAAATAAAATAGGGAAAAATCCACAAGTATTAAAAACAAAAAGTCTCACTAAAAATTCTAGAAAGTTACAATTAAAAACCATAATGACTATTATAAAACAAAAGCGAACAATTAACAAGCTTTAAAACAATGAAAGTGACACTAAAAACGAACAATGAATAACAACTATAAAATACAAAATGTAAAACTCAAAAAACTAAAAATTCACAGGCTATCTTTTAAAACACTAAACAATTAAAAACCCACACTAAAAGGAACACACCTTAAGTCTAAGCAGCACAGATTCCGAGGCAAAACTAAAAAAACAGAAGCATCTAAAACCAAGTAAAGGATGGTTGTTCAAGATGCTCAGTTTAGACGGAGGGGAACGGATGAAATATCAGAGTTAAGCGAAGGGGAGAGTGTTTTAATATACAGGGATTCTAAAAGTCTTAACGTTTGCTCACACGGAGCGGAATCTAAAATGTTAAAATTAGCTAAAGTTATATCGACTTTGCATAGAACAACATGGCTGCGTATAGCTGAAGCTTCTTTAGTTTTCAAAGGTTTGTCAGTTCTATGGCTTATGCCCATATGGGCACAGAAACGCGACTCGAGGCTCCGCACAGTGCTACCAATATAGCTCCGATCACATCGGGGACACTTGAATTCATAAACGACGGCACTGCGCAGAGCATCCGATACACGGTCTTTAACATTAAAATATGAGCCAATAGAACGACGGTTAACAAATACTAGTTTAAAATCTATTTTACAATAAAATTTACTAAGAAGTGGCAGAAGGTTATTACGGCAATAGGAATTCAGATATCCCAATTCTGGGAGCACAAGATAATATACATTTTTAGGAACGTTAAAATTATACTGTTTAGGTTTGTAAATGTTAGCTAGAAATCTATTGATAGCGTTTTCTACAATCTGCAAAGGATAGCCATTATTCACAAAATATTTTCTTAAAAAAACAAATTCATTATGCAGACATTGATAGTTGGAACATAAATTATACGCTCGGTTAAGTAGGGTGTTTACAGATGCCAGCTTGTATTTAAAATCACAATAACTTAAAAAATTGAGACCAAGACCAGTGAACGTCTTCTTACGAAAAACTGAAGTAATAATAGAATCACTCTCTCTGCTAATCAGTAGATCCAAGAAAGGCAGCTTGGAGTCAGATTCTTCCTCCAGAGTAAACTTTATGTTTGGATGCAAGTTATTTAAAAATGTAAAAAATTGATGAGCACTGCTAGCATCAGTAAACACTGCAAAAATATCGTCAACATATCGTCTATAAAAAATAGGCCTTATCGGGGTAGGAGGCTGGGTAAACATTTTGGTTTCTAAATAGGTCATGAAACAATCTGCAGCCAAAGGGCCGATCGGAGATCCCATGCCCACGCCATCAATCTGCTGGTATATATCTCCATTAAATATAAAAGTACTACCTTTAAGAGTTTGCTCTAACATAGAATTAAGGTCATTTTTATCAAAACTTTGAAATTTGGGGGAATTACTAAAAACTTTGTCAAGGATAATTTTACGAGTTTCGTCCACAGGGATATTGGTAAACAGGGAACTAACGTCAAAACTTACCAAGTAATGGTTTGAGTTAAATTTCTTATTAAGGAGTTCCCTTTGAAAAGACGCGGAATCGGAAATAGTATACTCATTTTTGGAGAAAGGGGAAAGCAAACTAACCAAAAATTTGGCAAGATTATACGAAGGCAAGCTATATGAAGCCAGAATAGGCCTCAAAGGAATCCCGGGTTTGTGTATCTTAGGGAGACAATATAGTCGTCCCAGATCACATCCCGTTGCAAAAAGTTTTTTTAAGTTATTAAATCTATTGCTTTTTTAGTTTTCAAAGATGACAGTAACCTATTGATTTTATCCTCAAGCCGTAAGATTACAATTTTTGCACGATCCTTAATTAGTTTAAATTTCGAACCATCTTTTAACAATTCTAAGGTTTTATTAACATAATCCGCACGATTAAGTTAATCAAGTGTCCCCGATGTGATCGGAGCTATATTGGTAGCACTGTGCGGAGCCTCGAGTCGCGTTTCTGTGCCCATATGGGCATAAGCCATAGAACTGACAAACCTTTGAAAACTAAAGAAGCTTCAGCTATACGCAGCCATGTTGTTCTATGCAAAGTCGATATAACTTTAGCTAATTTTAACATTTTAGATTCCGCTCCGTGTGAGCAAACGTTAAGACTTTTAGAATCCCTGTATATTAAAACACACTCCCCTTCGCTTAACTCTGATATTTCATCCGTTCCCCTCCGTCTAAACTGAGCATCTTGAACAACCAACCTTTACTTGGTTTTAGATGCTTCTGTTTTTTTAGTTTTGCCTCAAAATCTGTGCTGCTTAGACTTAAGGTGTGTTCCTTTTAGTGTGGGTTTTTAATTTTTTAGTGTTTTAAAAGATAGCCTGTGAATTTTTAGTTTTTTGAGTTTTACATTTTGTATTTTATAGTTGTTATTCATTGTTCGTTTTTAGTGTCACTTTCATTGTTTTAAAGCTTGTTAATTGTTCGCTTTTGTTTTATAATAGTCATTATGGTTTTTAATTGTAACTTTCTAGAATTTTTAGTGAGACTTTTTGTTTTTAATACTTGTGGATTTTTTCCCTATTTTATTTTATTTTGTTAGTCATTATGGCTTTTAATCTTATGTTTTTAACTTTTTAGAATTTTTGCCTGAGGATGAGCATAGTTTGTGCTTGAAACGTTGCAATATACAAAATATAGTCCCTTTCCAACTTGATGGATGTTTCTTTCCTTCTTGTCTGTGTCTTTCTGCTTATATATATATATATATATATATATATATTATATATATATATATATTGTATATATGTGTGTATATCAGGGATGGGAAACCGAATCGAAATCGATAAAACGATATTTTTTCTTGAAGCGACATCGAAAAAAAACCGAAACTGATATTTTTGGAAAAACCAAAATCGAAATTTAGACCGAAACCGAAAAGAATTAAAAAACTTGAATTGAATCGAAATCGATAAAAAATATCAGTTCAAACCGAAATTAAGAAATAAAATTTAATATTCAAACTGCTTTCTATTAAAGGAGAGTTGACCAACTTCCGGGGATTAAAGACAGGGCTACTTTTATGATACCTGACTCCTCAAATAGGGTAACATAAAGGCGTGAAATTTTAAGATTTATTAGCTTCCTTACATTCCATCCAGTTTTGTTTATTTATCCCCGATTTTTTTTATATATATAAATAGAAACAGGGTGCTTTGACTGCGTTGATCTGATAAATATATTCTCCTCCCTCAAAGGAGGGCGGTTTTAGACGGGTCCCTAAGAGTATTTAGCAGCAACTAAGAGCGTCTTTGAGAAAGAGAGAATTAGAAACCAAATAGAAGTAATATGAAAAAGTTTACTGAAAAAAAAATGAAGACAACTTCAAGATATAGTACTGATTAAATGTAAATAATCATCCAATAGCACAACTTTTTTATTTGGAATAAGTGTGCAGAAATAATTAATAGATAAAAGCTCATATTATATGTAAATAATGAACATATTATATTGAAAACTGAAATCGAAACTCGAATCGAAATCGATATGAAAAACCGAAATCGAAAAAAAAACCTGAATCGAAAAAAAATGAAAAAACCGAAATCGATATTTCTCAAAACTATGAACTGAAATCGAAACTAATTTCGGTTTCCCATCCCTGGATTATAAACTCGTTAACCTCGTTGCGGTTTCGTGCGTCGGTCTCTCTTCACACGAAGGTCAAGCTGGTGGCCCCGCCTCTAGGCTTCGCTTGGTAGAAGAGCGAGTTGCTCTCTTGCGCTCTCCACTGTACATAGCCAGGTACACCCGGCTCATCTGGTACCGTCCTGAGCCAGGTATCTAGCCTTCTCTTGAAGACTTCAACTTTGACCACTGTAACGTTTCTGAGGTCCTTAGGAAGCTGGTTAAAAAGTCTTGGCCCCCTGACAACCAAACTATTTTCCTTCAGTGTTGAGGAGGTCCCTTGTCGGATCCTTAATTTGGGAACACTACACATTCTGCTTTTCCTCTTTTCCACTGTTTGCAATGGTAATTGGGTTTAGTTTGAGGTTTGGTACCAGTTTTTCGATCATTTTCGATATGTAGATTATGGTATACCTCTCTTCTTCTTTCCCAGTGAGTACAGATTTAGTTTAGATAGTCTTTCCAAGTAGATGAGTTCTTTGCAGCCATCAATCTTAGCTGTGAAATGTGTGTGCGTTTCTTCTACAGTAGGTTATTAATTTCTTTCTTTTTATATGGGGACGTCAAAACTGAGCAGTATTCAAGTTTTGGTATGATCAGTATTCTCAGCAGGGGAATCATTACTGTCTTATCCCTCCTTTTGAACGTTCTTAGTACCTGTCCCGCGACTCGTTTTGCTTTGTTTATTGCTATCTGATGTTGTGTCTCGAATTTGGCATCCTCGGTTATTATCCCCAAGTCAACCGCTTTTGTGCTTCTCAGAATTTCCTGTTTATCTGGAGCATAATATGCAGTCTGTTCCAGTTCCTCATTTCTACCATATCTCAAGAGCTGAAATTTCTCGGTGTTAAATGTCATATTGTTGTATTCTGACCATTTGTATTTTTTGGTCCCCTCTGCAAGGCCTCCACTTCATTTGCATCACTGATTTTTCTGCTGATCTTTGTATCGTCCGCAAATGATGTTACTATACTGTTGCTGTTAACTCCACTGTTTATGTCTGTTAGCATGATAATGAACAGGAGTTGGGTCAGCACTGTACCTTGTGGTACTGAGCTGCGTACTTCTGATTCTGATGATGATACACCTTGAATTTTGACGACCTGTAGTCATTCTCTGAGGAATTTGTAGATCCATTTTCTCACTTTGCCTGTTACACTGGTATGCATCAATTTTGCTGTCAAGGGTTTTGTAAGTGATTCTTATAGAGGTTTTCCTGCTGATTTCGAATCTGCAATCCGTTTTTCTCAATCAGCTCAGGTTATCCGGCTATGGCCTCATAAGTAAAATAGAATTTTTCGTGATTTTGTCAAAGCGGAATTGGAACAGTAACATCTATCATCGGCTGACCATACGTACCGTTTTGAACGGGACAGTACCGTTTTGTATGGGTTTTTGTATGGGTTCTGTCACTGAAGTATAATTGTAAGCTCAATATGTTTATGTACTTACTTTTCATGAATACAGAATATTACATAACCCCCGTCCCTTTTTTGCCATCCCAATGTCCCGTTTTTGTCTCAAGGAAATATGGTCAGCCTAATCTATCATCACTTGTTTCACTTGTATAATATCTTTTTTACTTTTCAGGCATATAGATAAAATATTTCATAATGAATAGAGCGTGTAAAAATGATCCCAATAGATTCTGCTACATATGTGGGATGGTTACCATGCCAAATAACCAGTCCCAAATCACTAAATTTGTGAAGACAATGTATAGAGCATACTTTGGAATTAAGCTAGGGGACCAGGACAAAAATTTCGCCCCTCATATGTGCTGCAAGACGTGCATTGAAAATTTGAGAAGATGGAGCAAAGGCAGAGCGAAATCTTTGCCTTTTGGAATTCCCATGATTTGGAGAGAAGGAAAGGATCACGTGACAGATTGCTATTTCTGCATGACAAACCTCCAAGGTGGGCTTATAAATTTATTTTTCTTAAATATTTTGAAATCCTCGTATGAAACTTGACATAATATTCACCATAATGTAATATTCACCATATATAGCATAATATTCACCATAATGGTAATCATACATTTACATATACGTGTACATATTGTTATAGAAAATACATTTACACATACATATTGTTATACAAGTTACATTTACATATACAATGATTGTATATTTTCTTTCTTTTTCATATTGTCCCTTCGGGGACAATATGAATGAAAAAGAAAGAAAATATACAGACTCCATCGACCTATTTCATATCTTACAGAACGCAGCCTTCCCTCACGAGCCGCCACTGTCTGAATGCTTCTTCTATTTCATATGCAAGTTTTATATCCATGTTTCTGTGTTTCTATTTTCAGGAGTTAACAAGAAGAATAAACACATTGTTGTATACCCTGACATTCCTTCTGCTATGAGACCTGTACCCCATGGTCCTGGAATTCCAATACCCGACCCACCTCAAACCCTGGACTTCGATGATTCTGATGATGAATCAATGACCAATGCCAATGACCAGTCCCAGTCGTATATACCTCAAAATACCGCTTCAAATGAGCCGAGGCCTCTCAACCAGGCCAAACTTAATGATCTTACCAGGGATTTAGGACTTTCCAAATTAGCTGCCGAGATCTTGGGCTCACGACTTCGAGAGGACAACTTGCTGGCTCCGGGAACAACATTCTCCTGGTATAGGAAACGAGAGGAAGAATTCCGCAAGTTTTTTGCAGTGCGCGAAAATACCTCTTCCTTAGTGTTCTGCTGCAATGTTGAGGGGCTAATCGAATCCTTGGGCCTGCCATATAACGCATCAGAATGGAGGCTATTTATAGACTCGTCTAAACGAAGTTTGAAAGCAGTACTTCTCAACATTGGGAATAGGGTTGCATCAGTCCCTGTAGCACATTCCGTACAACTTACTGAGAGCTACGATAACATGAAAATTTTACTGGATGCTCTCGTATACGACCAACATAACTGGAGGATCTGTGGAGATTTGAAGGTAATACTAATATCATAAGTAAACTATTGCTATTGACTATGTTGTTTTTCCAAAGGTTATTTGAGAGCGTATAAGACACTTAACTTCCCCACAGAAGTGATACAGTCCAATGCATAGATTTTTTTTATCTGATAGAACAAATTCTCTAAATTCTTTAAATATTTTTTTTCAGATTGTGGCATTTGTATTGGGAATGCAAGGGGGATACACGAAATACCCATGTTTCCTCTGCAAATGGGATAGCCGAGCGGATGAGAAGCACTATGCACAGCGTGAATGGGCATCCAGAGAGAATTTTGAACCTGGGTCGCATAATGTCGTTTCAGTGCCCCTTGTACCACCAACAAAAATTTTGCTCCCACCACTTCATATTAAGCTGGGCTTGATGAAAAATTTCATCAAATCAATGAATAGGAGGGTTCAGCATTCCGATATCTCGAGAGTAAATTTCCTCATATATCTGATGCTAAACTAAATGCTGGGGTTTTTGATGGTCCTCAAATTCGAACTTTGATCAAGGATACTCAGTTCGAAAACGCAATGACTCCAACTGAGAAGAATGCCTGGCAGGCATTCAAATCAGTTGTCACTGATTTTCTTGGCAAGCGTAGAAGTCCAGAATACGAGTCCGTTGTCGAAAACTTGATGGAAGCTTTCAAAGCTCATGGGTCGCGCATGTCCATAAAAATGCACTTTTTGTGGTCCCACTTGGACTATTTTCCTGAAAATTGCGGGGATTATAGTGAGGAACAGGGTGAACGATTTCACCAAGATATCAAAATAATGGAAGAGAGGTACCAGGGAAACTGGGATATCAATATGCTGGCGGACTATTGCTGGTGTTTGAAGCGAGACGTGCCCGAAGAAAAACAGACGGAAAGCCAAAAAACTTCATTCCTTCCTCAATAAACTTTTTTCCATATTCATTGTATGAATAAAAGTATTTATTCACACAGTTTTCATTTTTCACGAGTGTTCTTATAATATTACTCGTATCTACAGTGTTTAATCTAAAAAAATCAATAAATTTGGGAAAATTGGACTTATAATAAATGGCCAATAGAGAAAAAACCTGACCTGATTGAGGAAAACCAATGTCATTTTCGAATTCAGCATGGTCGAATTATATAACATGAGTTGAAAAAACCCTCACAGCAGACAAAAACATGTCATATGCATACCAGTGTTACTCCCATATGTTTCATTTTGTGTGCTATTATACCATGATCGCACTTGTCGAAAGCTTTAGCAAAATCCGTGTATATGACATCATAGTTTTCATTACCTTCAAGTGCATGTAGGATATTGTCATAATGCTCTATAAGTTGTGATAGGCATGATCTTCCCGAACGGAATCCGTGCTGATTTTCGTTGAATTTTTCCAGTGTCTCCAAGAAATCATAGATTTTCTCTCTGACTATTCTTTCAAATATTTTGGTGAGGTGGACGTCAATGACACTGGTCTGTAGTTCTTTGCTTGAGATCTATCCCCTTCTTTACATATAGGGACAATGTTTGCTCTTTTCAAGATGCTCGGTATTTCCCCAGTGTCTAGGGATCTTCTCCATATCTAGTATAAGGGTGTAGCTCTTTCATTTTTACAGTTTTTAATTAATAGTGCGTTCCATTTGCCCGGACCTGCAGCTGAATGTGATTTCATTTGGCCTATAGCTCTCACTACATCTTCTGGGGCAAAATCAAAGTCTGTTATACATTCTCCTTGCAATTTCTCTTCGAAGAATGCATCTATGTCAGGTATCGCTTTGCCACCTTTTGGGGTACTGAAAACCGATTCATACTAGGCTCTCAATGTTTCAGATATTTCTTTCAGATCGTTTGTTAGTTCATTATTTCCTTTACTTAAGGGCCCGATAGTAGCGCGCGTTTTGGTTTTCCTTTTCTCATAGCTGTAGAAGTATTTTGGATTTTCCTTTATTGCTTCTACCGCCTTTTCCTTTTCCCTCTCTGTATGGCCCTCCATCAGAGTTTGTATTTCACTATCGATACTCTCCAGTTTTTCTTGTATTACTTTCTTGGCGTTGTTGTCTCCGCAATTTGCCTACTTCGTCGCTACTATCTTTCTTTTGCGGAATATTTATCTCTTGCCTCTCTTGCCAGTTTCTCTTTTCTTTTGGCAGTGCTTTCGGAGCATATTTTTCCAAAATTCTGAACGTCTTTTCTTCCAAGGTTGTTAGCATTTCCTCAGTTGTTTTATTCTGTAAAACTATTCTCCACTCTATTTGGGCCATGTGTGATCTGACTTTTTCCCAATTTATGGTCTTGGAGTTTAAGTTAAAAGCCCCAAATTTCTTCCTTCCGTATGTGTATTGTCTTTTAAAGTTTTCGTCATATTTGTTGATAACTCGATTATATTATGGTCTGAGATAATAGTTGTGGTTATTTTTATATCGGCAATGAAGTTCGTGTTATTTGTGAATACCAGATCTATGCAGTTATTTTTCCTGGTACTTTCTGTTATCTCCTGTGTCAGCATAAACTCGTTTGTGAGAGCCATCAACATCTTTGTTGCTCCTGGTCGTCTCTTGTGCCCCCCTTATCTTGCTGTATAAATATATTTCTACCCACCTTTTTGTATTTTATAAATGGGAAATTAAAATCGCAGCAGAGTATTATATTAGGGGATGGAGAGTTTAGGGACTTTATTAGGGTTCTGATATCATCAATGACATGCGGAAATTTTTCATTTGGAGAATTTGGAGGTCTATAGATGACTATCAGTACCACGTTTAGTGTCTCTATTTTCACTGCAAGGGTTTCCACGAAGCTGTTGGATTTACTTATTACCTCTCATGTATATGAATAGCACATCCACCTTTACGTCTCGCTGTTCTATCCGCTCTTAGTAAGTTGAATCCATCTATATGCAATTCTTTCTTATCGATACAGTGTGGCCAGAAATACGGTCAAAGATAAAATAATTATCATGGACAAAGGTGTATCTGATCAACTTTTATTGGATTTGACAAATGCTGGGATGTTTTCAATTTGTTTGGGTGAAAGTACAGATGTCACATCACAGGCCCGTCTAGCAATTGCAAGATTTTATTCCAAAAATATAATGAAGGAAGAGCTAATTAAATTGATGACACTGCCTGAGAAAACCACAGGACAAGATATTATGAATGAATTGAAGAAGGAATTCATCCAAATGGGTATTAATTTCAGAAATATTGTATCTGTGACGACTGATGGAGTTCCGAGTATGATTGGAAAAAATTATGGCTTTGTTCAATTACTTAAACAAGAAGTGAAATGTACGAGCCCATCTTTTAGGTTGTACTGTTCTTTTACCTTCGATGGTTCCTTTTGTTCCAGGCGAGCCCGAAGGTTCCGGGTGTGTTGGTCTTGTTGTTGGGAGTATTGCAGACATTCGTGGTCGAACACAGGAAGAGTTTCTATCTTATTCACTTGGATGTCGGGCTTGAGTCTCGACAATCCGTCTGGAATAACTTAAAGTTTTCCTGGTTTGTATACGATTTTTGCCGCAAAGTCCTGAATCAACAGAGCCCATCTATTCAACCGTCCTTCAAGTAGCTTGTCCTTGAAGAGATACGTGAGTGGCTTATGGTCAGTTTTGATGGTTAGATCGTAGCCGTAGACGATATTTCGCAATTTTTTCAAAGCCCAATATACCGCTAAGGCCTCTCAGTCCGTGGTGGAATAATTCCGTTGAGGTTCAGAGAGAAACTGACTGGCATAAACAATGGGTAATTCCACACCATCTACGTCCTGTAATAGGACGGCTCCTAGTCCATAGGAGGAAGCATCTGTGGCTATGACAAAGGGTTTGGTGTAATCGGGATATTGGAGGATAGTTAGTTTACTGATTAAAGTTTCAAAAGCATGTTGATCAGATTCCCAATTATATTTAGCATTTTTCTGGAACAAATTGGTAATGGGTTTAGCAATGTTTGAAAATTGGGGGATAAAATTTCGATAGAATCCGACAAATCCAATAAATACACGAGCGTCGTCGATGGTTTTAGGTACAGGGTACCTTTCCAGTGCTTCAATTTTGGCTGGATCAGGTTTAATTCCAGTGGATGATAGTAGAAATCCTAAGTATACCAGGGATTCCTGTAAGAAGTTGCACTTCGCAAGTTTCAGTTTAAGGTGTGCTTTTCTCAAACGTGATAGCACATTCTGAAGACGTTGAAAGTCTCCGAACTATAAACGATAATATCGTCAAGATAGACCAGATCTTCGACACCTAATAGGTCGGAAAGGACTATATTCATCAACCTAGAGAAATTAGTAGGCCCATTTCGGACTGCGAAAGGTAAAACCTGGAATTCGTAATGACCTCGATTTGTGAAGAAAGCAGTCACTGCCCGAGATTCTGGACTGACCTTCATTTGTCAATAACCGGATGCTAAATGGAGGGATGAAAAGAAGTTAGCTCTCCCTACGTTCAGAATTGTTTCCTGCATGTTTGGAATAGGGAAACGGTCTGGGATGGTAATGTGGTTTAGGCGTCTAAAATCTATACAAGAGCAAGATGTTCCGTCCTTTTTGGAAACAAGAATCATTGGAGCGGACCAGGGACTAGCTGAAGGTTGAATGACATCCTGTTCCAACATGTCCTTGATGTGTTCCTCATTAGTTACTAATTGGGAATGTGGAACCCTATAGGGAGGAATGAAGAGGGGTTTGGAATTGCATTCCAGCTTGATTTCGAAAGGGACCAAATTAGTTCGGCCCAGAGGATCTCCTTTTAGGGCAATCACATCTCTATTTCTTATCAAGAAATCGAGAAGTGATTCCAGTAGTTTGGGATCCTGTAATGCTGGTGACTCCTGAAAGGAGTGCTCCAGATATTTCTTATATTCTTCTTTTAATGCTGAAGGAACTCTAAGGAACTGGAAACACGATTTATAGTACTGGTGGGGAAATCTGAATTTATTTCTACTGTGGAAACAGTTCCTATTCTCTGATTTGAAGTTAATTCAATAAGGCTTTTTCCCTTGTTTAAAGGGATAGCTGAATTCTGACCATGACTAAGAACTTGACCGTTTACTACTATTGCTAGGAAACAGATCTTCTCATAAGGTGTTACTGTTATATGCTCTGTAGGGCATATAAAAAATTGTAAATCTGACTCTGGTTCGGTGATTAAAATTTGCCTTATTGGCTGAAAAATCGTTTCAGTTGGATTTCGAATCTCAACTGCTGAGTTAACTGAAACTGGCTGACTGGAAACTGGCTGATTAAAAACTGATTGACTGGAAACTGACTGACTGGAAACTAACTGTGTTGATCCTATTGGATTCAACAACTGGAACTAATTACTCTGGGGTTGATTTCTTGGGCGGTTGTCCCTCTGGATGCAACCGACTGACTTAAGCTGCTATAAACTGGAATGGGTTTCCTATTTCTTTCGGAAATCCGAAATAAGCTGATTCTGTTAGCATTAGGCTGAACGTGCGGCACCTGTCTATTATTCTCATGGAGAGGGTGTGTCCTATTTCTACACTTAACTAATTTTCCGGCTAGGTAAATTTCCCATTGATTCCGGTTGAAGAAATCCATACCTAGTAAGATATCTGTCTGAAAGGTGGCGACTGTGTCCACAATACAACATTTTGCAGGATATACCGCGTTACCAACTTCTAAATATAATTCGATTTCTCCATATGTAGGTATGGGTGTGCTTGTAACTCCTCTGAGTTGGCAGGAAGGTGCCTTAATTTCATATTTATAATCTGTACTCTCTAGTAACTCATCTGCACATTGTTTCTTAATCAATGTCGCATGTGCTCCCGTATCTAGGAGAGCGGTTAAATCTCGGTTATATGTGTTGCAATTTATTATAAAATCTAGTAGGTTCGCACGTATAATCCTGATGGGTAGTTTGTGTGCATTTGGGTTTATTACTGCTATTTAGGAGGGAGGAGGCTGAACTGCTGCCCCCAAAGTGGGATCTAAAAAAGAACTTGAACTGACTTCTATGAGAGGACCTGAGTCATATGCTACGGGATCACCATACACTGGAGGGTCTTCTTGGAAAGTGTACTCTGGGGAAACTGATTCTTCAACGGGTACTTCCACGTACTGAACCATCCGACCTTGCTGATTATATTGGGGTCTTGACATCGGGTAATAGTGTGGTTTCTGTTTGGTGTGGGTGAACTATTTGGTGGGTGGTTCTGTTGAGGTTGGGAACTAACTGGTTTCTGCGAATTGGAGGGCTCTTGGGAACGTTGGTGATTTGGTCTCTGGAAGTGGGGGGCCTGTACCCTGCAGGGGGTTTGTTAGCACATTTTTGTCGGTCGCCACGGCGATGACCATGTTCATGACAGTGGGAGCAATAAGGGGGATAATTGCATTGACTCATTATGTGCCCAAAACTATCGCAATTAAAACACTGAGGAGGAGGGCGTGCATTCTGGGTTTGTGGGGCTTGTTTCTGAGGTGGTGTTCCCTGCATCGACCTCGATTTATAGGGTTGTTGTTGTTGTTGTTGATGCTGCTGCTGAATGTAGTGTATGGGGGTCTCTCTACCCTTCCAGTAGTTCTGGCTCGCTAAATCTGGGTAATGTTCCCTTATTTTAGTTATGATTACACTTACTGGTTTGTCAGTATTTAGATACTCCTGAAATTTCTTTTTAGGTGCTACGGGTAGGTTTTGGTAAATGGATGCTGCTACTATAGGTTCCTTTGCTTTGAAGTAAATGTACGAGTTTGTGTGTTCGTGAAATAAAATTATTTAAATCTTCATGTTCTTCTTTCTTCCATTTAGCTTGGAAGACAGCTTCTAACGTGGCCAAAGATTGTGCGAGTGATATTTCTTTGAAAAAATCTAATAAGTGTTTTTTAAAATTGTCCCAAGTTGTAGCTTCGCTAATGGATGGGACGTATGTAACTGTATCGTGGGCATTCCCCTCTTTCGGGTCAATAAACCTTTTAACTTCCCTAATCTTTATATCATCATCTGTGATGTTTTCGCGTAAGAAATGCTGTTCTAGAGACTCAATCCAAGGTCTTACGCGCGGTTCAACGAAGTTATTATCTATGGTTCCCTTAAAAATTAGGACAGTGTGGGGAAGGTTTACAAGTCTACCTAAGTTACCTAATGTATGCTGGGGAAGCGGTTTGAGACATGTTGGCTTGTGCTTGATCTGAAGTTTGCGTGTTTGGAAATATGTTTGGAGGGCGCAGGGTAGGTGGAAAAATGGGTGTAGGGGAATTTTCAATGTCAGAAAGCGCACCGTCTGAATCGCTCATATGTGACGGTACTGTTAATGTATCCTAATTTGGTCTGCTTGACCGATCTTAATCTATGAAATGATCACTTGAGTGGCTTTTCTAACTACTCTATCTAAAAAATACACAAAGAAATACACAACAATTTGCCTAACTAGGAAAAAATTTGAAAAAATTGTAAACAAAATAATAAAAAATGTAAACAAAATTTCACTCGAATGTACGTGAATGTACAGCAATATTATGATTGGCACATTAAATAAAATTATTCTATGTTTACTACAATAGTGGAAATAACTCGGTTTCAATAAAAAGAAGTGTATCACTGGTGTATGGAATGTTCACTGTGTTTTTTGTTAATTCTGGTTTGATACTAATTATTAACTGTTAATAATACTGACTTCTCAAATGTTTAGTAATTACTTTGAAAAAAGGATCTGTACTTAACAAGATTCCTACGGCGAAATCCTTGAAAACGTGTCCTAAAGACGTGTCTTGCTGACCACTTGTTCCTGGACGAAGAATAAGCGTGGAGAACTTAGAGTCGTGACACACCAGTCGAACGATGGATATGAAGAACTGGAAGTCGTGACACGCCGGTCAACTGAATGTTGGTTCTAGGGTCTAGAAATCTGGAAGACTGGAAGATTGAACGAAGACTGGAAGACTGGACGAATCCTGGTTGCAGAGGTCGCCAGTTGCTAACCCCTCCGTCTATGGCCATGGGCGGTTCGAAGTTGACGGCGGTTATGGTTAGGTAGCAGCAATGGATTTGTAACTCTGGAGTAGCTGGTATCGAATAGGAAATCGCAGAAGTTTCTCTTATACAACTCTCCGATTTCTTCTTGTAGTGGATTGGAGGATTCTGTGGAGCTTACTAAATTCTCTGAAGGTTCCACGATTCTTCTTGTAACTTATCGGGAAATTATTTTTCTCTATTTAAGACTAAATTCTCTGAAGAGAGCAAAGCTCGAAGAAGACAAAAGATATTCTCTTACTCTAATTTACTGCTAAAATGTTACAAGTAATGCTGAGCCTCTAAGTTAGATCAAACATTCAGAATGAACAGTTGAGAAATTTTACAGGTTTATATATTGGAATTTTTAATGACATCATTATTAAGTAATGCTGATCTGTTTTTGTTTTTTATTCTCAATAGGCTGATTTATTTTGAAAAATATTTAAAGGTAATGTAAATATTTTAGCTGTAGCAATGTCTAGACTGATAAGCAAGATATTTGAAGATGAAGCCATATTTTTGTCTTAAACCGCATATTGACAGCTTTGATGTTATCATGATCTGCCGAGTTAACTAAAAATGGAAATTGAAATATGCATTTTATTATGAATTACAATTAAACATGCATACGAGCAAAAATTAAATGTTTAAGATTTAAAATTAGACGTTAAACAAGACATGACTTCATCTTTTACAACGAAGAGAGAATGTATACAGAAAATGAACATTGCAGAATTTAACAAGATTACATTATTAAGCTAAATCTAAAACAATGCATAAGTAATTTAAAAAGAAATAATTCACCAATTATTCAGCAGAAATAAAATAGAAAGCGAATCAAAAATATTATCCGAACTTCGTCAGCGTTATGCGAATTTGGACTCTATATGTAAAAATGAATAGAAGAACGTACAACATAGGAATATAAGTATTTATGAATAGAAATAAATAAATATATATATATATATTATATATATATATATATATATAATATATATATATATATATATATATATATATATAAAGGTGAAGAAAGGGTGATGCTCTGACGGCAAAATTAGAATCCCTTGAGACTTCAGTTACGACCCCTCCTGCCTCAGTTTCTACTAATAATATAAATAGTACTAATAGGCCTCTCTCTTCCCCTAGTCCCAACCCTTCGTTCAAGTGCGTAATGGAGCACCATTGAGAAAACCTAATACTTGTCTACCAGTAAAAACAAACAATAAGTTTTCTGTTTTAGGTTTCGAAGATGGTGATGAAACGGAAATACGACTCGTTGGCGATTCCATTGTTCGAGGGCAGCTCGAGGAATTCTGTGGGAGAAACCCTCGTCGTAGGCGCCGTTGCTGCTACCCTGGTGCAAGGGTGGGGGATATAACTAATAGTGTTGACCATTTTACAGACGGAACCTATGAGGACACAACATATGTTATTCATGTAGGTACTAATAACATTTTAAATTCTAGATCGGAAGAGCTGCTGGCTAGGTACAGGGACTTACTAGAGCGACTAAAGGAAAAAGCTAATAAGATTGTTTAAACAGGTATACTTCCTCGAATTATCCAACGTAGCGATTTCTACAGCAAGGCGACCTATATCAACAATAACCTAAAGTCTCTTTGTCAACAGGAAGGAATGCATTTTGTGAATTTTTGGAAGTTTCTACGGCAGGAAGGACTTGTTTCTCGGAGATGGACTTATGGATTTCATCTTAATGACGTTGGAGCTGTGCGTTTTGGAAAAATATTTCATAATACTGTCTCTTCTTTTCAGGCTGCCGTAACTCGAACGGTCCCGGCATAATTTCCACAAATTTCCCTTGCGCTCGATAAGGTATCGCAATTACAAACAATTTGAAGGTTCTATCCTTAAATGCTCGGAGCCTACGAAATAAAATAAACGAATTTTTTCTTTAATTGTTTGTAAAGACTATGATTTAATTGCGATAAATGAATCGTGGCTTAGCATTGAAACACATGACTTTGTAGGGGAGTATCAAATTAGAGGTTATACATTCTTTGTTAAAAACAGAATAGGTAGGCGAGGAGGCGGTGTTATGTTGTATATCAAAGATAATATTGCGAACGTTATAGAAGTAAAGCACACAATTCCAGAACCGATAGATTCGACTATAGCAGAACTTAAGTTGAACGTTTTCAAACTTCTTGTTGCGGTTATATATAAACCTCCTAATCAAACAGCTGATACGGACGAAGCGTTATATCGTGAACTAAAGAGAATAATAGGTAGTGAGCAGGCCTTAATTATGGGTGACTTTAATTACGTCAACGTGAATTACGATACAATAAGGAGACACGGAAGGTAATCGTTTAGTTAATTTTCTCGAGGATAGCTTTCTTATTCAAAAGGTTGGGGAACCTACGAGGTTGAACATTATTTTAGATTTAGTAATAACGACGGATGATAGGCTAATTACTAATCTTCAAGTAATAGAACCGTTAAGCAATTGCGATCACAATATGGTAGAGTTTGTCCTCTCAGTAAGTCACTCGAAACCAGCTAACTCGACTAAAATTCCTAACTACAGCACGCAGACTTTTGTAAATTTCGAAATGAATTGTCACACGTCAATTGGAAAAACGTAATGGGGATCTCCAACGCAAAACTAATGTGGGAATCGTGTGAAACAGTATTCAGGACTATAAATGAGGAATGTGTAACGTACAAGATTAAGCGTGTGAAAGTAAATAACAAGCCCTTGTGGTTTACTTTTAGAGTAGGAGATATTATAAAGAGTAGAAATAGGGCTTATAGGCTACATAAGTGCGATAAAGACAATTTGTGGTTACGAAAATACTACATATCTCTAAGGCGTGAAGCAAAAAGTGTAATAAAAAAGTCCAAGCGCGAATTTGAAATCTCCTTAGCTCGTGACGGCAAAGAAAACCCCAAGCGATTCTTTCAATATGTCAACATTAGGAATCCAGTAAAAAGTGTCTTGGGGCTGTTGAAAAATTTTAACGGAGAGCTAGTTACTGAAAAACAAGCAAATGGCTATCCTGCTAAACGAATTTTTTACGTCAGTTTTTACAATAGAAGATGTAACGAATATCCCTACGGTCATAGACATGATACCTTTTGATAATGGTAATACTTTGGATAATATTGTGGTTAGTGAAAGGGGGATGATGCGCTATTTTGATAAAATGAAAACGCGTAAATCACCGGGTCCAGATTCCATATATCCCATGCAACTAAAAGAATTAAAAGAAAGCATTGTTGTGCCGCTAACAAAGATTTTTAATGCGTATTTCTGAGGGATGCGTACCAGATAATTTCAAGTTAGCAAATGTAACACCTATCTTTAAGAAAGGCGATAAAGGTGCGGCGGGAAATTATAGGCAATCAGTTTAACGTCTGTTGTAGGTAAGCTACTGGAATCAATAATTAGGGATCGTATAGTCGAACACTTAGAATTGCATAACTTGGTTAGAAATACCCAGCACGGTTTTAGGCGAAACAAATCTTGCTTAACTAATCTTTTAGAATTTTTTGAAAGTGTGAATGAAGTTTACGATAGTCATCGGGCGGTAGATGTAGTGTATTTGGATTTTCAAAAAGCGTTTGACACTGTACCGCATAAAAGACTCATTGAAAAAAATAAGGCTCGTGGAATCAGGGTTGTAGTAATAAAATAGATAGAAGAGTGGTTGCGAGGTAGGAAGCAAGGGTGGTCGTTGATGGAGCGGAGTCGTGTTGGGCTAATGTAGCGAGCGGCGTTCCACAGGGTTCTGTATTGGGCCCCTTGCTTTTGCTTATATATATATGTTATAATATTATAATGTTATAATGTTTCAGACCAACAAAAACCCTAGGATCCACTCATGGCTTGTCTACCTAACTGTGTTCGCAATTGTGTATGTCCTCCGTGGTGGCGGAGGGGACCTACAATTTTACGTGGGTTCCGAACCACAAGAACATAAGAAATTTATGTAAAAACTGCCTGCAGATTGGCAACGACCAATTTTTACAAAACTAAATAATTATCAATTTAAAACTAATTAATTATCGATTTAAAACTAAAGGTAGAATCTCTGGATCCAGAGGATCAAGTCATAATAGACTACTATCCACAAATATGTTACTCTCTATATATCTATTTATAACCGACATGCAAATATATCAGATCCAAAGAATCCAGTTTAACGATTTAGATGTCGGCCTAGTCAGTACAGTTTCAAAGTTTGCGGATGACACGAAGTTGGGTAGTAGGGCGATTAATGACGAAGATAGAGGTAAAATCCAGGAAGATCTGAACAAAATCGTTGATTCGTCAGTCACATGGCAAATGAGATTTAACGTCGATAAGTGCAAAATTTTACATATAGGTTCGCGTAACGCTAATTTTGCGTATAGTATGTCAGGGAAGGAGTTGGCAAGCGTAGAGCAAAAAGATTAAGGAGTTATGTCACTGGTGATTTAAAAGTGGCGAAACAAAGTTCAGCAGCGGTCAATAAAGCGAACAAAGTGCTAGGTTTTATAGCGAGGAATTTTGAGTTCAAATCGCGCGATATTATTGTTCCTCTTTATAAATCATTAGTTAGACCCCATTTGGGATACGCGATCCAATTTTGGAATCCGCATATGCGAAAAGATATAGACAAAATCGAAAGAGTTCAAAGACAAGCAACTAAGATGATTCCGTCGCTTAGGTCGAAGTCGTACGAGCATAGGCTTAAGGAGTTAAAATTGACTACACTCGAGACTAGAAGGCTAAGAGGTGATCAAATCCAGGTTTTTAAAATTATGAATGGGTTCGATAACGTAGATAGAGATAGCTTTTTCGAAATATCTCAATATAGTAGGACTAAAAATAGCGGGTGTAAGTTGACAAGTAAAAGGTTCGAGACAGCAGTTGCCAAAAACTTGTTTACGCATAGAATAGTAAATAGCTGGAAGAGTTTGCCAGTAGAAGTAATTAGTAGCATGTCCACGGAGGACATGCACAATGCACAATTACGAACACAGTTAGATAGATCAGCCATGAGTGAATCCTAGGGTCTTTGTTGGTCTGAATCATTATAACATTATTATTATACACACGCACACAAACACGCACACACGCACACAAACACGCACACACACACACACACACACACACACACACACACACATATATATATATATATACACACAGGGTGTTTCAGGAGGAAAGGTCAATACTTCGGGAGGTGATAGTATCGGTCATTATGAGAAAAAAGTTCATATGAACATGTGTCTAATTCTGAATGGTTACGGAGATAGAGCTGTTTGAATCTACAAATACAAAAGCATTGTAAATGGCAATCAAGAAAGAGAAACCAATTACTGCTTCTAACATTTGATGATTAAACATTGGCATTTTGAATGGTATTAGTCACAACAGTCAGCTGTCGATTGGCTTATGTTACATGCTTACATTACAGCTTACATGGTTCAAGGTTATCGGGGAGGGAAGGGGGAGGAAGAGCTGCGCGCGCATCAGATTCAAACAGCTCTATCTCCGTAACCATTCAGAATTAGACACATGTTCATATGAACTTTTTTTCTCACAATGACTGATACTATCACCTCCCGAAGTATTGACCTTTCCTCCTGAAACACCCTGTGTATATGTGTATATATATATATATAAACTGCAAACACGCAGTATAATTAACGTAAAGAACGACGCTTGTATAGGAGAATATTCCGCGCAAGATGAGAGCGAGAGAACGAAACAAATGAAAAAATGAGGTAACCACCCGGGAATCGAACCCTGGATCTTCCGATTGCCGGTCAGATATGATAACCATTACACCACGGGCCTCACTCAATCAAATGCCGTAATTCCTCTACATGTTTGCGTGTTTGCAGTTTAAATGTATATAATGTACAGCATGCGGGAGGTGCCCCCTTGGGGTATTGGTTTCTGCGCGTATGTAGAGGAATTACGGCATTTGATTGAGTGAGGCCCGTGGTGTAATGGTTATCATATCTGACCGGCAATCGGAAGATCCCGGGTTCGATTCCCGGGTGGTTACCTCATTTTTTTCATTTGTTTCGTTCTCTCGCTCTCATCTTGCGCAGAATATTCTCCTATACAAGTGTCGTTCTTTACGTTGATATATATATATATATATATATATATATATACACACACACACATTTTAACTGCAAACAACACAGTATAATTAATGTAAACAAGGACGCTTGTGTAGAAGAGCGTCCGCACAAGACGAGGAGAAAGAACGAACAAATGAAAAATGGGATACCTCCCAGGAATCGAACCCGGAATCATTCAATTGCCGGTCGGACATGCTAACCACTACACCAACGTCCCCGATCAGTCAGAAGTCGTAATTCTCCTACATACGAGCGGAATCAAATGCCCTGAGGGGGCACCTTCTCATGCCGTACATATATACATTTTAACCGCAAACAACACAGTATAATTAATGTAAAGAACGACGCTTGTGTAGAAGAGCTCGATTTTTTAGTTCATTCAGAACAAAAATTAAAGGACTTATAAGGACAAATTTGCTCGAATTTTTAGTTTATTCACAACAAATATTAAATGATATAATGACAAATTAATCATCAATATAATTCCCTTCTTTTCCTATAACCTCATCCCACCTGTAGAAAAGTTTTTTTTATGCCACGTTCGAAGAAATCCCTTGGTTTCGAGTTAAAAAAAAGCGCTCACTTCGTTTTCGATAGCTTCCCTGGATTGCAACTTTTGTCCATCTAGGTGGTGTTGCAGACTTCTGAATAAATGGTAGTCTGAAGGTGCGATGTCCGGAGAATAAGGTGGATGAGGCATTTTTTCCCAACCAAATGCCTCCAATTGGGCAGTGGTGATTCGAGCAGTGTGAGGGCGCGCGTTATCATGGTGGAATAGAACACCTCTGCGATTAATTAATGCAGGACATTTTTCTTGTAATGCCATGTTCAATCGTTGGAGTTATTGGCAGTAGACTTCAGCTGTGATTGTTTGGTTATCTGGCAGAAGCTCAAAATGAATAATTCCTTGCATATCCCACCAAATGCATACCAAAATTTTCTTTGGATGGGGTCCATTCCTTGGCTGAGGTTCAGGCTTTGTTTCACGGCTAAGCCACTGATGTCGACGCTTAATATTGTTATAGAGGACCCATTTTTCATCCCCAGTGACGATCCGATTCGAAAACGGTGCCTGCAGTTGCCGAGAATGCAGTGATGTGTAAATATCGATCGATTCGATGTTGAAGATTCGTTTGTGACATATCATGCGGAACCCATTTGCCAACCTTCACTACTTTTCCTAACAGCTTCAAATGACGATGAATGGTCATATGGTTAACGCCGAGTTGCAGGCCAAGTTCTCTTACAGTTACCGTTGGGTTTTCCTCCACTGTTGCTTTCAGCAACTCTTCATGTAACTCATTTGGTCGTCCTCTTCGTTGATAATCTTTCAGACTGAAGTCTCCATTTCTGAACATCTCAAACCATCTCCTACACATCCATTCGCTCACATCATTTCCATAAACTCTTTGAATGTTTTTTTCGGATTCACTAGCGTTAGATCCTTTATGGAACTTATACAGCATCACATGTCGAATATGCTCTTTCGTGGTTTCCATGTTTTTTCAATTACTGTAATATCGTAGGGGTGGCGTTGTAACTGTATGATAAACACCAGAGAAAATATTCACGTGCCTAATCCTACACTAGCCTAAGTCATTCTGTACCAATCCGTATCGTGATAAAACCTGTGCGAACCTGTCGCCGCGTGTATTTTGCAACATTTCTAAAACTATTTCACATTATCTTAAGGTTATTCAATTACACTGGGTAACAAAATTTGAAAAATTTTCTGTTTATTGTGATTTTTCTGTCGTTTTTTAATGATTTCGGGGCGCTAATTCCAAAAATGATATTGGTTTTGCTCTATCATCAACCGTTTCAAAAATATAGGTTATCACACTTTTCATATGGCAAAGTATATAAAGAAGACTAACATAAATATTTTCTGAAAATAAAAACACTATTGGAAATTAATGTTTATTGAGCCAAAATTGTTTGACAAACCCAAAATGGTGGAAAGGATATAATATATATCATGAGGAGAACCGATAAGAGAATAACAAGCCTCGTTATGCAGTGTGCGTTCCTTAAAAATGCACTGAAGAACGCGACTTCCGCGTATGAACATTCTTGTCCTTTCTGATCAGCAACCATACGTAGTCTCCCATCATGGAAGCATCCTAATGGCCCTGGTACCTTTTCTCCATCGTTTGAATATCTTGATGGAATCTTTCGCCATGTTCTTCACTCACATCGCCCAGGTTATCACAAAAAAAGTCTAGATGTGAATGCAGATAGTGTAATTTTAAAGACATACGGCACCCCATTTTGCCACAGCACTTAATCAAGTTTGACACTAACTCCTTATAGTTTGGTGCTTTATGGTTGCCTAAAAACCCACGAACCACATCACGGAAAGCACACCAAGCCTCTTTTTCGATCGGAGTCATCTTGTCTTCAAGGTTCTTTGAATTCAACAGCGCCTTGACTTGTGGTCCTACAAAGATGCCAGCCTTGACTTTGGCCTCAGAGAGTTTAGGGA
Source organism: Bathynomus jamesi (assembly GCA_023014485.1). Taxonomy (NCBI): domain Eukaryota; kingdom Metazoa; phylum Arthropoda; class Malacostraca; order Isopoda; family Cirolanidae; genus Bathynomus; species Bathynomus jamesi. Next base: position 737,978 of record JAJOZX010001635.1, read on the forward strand.
ACATGACCTGAATCTGTTGGAAAACTTCCCCTCTAAAATCTAACGCAGTTACAAACTGCTTAATTAGACCCAACTTAATATGGAGAGGTGGTAACAGAACTATGTCAGGCTTCACAAGAGGTTCCCTGAGTACATCGTACTTTCCTGGTTGCAGTCCTTCACGTGGAGGCTACTGAAATGTTTTATAGTGCTCAGTTGAAGCCCTGCTATCCCACAAGCAAAGAAAACATGAATATTTAGTAAACCCTCGTTGTAAACCTAACAGGAAACCAATCATTTTGAAATCACCACACACGTCCCAGTTATATTGTTCATACCTGATTTGAGTGAGCAGTTGTTTGACATTTTCATAGTCCTCTTTCATTTGAACAGAATGTGCAACTGGTATAGATGGATATTTGTTCCCATTGTGGAGTAGAACAGTTTTTAAACTCCGTTGAACTGTCAATAAACAGGCGCCACTCTGAGGGTATATGTGTTAACCCAATAGCTGTGAATAGACCATTAACCTCGCTGCAATAACAGAGAGAGCCATTGACATCGTAGAACCTTGCAAACTCTTCATGCCGCTTTCGGTATACAGTGCTCTTGCAGTCTTCTCCAAGCAAATTCCACTCTTTGAGTCTGGAGGTCAGAAGCTCAGACCCTGATTTCGTCAGACCCAAATCTCTAATTAAGTCGTCCAATTCCGTCTGGTTTGGAAAGTGAGGGTTTGTACTGGAAGTTACTGTATATTCTTCATCATGACTGTCCTCACCAGCCGACATCTCAGATGAGCTAGCTGCATCCTTATTTTCAACCCGCAAAGCAAAGAAACAAAATATAGGCATAGCTATATATGTAGAAGAGCATCAGCACTAAGAAAAATCGACACATAATGACCCACAGTCTGTAAATACAGAAGGTAAAGTAATGGATAGATACCTGTTCTGGTGGACGTGGTATTGGAAGACCTTCGCCATGTGGCACAGGAGCTATGGACGACGCTATGCTTGGATACTGAAGAGTCTGCCTTCCTTTAACTTTCCTTACTTAGAAACATCTACCATGCAGTAATAGCAATCGTCGTGGTGGCTCTTTGGTTCCCTCCATATTCTGGGTACCGCAAAGGGCATTGCCTTGCGTACTCCCCGCAGCCACCCTTCAAGTGTGGAGCGGCAGCTTCCACAGATCACATGGGGTGCCCAGGGCTTATCTTGGTCACCCATAGGCATACCAAAATAGAACCGATACGCGATCCAGAACTTGGTGCCTTTCACAATCTTGTGCGATACTTGCTTGGGGCCTATGTAATACCCATAAACGTAGCAGAATATATCCGGCGAGTGTTTAGAAGCTCTAGTTGCCATTCTCTTTACCAAACTGTACTACATTAATCATAACCTGCAGATATAGAGAGAAGAGTTATTAAATCTGCAACAGATTACAGATTCCAGAAAAAAGATGTATTCACAACACTGAAATAATGTTCGCAATAAAAAAGGATCGATAACATTCAAATCGTCAGCACAGAGAAGCACAGAAACACAGTACCTCAGTGCTGGTAACCATCAGACAAACAACCTGCTTTCTTTGTGTGCTCACACTTACTGACTTCTCAGACTCTGCGCTCTTCTTTATATAGCACAGTGGAAGTTTCGGGCAATTTCTAGAGCAAGAAACTGTCAACGAACATCCGGATTGTTCTCAACAATTCCTGATTATTCTGATATTGCTGCGCCCATAATAACATTATACTGGTAAAACATGAAAAATGGATTATCTCTGAAACCATTGATGATACACACAGACCAAGGCCAGATTGGGACTCAGCGCCCACAAATGCATATAAAAACATAAAAAATTCTAATAAACAGAATCAGTGTTACACAGTTTATCTATCGTCCGTTTTCTAATCGAGCAGAATTTATATATATATATATATATATATATATATATATATATATATATATATATATATATATATATACTGTGTATATATACACACATATATATTATATATTATATATATACTGTGTATATATACATATATATATATATATATATACTATATACACTATATATATCTACCCACACACACACACACACACCACATAACACATATATATTTTTTTTTATACACATATATATATATATATATATATATATATATATATATATATATATAAAGAACGACGCTTGTATAGGAGATATTCCGCGCAAGATGAGGAGAGAGAACCAAACAAATGAAAAAAATGAGGTAACCACCCGGGAATCGAACCCGGGATCTTCCGATTGCCGGTCAGATATGATAACCGATACACCACGGGCCTCACTCGAACAAATGCCGTAATTCTTCTACATACGCGCAGAAACCACTGCCCCAAGGGAGCACCTCCCGCATGCCGTAACATTATATACATTTTAACTGCAAACACGCAGTATAATTAACATAAAGAACGACGCTTGTATAGGAGATATTCCGCGCAAGATGAGGAGAGAGAACGAAACAAATGAAAAAATGAGGTAACCAAGCGTCGTTCTTTACGTTAATTATACTGCGTGTTTGCAGTTAAAATGTATATAATGTTACGGCATGCGGAAGGTGCCCCCTTGGGGGCATTGGTTTCTGCGCGTATGTAGAAGAATTACGGCATTTGTTCGAGTGAAGCCCGTGGTGTAATGGTTATCATATCTGACCGGCAATCGGAAGATCCCGGGATCGATTCCCGGGTGGTTACCTCATTTTTTCATTTGTGTCGTTCTCTCTCCTCATCTTGCGCGGAATATCTCCTATACAAGCGTCGTTCTTTACGTTAATTATACTGCGTGTTTGCAGTTAAAATGTACACACACACACATATATATATATATATATATATTATATATAATGGCAGTACGGGACAAATGGAATGCCACACTGATCAAAACCTGCAAGAATGCAATCGCTGAGCCCCTATATTGGATATGGAGACGGGAGAAATACCAGGCATCCTGAAGAGCGCGAACATAGTCCCAATATATAAAGGAGGAGATCGATCCGCGGCCAAAAACTTTAGGCCAGTGTCGCTTACATCTCATCTCACTAAAATATTTAAAAGAATAGTTAGACAGAAATTCTATGGATTTTTGGAAAATCAGAAAAAAATAAATGATAATTAACATGGGTTTCGGTCAGGCAGATCATGCCTATCACAACTAATGGAACACTACAACATTATTGATGCACTGAAAAATAATGAAAACTGTGATGTAATATACACAGACTTTGCCAAAGCGTTCGACAAGTGTGACCATGGAATCGTAATACATAAACTGAAATATATGGAAATAACAGGAAAAGTAGGGAAATGGATATATAATTTCCTTAGTGAGCGGCAGCAAGTCGTTACAGTACAAGGAATATCTTCATCAGAATCACAAGGAACAGTATTAGCTCCACTACTCTTCATAATCATGCTAACTGACATAGATGAGGACGTTACCAGAGACAGCACAGTAACATCCTTTGCGGATGGTACAAAGATCAGTAGAAAAATAAGAAACCCAGAAGATATAGGATCTCTACAAACCGACATGAACAGAATCTACAAGTGGACGGAAGACAACAATATGAAGTTTAACACTTAGAAATTTCAGCTGTTTCGGTACGGAAAAAGGGAGGACCTAAAATCCACGGAATATTATACCCCAAATAGACAGGAAATTCAGAGAATTTCTAAAGCAAAATCTTTAGGGGTTGTAATGACTGATGATGCGAAATTTGAAACATAAAATAAGATAGCAGTAAATAGAGCAAAGAGAATAACTGGACAGATACTGAGAACCTTTAAACGAAGGAATAAGAATATAATGATTCCTCTACTGAAAACACTGATCATACCCAAATTGGAATACTGCTCGGTCCTAACATACCCATATAAAAAAGAAGACAGTAGTCAGCTAGAAGGGATTCAGAGAAGCTTCACAGCCAAGATCAATCGGTGCAAAGAACTAAATTACTGGGAAAGGTTACGCGAACTAAACCTATGTTCACTGGAAAGGAGAAGAGAGATACACCATCATTTACACTTGGAAAATAATAGAGAAACTTGTCCCTAATCTTGCTCTGAACCCTGTAACTCCCCAAACAACAGTGGAAAGTAGAAAAGGAAGACTGTTTCGTGTTCCCAAATTAAAGGCTAGACAGGGAACATCCTTAATCCTGAAAGAAAATAGTTTTGTTGTGAGAGGACCAAGACTGTTTAATCAGCTGCCCAAAGACCTAAGGAACACGAGAGAATAACTTGGCAGATACTAAGAACCTTTAAACGAAGGGATAGGAATATAATGATTACTCTACTGAAAACAATGATCATACCCAAATTAGAATAGTTCTCGGTCCTAACATGCCCATATAAAAAAGAAGACGTTAGACAGCTAGAAGGGATTCAGAGAAGCGTCTAAGGTCACTTCTTTATCACCAATCACTGGTTCAAGTTTACTCTTATCAATGTTACTCCATTCTAGCTGTAATCGCTTAAATAGAGCAATATCAAGTCCTGATGAGGGACCAAAAAGGACGCCAAATACATTTACAATTATAATCTCATGGATATGATGACGACGGACTAGGTGCAGAAGATTTTTGTCCAACATTTGTTCAATCAGGATGCAGGCACCTCCTCTCTTTCCTGTATTACTTGCTGTGGTATCAAACGACATAGCTTTGATCTGTTTGGTTAAATTCCATTCTTTTACAGTTTCAACAACAACCTCTGCAATTACTTTTGCACTTTCGGAGGTAAGTTTAGGGACTGCAAGAAGCTTGCCGATATCTTTATCAGTCACTACCACAGGCAAACGACCGACAAACTTTTTTCCTGTGATATCAGGTAGCATTTTCCCATCCCAGTGAACTACTAGGGGGGTTTTCCTGAGCAAAATGTTCAATGATATTAGCTGAAGTTTCTTTTCTAATTTCCATCCTTTTAGTGCGAATAGAATCTTTATTGATCGATAGTGATTCCACATCATATCCTAAACTTCTTGCCGTAGCAGCAACGATATGAGCTGTTGCTCGGTTGCTGGTCTTTGTACGGTCTAGAGCTTGCACTAATTCGGGATTCATTGTTTTGAGGTCTTGCTTTTGGGTGTCACCCTGAGAAAAACTTTTTAATTTTTGAGATGCACTATTTTCCTAATGGATCGACTTGTATCACTACTGGTACTTGAATTTATTCTTCCAACTTTGCTTAGTTGTATTTTTTTTTCATGTTTTCTCCTGCGGCTAGTAAAATTTTGCTCTCTAATTATCTTATTTCTTTCCTTAATTGTTGTCACTTTATCAATGCCAGCGATGTGACCTTTCCTTCCACCGCGCTGAGCAATAATAAATTTCTTATCTTCTATTTTCCTCATAGACAGAGCAGTCTCGTGTGCAGTGTCAAATAGTTCATTGAGTCGTGATGTGAAGTGTGTTTCATTGGAAATTTGCTTTTGAGATCGACGGGACTTACTGTTTTGTAATGCTTTCCATTCAGAATGAAGTTTGAGCAACCGCTTAATAAGATCATGTTAATGCGCAGTTGGAATACTGGCTTTCTTCCAGAAACCATAACACTGATCAAAGTGTTCTTAGCGCTATCTTTCAAAGGGAGCTTCATCCCTGAATGATGGTGAAAAAATGTGCCAAAACTTGCTGCTGAGAAGGGAGTTTATCGCCCAATATTTTTGGTAAATTTGGAGCAACAAGCCATATATCTGTTTCAGAACGAGTTCTATAACTAGTACTAGCCATGATTGCAACAAAATTTAAAATTTTAGGGCGTGAAACTCCTAACCGTGAAATAAATGGAGCACGAATTACTACCACATACGCACTTCCTCAGAATGTAGTTAACTGAGGATTTGAGTTGCAGCATGCTCCTTGCCAGTTTTTCATGTGCCAAAAGTCAAAAGAAGTAGTTACATGTATTGATATTATATCATAAATACGACTATATATCTAAAAAGATATGAATATTTCATATAAACATTTCAATAATAATTTCTGTACATTTTGAAAAGAAATAAATGGGGTATTTTACTATTGATTAAAAGTATATTACTCTACATTTTTATACTGCCGTGCGCCACCCCTAAATATGATTTGATTGTTTTACTAAGATTTCTCATGATAAAGAACAAAATTCGACCTTCCGAACTCTAAAGTTAAAAAAATAATTTTTGGCCCTATATTCTGATAGCCACCTAATATATACTGTGTTGTATATATATATATATATTATATATATATATATATATATATATATATTTAACGCATGGGTACTATTTATTTAAAGTACACTGAATAAATGCAGGACATACAGTGGACATGAAATGGCTTGAAATATACCGGGTGTTCCCGAGAATTATCTGTACAATTTTGGCTGTTATTAGAAGTCAACCATGAAGTGTAGAAATTCCAGTGTTGTCCCTTTACAGAGAATCTCATTAAGTTTTTTCTGATATCACGTTTTGACAAGTTTTTTAGAAATGTACGCGGGTGACAGACATTGATGATTAAAAGCAAGAATCAGAGCTGCATTGAGCGAATTGATGTGGATGTGCTGCAGCGTACATGGCACATTTGGAGTATCGATTGGATGTTTGCGAATCACTGATGGTGCACATATCGAATGTTTGTAACAACGTTACTTTAATAAAAGAAACTTTTGAAAATACAGATTCTAAATAATCTTGTTTAAGAATTTTACGTGTGTTATCAAGAATTTTATTAAAAGATGAAATTGTACAGATAATGTTCGGACACACTGGAATTTCTAAAAAACTTGTCAAAACGTGGTATCAGAAAAAACTTAATGAGATTCTCTGTAAAATGGGACAACACTGGAATTTCTACACTTCATGGTTGACTTTTAATAACAGCCAAACATTGTACAGATAATTCTCGGACACCCTGTACATATAAAAATTATGTATAGCAATTGTTGATGGTATATTTAAGGTTTCCTTTAATCGCTCGGAATTTAATATATATATATATATATATATATATAGAGAGAGAGAGAGAAATATATATATATATATATATATATATATATATATATATATATAGAGAGAGAGAGAGAGAGAGAGAGAGAATATATATATATATATATATATATATATATATATATATATATATATATAGAGAGAGAGAGAGAATATATATATATATATATATATATATATATATAATATATATATATATATATATATATATATGTAAACCCACGAGGAAAAAGAAAAATGATTCCAAGGCCTTTCGTGTATTCCGAAGTACACCTCTTCATTCCCTTACGAGGTGTACTTCTGAATACACGAAAGACCTTGGAATCATTTTTCTTTTTCCTTGTGGTTTACATCATTCATTCATTTCACGTGTTTAATTGTGAAATTCATCATATATATATATATATATATTATATATATGATGGTGCGGGGTGTAGACGAAGTACAGTGTAACTGTAACGCAAAAGTGCAAAAGTCAATAATTACGCTAGCTTCATTACAAATATATATATATATATATATATATATATATATATATATATATCAGGGGCGACGCCAGGTTTTCTGGATATTCAGGCTCAAACCTTTCAAGCATATAATATATATATATAATATATATATATATATATATATATATATATATATATATATATATACATTTCAACTGCAAAGAACACGCAGTATAATTAACGTAAAGAACGACGCTTCTATAGAAGAACATTCCGCGCAAGATGAGGAGGGAGAACGAACAAATGAAAAAAATGAGGTAACCACCCGGGAATCGAACCCAGGATCTTCCGATTGCCGGTCAGATATGATAACCACTACACCATGGTCCTTACTCGATCAGAAGTCGTAATTCTCCTACATACGTGCAGAAACCAATGCCACGAGGGGGGCACCTCCCGCATGCCGCACCTATATATACATTTCAACTGCAAAGAACACGCAGTATAATTAACGTAAAGAACGACGCTTGTATAGAACTTTCCGCGCAAGATGAGGAGGGAGAATGAACAAATGAAAAAATGATCGAGTGAGGACCATGGTGTAGTGGTTATCATATCTGACCGGCAATCGGAAGATCCCGGGTTCGATTCCCGGGTGGTCACCTCATTTTTTTCATTTGTTCGTTCTCGCTCCTCATCTTGCGCGGAATGTTCTTCTATACAAGCGTCGTTCTTTACGTTAATTATACTGCGTGTTCTTTGCAGTTGAAATGTATAGTATATAGGTGCGGCATGCGGGAGGTGCCCTCCTCGGGGCAATGGTTTCTGCGCGTATGTAGGAGAATTACGACTTCTGATCGAGTGAGGACCATGGTGTAGTGGTTATCACATCTGACCGGCAATCGGAAGATCCCGGGTTCGATTCCCGGGTGGTTACCTCATTTTTTCATTTGTTCGTTCTCCCTCCTCATCTTGCGCGGAATGTTCTTCTATACAAGCGTCGTTCTTTACGTTGATATATATATATATATATATATATATATATATATATATATATATATATATATAAGCTAGGAAGATGGATATTTAATTTCTTGACGCAAAGAACACAAAGAATTGTGGTAAATGGAGTCAAATTGGAAGTCTCGGAAGCAGAGAGCTCTGGGTCACAAGGGACAGTATTAGCTCCCTTGCTGTTCATAATAATTATTGCAGATATTGATGCAGATATCAATGGCAGTATTGTATCATGTTCCGCAGATAACACAAAGATACGCAAGAAATATTGAACGAAGGTGACATAGAAAGATTACAAAACGACATTGAAACATTATTCCAGTGGGCAGAAGACAACAATATGAAGTTCAACGAAGAAAAATTCCAACTTCTAAGATATGGTAATAACAAGGAGCTACAGAAAAAAGGGTACAAAACTATGCAAGCCAAACAGATAACAATTCAGAGAACACTATAACATCAAAATTACAACGGCTACAAAAATAATGGGGATCATCTGGAGGAGCTTCCGCAGCAGAAAAGCAAACATCATGCTCAAATTATGGAAGAGTCTAGTCCTACCAATAATTGAGTATTGCTCAGTACTCACAAGCTCGTACAGAAAACGAGACAGTGCGAACATTGAAGCTATTCTATACAAAAGACTTTTACATCTAAGATAGAGGAAACGGAAGATGAAGACTACTGGTCTCGACTACAATCACTGAAACTCAACTGTATCGAAAGAAGGCTCGAGCTGGTACACAATAATATGGTATCAGGACAATATCCCCCCGAGGACAATATCCCCCGCGGACAATATCCCCCGAGGACAATATCCACCGAATATATATAATACCACTATATATATAATACAACTATATGTATATATACCCCTTTAGGTTAGGTTAGGTTAGTTTAGGTTAGATAAAGAGTTTGCGCTCAATATGAGAATGATAGCAGCCTTGGCCCTTGTCCCACCTGACAATGTTGTTGCAGTATTTGAAGAATTATATGAAATCCTGACCCCAGACACTCATTCAGTAGTTGATTATTTTAAAGACACATACATTGGAAGATCACAGCGTCGTGGACGTCGAAAACCAATTTTTGATATAGATATGTAGAATATGTATGATAGAGCAAAAGGGGGATTGCCAAAAACCAACAATTCTCTTGAAGGATGGCATAGGAGCTTTACGTCCAATGCTTCATGTGCTCACCCAAACGTTTGGAAGTTTATTTCATTTATTCAACGCGAACAATCACTGCAACAAGTTCATATTATTCAGAAAACAGCAGGTCATGCTACACAACCCAAAAGGAAAAAATATCAAGACTCTGCAGCCAGGATTTTGACGGTGATCCGAGTGCATGACAATTGAGAGATTTTAGATTATTTGCGGGGATTGCATATAACCTAAGTTTTTAATGTTTTTACATTTTAATCTAACAAATGGTCAAAATTATCTTTCCCACTGTGACATTGACTTTAAATTGACTTTAAATTGTCCGCGGGGAATATTGTCCTTGGGGGATATTGTCCTCAGGGGATATTGTCCTCGAGGGATATTGTCCGCGGGAGGATATTGTCCTAGAGGCCAATAATATACACATGGAAATATTTGAGGGCTCTGTCCCTAACCTTAGAAATGGAATAGAAACAAACTGGAATGAGAGAAGAGGCAGATTTTGTACGGTCCCAGCTGCGGTGGGACAAGGGGCCATGAAAACGAGGATGGAAAATACCCTCAGAATAAGAGGCTCAAAGCTTTTCAATGTTCTACCAAAAGAAGTGAGGAATCTCCAGCACACCGACCTGAATAACTTCAAGAACCAGCTAGGTACATTCCTGTGCAAAGTCCCTGACCAGCCATGCGTGGCTGGCTACGAGGGCAGGAGGAGATCAGAGAGCAATTCCTTCCTTCACCAAATCCCGCAAATGAGGCGGGTTGCTGCAGAGGGGTCGACCGTAGGTCGATGCTGAACCGTCGTTTGAACTCACCTAAAGTAACCTAAAGTAAGGAAGTGTGTGTGTGTGTGTGTATATATATATATATATATATATATCTTCTTCTTTGTCGGCAGCATTTTCCCACGCCTAAGTGGGGTTGCTGTTCGTAGCATGGGCGCAAAATGGGAGAGTGTAATTGCAATGATGCAAATGTTGCAAGACTTCCTCCCCTTCCCCCTTTGTTGCAATACCTCCTTTCCCCCTTGTTGCCAGACCCATCCCCTTCCCTCTTGTTGCAACCCCCATTCCCAGGGTGCCAAAAAAATAAAAAAAGAAGCTCGGGGGAATCAAACTAACCTCCGAGAGAGAGAGAGAGAGAGCATCCTTTGCCTGGCTCCGCCAGACGCATAATAAGGTTCTTGGTCTTTGCACTTGGCTTAGAAGGTCCTAATCAGCGGGTTGGTTTAATCCGCCAGTTGGCTTAGAAGACTTAATCTGGCTTAGAAGGCGAAAGTGGCTTGTTTAGGTGCACATTATTATTTATGAGTTGCCAGACTGCCCTATTTATTTAATTAAAGCAGATATTATTCACAGTTCGCTTATAAATCCGCCAGTTGTTTTAAGCCGCCAGTCGCCTTAGAAGGCGTAACCAGCCATTTGGTATACATATATATATATATTTATTTAATTAAATCATATCGTTTATACATACAACTAAAAGAATTAAATAAAACACCACTACATCAATTTCTTTATTTAGACGAATTATTGGAATTAATTTCATGAAATATAAAGAAAATAAATCCACAATCAAAATAGTTCATTCTATACAGAGGTTAAACGAGGAATATATATATATATATATATATATATACCTTGGTTGAATGGTTTGTTCTTAGGGAAGCGTAGCTTAGCGAGGAATAGGAGGACGAAAAGATGATACATGTTTATTAACAGACGTTTCGGAAAAATTCAATTTCCATCATCAGTGCTAAAAAGTTTAAAAACAAATAGAAATAAATAAGTATAATAAATATAAACGAACAATAAAAGCAAACGAACAATAAAAACGAACAATTAAAAGCGTAGATAGTGGACGAAGCAAGTGGCCACTTGCTTCGTCCACTATCTACGCTTTTAATTGTGTTCGCTGCAAAGCGAACTATATTGGCAGTACCATCCGCCAATATCAAACAAGAGTGGACAAGCATCGTGGGATTTCTACAAGAACTTCACAGCCCTTGAACAAACCCTCCAAATCAGCAATAAGGGATCACTGCCACCTCCACAACCACCCGTTACTTTCCTCCCACTTCAAAATCATTAATTCAGCCAACCAACTAATCGACCTCCGCATACTTGAGTCCCTTTATATCCTCAGTATCCAGCCAACCCTCAACGATTACAGTTCCGCTTTCAATTTAAAATTGCAAAATAAACTCTCAAAAGAAATCCACCATCACTCCGCCCGGCTCCATCTTCCTAATATGGAATTCTTTCAAGAGGCAACCATTCCCAATCTTCTGTATAATTAGTCTCCCATTACATTAACAATCTGGTAAGAAACCCTTCAATTCTGTTTTACCTAAACCGTTTTATATTTTACTTATTGTCCATACTTTTATACTTTGTATCATTTAATTTTTAATCTTTTAATTTAATATATTGTAACTTACTATTAATTCTCGCTAATTGTTGCGCCATTTTAATTTATTGTTCGTTTTTATTTATTATACTTATTTATTTCTATTTGTTTTTAAACTTTTTAGCACTGATGATGGAAATTGAATTTTTCCGAAACGTCTGTTAATAAACATGTACCATCTTCTCGTCATATATATATATATATATATATATATATATATATATATATATATATATATATATATATTAGTGATGTAGCGGATGTCATTTTTTCCACATCTGCGGATGAGGATGTTTGATTTCAACATCCGCGGATGCGGATGCGGATGCGGATGTCTACATTTTCGTTATTTTTTAGGATATGTTCGAGATTTGTTGTGTTCAACGTATATAATAAGTTATTATATAGAGAGAGCTGTAGCTATAATGTAGTATAATTGATTAATTGTACAATAATTGCTGTACTTTTCTCTGAACATATAAAATAATATCAAGCATCTAACTAATATAGAAATCAATTAGTGAATTCGTCTGCAAATAAATTCGTTATATTTTGTTGAGTTTCAGCCACAATTAGAAACCATAATTGTGTTACCAGGATGCGGGACGTGAACCCAACTCAAATGCACCCCACCGACCTCTTTCCCCAACCTCCACCCTTATAGAAAGAGATCTTTAATTAGCTTGATAACTATTTATATTAAGTTTAAAGTTTTATTAGGCATATTTATAAATGAGTAATTAAAATAAAGTAAACTAAGATGTTCATCGTTTAATGTTCAAACTTAATTATAGGAAGGTTATGCTTAAGGAACATTAATTTTCTGCCTTTTCTGCTGCCAGTCTGGTCTGTTTCTCTTTTCATCATATATTAATCCAGCACTGCTAAATAATCTCTCGCTTGGTACGTTTGTTGGAGGACAGGCTAAATGTTTCCTTGCAAGTTTACTCAAGTATGGATAGATATTCTGCGTATTTTTCCACCAACTAATAGGATTGTCACATGCAGCCAGGCGTTTTTCTTGGTGATAGCTCTCGATCATTTTTACTACATCTTTTGACATCGCGTAGGTCTCGTCATTGCTGCTTGACTCAAGAAACTGAGAGACAGATTCTGTGATAGATTTGCTTGTTGAAGGTGTTGGTTCTGTCACTGAAACTTTTATTCTTTTGGTGGGTGGCGAAGCGACAGATTCAAGAGATTGAAGCTCTTCAACTGCTTTGCCAAGTGATGATTTAACTCGTTCTAATGTACTAGGTGAAAATAACTTAGCTTTGTAACGTGGATCTAAGTAGGTTGCAAGAGAGTAACTTCATACAAGAACAGCCTCTCGTCTTGTCGCTTGCATCACTTTTGCGCACAATGAACTAGTTCTATTATATAGTAGAATTTGATAATTTCCGCTTATTAATGACATTTTATCTCAACGGTCCACATCCGCAGTCCAAAGTGCGGATGCGGGTGCGGATGCGGATGCGAAAAAATGTGCGGATGTTCCGCGGATGCGGATGCGGATGTGACCTACATCACTATATATATATATATATATATATATGAAAATGAAAATGAAAAGGTTTATTGGCAGACTATAGTCCATATGACAAATATTATTAATACAATGACAGTTCATATACTAAGGATAGAAATATATACAATTGATTAGAAATAATACTGTAATGTCGAAGTTAAGTGGAGCTACAGACAGACGTTTTCGTACCAAGAGGTCCACAGCTTAGAGGATAAATGGCAGGATTCATGGATAGCTTGGATGATTGGGTTGGTTGATTTTTTAATTCTTTGCATTAGACTGTGTTGAGCACGTCTTGTTACCTCCGGGAAGCTCGGGACATTGCGGGTAGCAAACATTTGCGAAGCTGAGCATCTCGGGGGTAATTCATGTAAGAGTCTAAAAGACCTGTTGTACAGCAAATTTAGAGTTCTGCCAGAACCTTTTTTATAATTCATTCAGTTGCTGTCCGTATATATTACTGCAGAAAGTAAGAAAGTGTCTTTAGCTTCACTTGTACAGAATCGAAAGTTCCTTATGGTCATATTTGCTTTAGCAGACAGGCATCGACATTGTTTTCTTATATCCGAATCATCACTCAAGGAGCTGGTAATAGTTTGACCCAAATACTTAAACTCTTGTACGTCCTCAATTACTTCACCACTCATTTTAAACCTTATATCAGCTGGCTGATTACAGCTTTTAGGATGAAATTGCATAACCTTAGTTTTTGTAACATTAAAAAGAATATCATGTTTCTGCGAATACATTTCGCAGACTTTTAGTAGCCGATCCAGACCTTTAACAGAGGGACTTATTAACACTATATCATCGGCATAAACTAATTTATTTATCCTTGTGTTATCTATACAACATCCCACTGTTGCCTCATTAAGTGAAGCAATTAATCCGTCGATATACACATTAAACAGCATAGGGGAGAGCAAGGAGCCTTGTCTCACCCCGCAAGAGGAGCCAAAACACTCGGAGAGTACATTGCCCCACCTAACAGTGAAAGATTGGTGGGAATACCAAAATTTCAATAAATTTAATATGTACATGGGAACCTTCCTGTCTTCTAGTTTTGAAAATAAAATATTGTGGTTCACCCTATCATATGCCTTACTTATATCTAGGAAACAGCTATAAATAGTTTAATTACTGTCAATGTATTTAGATATTGTTTCTTTAAGTACATAGATACACAGGTCAGTTGAGTGGGACCTTTAAAAGCCAAACTGATTAGATGTCCATAGGAAATCATTTAATCGGCGTAACAAGAGTTTTTCTAGTAGTTTCGAGAAGCAGGAAGCGACAGCAATAGGCCTGTAATTATTGCTGGACAGAATGTCTCCGTACTTATTTTTGACCAGGGGCAAGATATATACCCTCATGAACTCTGCAGGGATATAGCTGTGAGCAAGCATGGCTGATAGGAACAATGATATATGCAGACATACTACGTCATTTGCATATTTTAAGTGCTCATTCGATAAGTCATCTACCCCTGACGCAGAGCTAGTCTTTAACTCTTTAATTAACCTCTTTACTTCAGAAAATGATATTAAAGTATTTTCCCTTGTCCCTCCGACAATCGTTTCGCTGCAATCTATCTTGAGATTATCCCTACTCACACTGTTAAGAATGTTAGAATAGTGATTTTTCCACAGCTTTGCAATTTCATCCTCCCCCGACACCCCATCGATTGTCGGAGGGAGAACATTTTTGACACCCATTTGATTCTTAACATATTTCCAAAATTTGTTATTATCGTTATTTATGCGAGCTTCACAGGCTTTTGATGCTCGAATAGACTCTTCTTCCTGTTTACATCGCCTTATGGCCGCCTTATACTGACCCCGACTTCTACACATATTCAAGTATACTGGTCCTAATCTGGGTCTACCATGAAAGCACCACAAATCATAGGCGTCTTTCGATTCCCTCTTCAGGGGGCAATAAAATCATTCCATCCAGGAATAATCTTAGTATGATAGTTGTAAGATTTAATCAGGGGGCTTCCTGCTTCTCTTAACAGGGATATTATCTTACTATAATACCTATCTATGAGTTTACAGTGAGAATCATTTGAGCAAGGATTATTACAGGCAAGGTGCAAAATTTCTAAATTATTAAAGAGGTGACTTGTTCTGTCTTTGTACTCTATTCTCTGCTGCATCGTAACATTGGACCAATCGACGCGATTATTCTTACCTATTGAGTTCTTGTTAAGTCGTGTTGCGCATAAATTGGTAACGTTAATTAATATTTCGAATGGTCTATGATCAGAAAGAAGGAAATCATGCAGAATATGAACTCTAACAATTCGATCCTTTAGATTATTACTAGTGAGACAATGATCAATCCACCTGGTGGTACCACTCATATCACTAACATATGTAAAATTACCACTGGCTACCCCTAATACAGCTACATCACTTACACTTAAATTGGCCGACTCGCACATGTTACCCAATTCTACAAAGAATTCCGAGTTCACATGTGCGTTAAAGTCCCCCATTATTATACAGTGAGAATATTTGGGGCTATCTGATAATGACTTAATTTTGTACAGCAAATCAATGTATTCATCTAGATTACTGCCGTTGTTATATGGTAAATAGCAGTTTACAATTAATATACAATCATTGTTCACTTGTAATTCAATGCCTAACAACCTTACATTATCACTTGTTAAAAATTTTATATGTTTTGACAAATTTTTCCTTATTAAGAAAGCAACACCACCAAAAGGCCTACCGTAAATTAATTCATCTGACAAGTCTACTGCTGATGACGCATGGTACATAAAGTCATCATGGATGGTAGACAGGAATTTTAGCTCTTGCTTAGGTAGCCAGTGCTCCTGCAGGAGTATCAAATCTGCACTGTCGCAGATTTTATGAACATCTACAGTTGAATTCCTCACTGACCTTACATTATGTGAGACTATTTTCAACAAGTTATCCGCCATGACTGATAGAGAATTTATTATTAGTAAGATTATTATTATTATACACAGTACAACTTTCAGGCATTACTGTTAGGGCGCCTATTATTATTATTATTATTATTATTATTATTATTATTTTGCCTGTTATCAAATCTCCTGTAAAAGTGAATAAACTCCTTAACAATAATGCCATCTGGCCATTGACTCATTATACGGGTTGAAATGCGCATTTACACCTTTAATTATTACTTTAAATGAGTTATAATACGGAGATTTCGTGTTTAGATTATTAACTATCAATATACTGTGTTCAGCAATGATGACTTTCATCATGTGTCGAATATCGCTTGCCTCGTTTGAGAGCTGAATTCGCGACACAAAGAGGGTGAGATTCCCCATCGGTGGCCTCGCCGCGGAGACCGGTTGAGGAAACCTTCGGAAGGCGCCTGTTAACAGTACCCACCCGTCGTCCTCCCTCGATCCCTGAGGCAGGGTTCGCCTGCCTGGGTGATGGGTGGCACAACCTTTGGGGGATAGGAGGCCCCTCCCTTACTCTGTGGCTTGGTGAGGGTCTGTTAGCGGTGTTTATAAAACTGACGGCCGCGCATGCCCCTCCTTCTTCGGTGGGAGAGGGGGAACTGCGCACCGAGCGAGGCGCAATCGAACACATCTCCTCTGCAGTGAGAGGCAGGAAAGAGGGCAATGATGCCTCGTCTCTCGACACATATATATATATATATATATATATATATATATATACAATAAAGATAATCGTATAAGAAGTACACAAGTTGAACGAGGAATATATATATATATATATATATATTCAAAAAATAATAAGGGTAAGGGGTTCCAAAAATCTTAGCCCCCCCCCATTTGCAGCTTACATGTTTACTTATATTGAAATAGTTTTTAGTGATCATAAAAATATATAAAATTCTTTATTCATTGCAGGTATTAAAATTACTCTAGCTGATAAAGTGAAAATATAATGGCTTCTCAATTAATGGTGATTCGGAGAGGCAACGTGTGATAGATCACATACGAGCAATAACATTTCGGGAAGCTCGTGATGCTGGAGCCACCTTTATAACAAGTTCATGGGTTGCCAAAAAGTTGCGAAGTGAGGACTTCGTCAAAAGAAATTGGAATAAAACTTTAAATGAATGTGAAATGGATACAACCAAATCTGGGCGCCCAAATTTGTCACTCTCTCAGGAAACAAAGGACATCATTGAAAACGGTACGCGTAAGCGGAAAAACAGCTGTGCTAAACTTTCTAGAGAGATCGAAGTGTTGAGAGGAAAGATCGTTAGTGGTGAGATCATTCGACTGTACCGTCATAGGCAAGGTTTAAAGCCTTGGCACGAACTTCCAAAGCCAAGAAAAACTCAACTTAACATCGATGACAAAATGTGGTTTGTCCATTATCTTGAAGATTGGGATGTGGATGATTTCATGCATTTAGCTGTCTCCGATGAATTTTTTGTTTACGTAACACGTCGGCCTAACTACCAAAATGATCGAGTGTGGGCCACAACACCAGATGAAATCGATGACAATGAACATTATCGCGGATTATTAAAAAGTCCAGACTGTGTTGGTGTGTTTGTTTTGTTCACTGCAAAGAAGCTCAAGTGGGTGCTGAAGCCAAATGGTCAGAGTTGGGATGGACAGTATTTTTGTGATATTATTCTATCCCAGCATGTCATTCCTTTTCTAAGAAACCCAAACAATGTTATGGATGTCGATCAGGTCACACTTCTGCACGATAAGGCCCCCTGCTTTAAGGCATTAGCCACTCAACAGTTGTTGCGAAACCATGAGATCGATTTCTTTGGAAGTGAAGAATGGCCGGGAAATTCTCCTGACCTGAACATCTGTGAACACATTGGATCAGTTATAAAGGACAAGGTTGAATGTCTCTTGTTTGAAGAACCTGCAGCAAATCGATTTTCGAAGGATACAATGACGCAACACATTGAAACTGTTTTAGCAAATTTTCGTAACGATCAAGATCTATTCACGTCACTTTTGGCAAGCTACCCAAAGCGAATTCAGGCTGTCTTGGAAGCCAGTGGCGGGAACACCAAGTTTTAATCGTTTCTCATTAAATGCAGGATTAAATTCTCTTTTGTAAAGTAGGTTTAGTTTTACTGTACCTCTAATGGTTTAGGCCATGGGCGGGGGGTTTATTGGAGCCCCGTATAAGAAATACATAGTTTAAATGATATATATATATATATATATATATATATATATATATATATATATAACACACACACACACACACACATATATATATATATATATATATATATATATATATATATATATATATATATTTTTGTTGAGTTTGGACGACGGTTCAGGATCGACCTGCGGTCGCCCCATATATATATATATATATATATATATATATATATATATAATATATATATATAATAATAAAAAATAATAGTATAAAAAATGCACAAGTTGAACGAAGAATGTGTATATACAATCAAAAAATAATAGTTGTATAAGAAATACACAAGTTGAACGAAGACTCTCTCTCTCTCTCTCTCTCTCTCTCTCTCTCTCTCTCTCTATATATATATATATATATATATATATATATATATAATCAAAAAATAATATATAAACATCAAAATACATACACTTTATATTTTACTGCACTTTACTAAAATACTAAACTCGCACATGATCGAGTCTACAGTTACATCATTGTTGCTTTGAACTACACAATAAATACGATTTAACATTATTTCACCGCTCAAGTTATAGGGATGCCTTTACTCGATGTAAAGGGCTTTCATGTCATTCAATACTATTTTTGTGCCCACTCTACATTCGGTTGGCAAGTTATATTTAAACACGGACAGAATACAATCAAAAGCACGCACAAAAAGGGCGTCGTTAACCACAACATCATTATTAAATTCAAGTTTAGGAATAGTCCTTTCCAATCGAGGGTTTATTCTCACCGATCCGAGCTTTTCAATCGTGAACTCTTCTTCACAATGCATAGCGGCAATTGAAATTATCTTCTAAGTCGTAACGACAGTTGCTCATTATATAAAGAAACAATTATTCTGGGTGAACGGTGTAGGTGAGCTCAGCCCTGTACAGCTCAAGCCCTTTGTACCAAAGTTCATGATATTTCGAAGAGTCTAAATCTTTTAAATAAGCATCCAGTTCCAGACCATTCTCGCCTTGTTCAGTCCTACACTCGGTAAACCAGTTGAGCAGAGCGGTGTATACGTATTCAAGAACCGTATCAAAATAAAGCATATCCGTAACACGCTCGTGTAATATAGGCTTCAGCTTGCGGAAACCGACGATTTCAAACATTCTGTTGAAGATGAATCGGTTTCGCGTAGGGACAAGAACGTTATTATCAGATGCATTCTTCTACATCAGCCGTATATCAATGCATGGCTGCTCGCTATTTATACACAACGTACAAACAATGGCAAATGACGGGTATCACTCATCTGTTCTTTTCTTGTACCTACACCCGCAGGTATTTTATAACGATCTTCGCTCCACTTCTCAACTACCACGAAGACTCTATTCATCTCCTCAACACTTAAATAAACACCATTCCGTTTATCAGAGTTTGTTTGTCTACAAGTCGTTTCCAGTATATAGTTAATGGCACCGGTTTTACGCCTGAAAACGCGCAATGACTTCGTCACGGACACATCGTACACGGCATTGAGAATGCTACTCAAAGGAAGCTCCATCGTAATCTATTGTGAGGAGTGCACGTCCAGTCGGTTCAAGCTCTGAGATGACTATGAGCCACAGGTGGGCGGATCGGCTTAACGGGAGGTGTGGAGGAGTGAGTCACACCCTAAGCTGATGAATCGTGTACGGTGTTGTTCCAACGTGAAAGAATCATGCGAATACCTGTTTCCCATTATACTGGGTAGGTGTTTTGAGAATTTGTCCATCTGCGATACATGAAGTAATATCAATTTTAATGTTTTATCACTCCCACTCCCCAGAATGCGCACCAGACATTTTCGTTCAAAGGGATTTTCACGAACTAAACACATTTTATTCACACTCCCACTATTTGGGAGAAACGTGTGCCCATATTTTTCCTTTTTGCTTAGTAGGCAAATTCTAAATTCTATTAAAAACTCACGCAAGCCTTTAGCCACAACCTCACTGCAAACCTCGTCATAATATATATTAATGTAGTGGTAAAAATATTTCAGATTGTCCATTACGACAAGATTTACATTCACAGCCGCAGGGTACGTGCACTCGATATAATGCAACACGACATAATACCGCTTGTCACACCACTTATCAACAAGACTCACTAACCATAACCATTGCCTCTCTTCTGCACGTGTTGTTTCTTCCACTTCACGGTATATGTAGCCTTTTATAAAGTTTAGTCCTCCAACATACTTCAATTCATCGCTTGTACCACGAAATCCCGCAATGCTCTCGCTAGAATACCCGTAGAGTATTTGAACCTCTTGTTCCTCAAGCTTCACACGGTTCAATGTAGCCTTAAATGTATCAAAGGAGGGTGGGATAAGGAGTCTTTCAGTATCCACCACATCTTCACACTTTACCGAATACCACTTCATAAAACTCGAGCACGCAATATTAACGGTAGCCATCACTATTTTTCGTCTATGTGAGATTTCGTCAACTACACGTCTGGGATCCAGGGCTTGCAGCGATCAACTGAGCACGCAGGGGAGAGATATGCCCAGGTAGTAGGAGGAGTCACCTGACCATTGGTCGATCATACAGGGGCGGATCTTAGGACTTTTCCTGTACACACACACACACACACACACACACACAAAGGATAAAATGAAACGCTTATTGAAACACGATTTATTTAATAAACATATCAAATTATTCAAGGTATATATATATATATATATATATATATATATATGTGTATACAAATATATGTGATAAACAAAATAAACATATCGTTAACAAGTAAATAGACATATATACCTATATATATATATATATATATATATATATATATATATATATATATATAAAACAATCAAGGATTATCGTATCCAAAGGGTACGGTATCATAGGTACCAGGCACCTGGTAACGTTTGCTATAGGTGTTACGGCATACCTTCGTACCCATAAGTTCCTTCACCCCCCAGCTTCTGCGCCCGAAAATTGTGGATCTCTACGGTCAGTTGGGGCGGTTGATCGTCCTCATCTTCCAAGCACACTAGATCCTTCAACGAGTCAAAGTTAACGACTCGTTGGTTCGCCAAGTTAAGCGTGATACCCTTAACCTTCACGATATATTTCATCTCCTCCCCCACCCTCACCCGTACCCCATACGTTTTTGGACCTGTTGAAACAAAAGAGTCGGCGTATGCGATGTCTCCATACTTATCCTTGATCTCATCAGTCAACTCTCCGATAAATTCACCAATAGGTGGCATGTATTCACCCTTCCTCGCTGTGAATATCACACTATCTGTGTCGGCGTACAGAACCCTCCACCCAAGAGAATGCAATAGACCCCAAAGCGTATGTGGTTGTGAAACTGGCTAAAGGTATGTTTGTAACACACGATGTGTCTATGGCCAATTCGGTAATGTTGTACTTTATTATGTACGTATTACCTACATTTATGATCGCCATCACCTCTTTTTCGGGAGCATTGGCATAATCCCACACCTCGTTATAACTTTGGGCTAGATGAACGTTCCCCTTGCCTGTATTCTGTGCAAATTTTCCCCAAAGACTATTTAGACACAATTTTGTACTAAAGCGTCTGCCTGGGTTCTTTACAATTTGGGAACGTTCAAATTGTATCCCTTCACGGTCACGGTAACGCTGAATATAAGCCGATTTTTCATCTTCGGTATCAACTCCTCGCGGATACCCTGATGCTTTTACCTTACCCTTCAAAAAAGTATTTATATATGGAGTGAAAATGTTGGGGACCTTCTGAAACCTCCACACCTCATATATCTTCAATATTCTGTAGCCATGGCGAACGGCTAAGGACAGGTCAAGGCTTGTATATACGCCTTTGATCTTACGCTGGTTGGCTGTGTGATTACAAGTCCCATTGTTCTCCTCTGCGCACTT
The DNA here is from genome assembly GCA_023014485.1 of Bathynomus jamesi. Taxonomy (NCBI): domain Eukaryota; kingdom Metazoa; phylum Arthropoda; class Malacostraca; order Isopoda; family Cirolanidae; genus Bathynomus; species Bathynomus jamesi. Next base: position 760,607 of record JAJOZX010001635.1, read on the forward strand.
CACACACAGGGGAAACATAAGCTTGTGGCCTATAACGACGAGTAAGATCGGCATCCATAAATCGTGAGGGGGGAGTACGTCTACGAAAGAAAGACCGAAATAGTTCTTGTTCAAATTTGCTGAGAACTCCTCGGTGGTGGGCAGGGCTGGTCCTACCAGTTTTTCAGGTGCACCTACTGGGTACAGATTGTTCTTCATCACGTAAGGGTATAAAGAGCAGAAGTCGTAGTAATGGAGTTTCACGCTCTCCGTACGCTGAAAGTTAGCTTGAAAGGATTTGTACGCCCTCCGAACAAGCTATCACCCCATTTGAGAGGACCCTGCACCTTTGAACGCTTGATCGTGTTTATCTCTTCACGATACTGTCCATCTGTTTCCATCCGTGTATCATACTCATGCTCCCGCAAGATCTTGTGAGGGAACTGGGTGCTTATAAGCTGATCGAGGGTGCGAGTCCATGCAGCACTGTCGGCAGGAGATCTACCATGGATATCTCCTACGATCCCGCACTCAGGACGTGGGCATCCGTGCCACCAACAGCCGTTAAAGGAGTACACAGTTTTCTCACCAGTGGCACGGTTTTCACTTAGATCATCAACCCAAAAAACACGACCATTAACCTCAGTGAGTACTTTTCCCGTGTTGCGGGCATGCTTTATATATACACCTGTCTGCTGCTGTATGTGTATGAGCCAGTAAATAGCGTTGTGCTCATAACTGCGAGAGTTGTTTCTGTGAATGACGGTTAAGGTGTCTTTAGGCATGAAATTGTTCTTGAACATCGTAAAGCACAATGAGGCGATCGTGTTTGCGACTTGTAGCGGATCGCATTTGAAACGATCTACGTACATCCTTCTAAAGGCCTGGAAACATACTCAAAGCACGCACGTATCATTCACGCACTAACGCTCACATTCATCAGCTATATTGTAAGGATTAGATTCATTAAAACTGTTGTAGTAGCGGTCAAAATCTTCACGTTCACCTGTACTCATACATTCATAGTTAAAGTAATGTTTGGGTGGAGGAAGTCCTACGTAATTTAAAGTTTCGCTAGTGAGGAATGTTTAAGGGAAATATCCTTTTGAAACTTCGGCGGCTACGCCCATTACCTTGGGTAGCTTGGCTAATTTACAGGGTGTGAATAATAAAGTGTCTTTAAACTGTACATTACCTCTTGTTTGCATCTGTATAAGTTTGTTTCCTCTTTTCAAGGGATCACCTGTAAATATCTCTGATGACTCGTGTTCAAGCAGCTCCTTATAAAGGAACTGTGTGTCACATTTTGCCCCGTTATGAGCAAAATACACAGTCATTTTTTTTAACTTGTCCGCTAACTTGACAATATAGGACACAAAGAGTTTCACGGGGCTGTCGTGTGCAATCGTTTTAAAAACGTTTGTCCGTTTACCACATTTGTGACACTCATCACACTCGACCTCCTAGCACTCATCGCAGATAGTCTGGCTTACAAGTAGATGTAGGATAACCTCTTTGGTTTCAGCAACCGTGTATGTTTCTATATCGTAGGCTTAGCGTCTTTCATATAACATACATGCCGCTTTATATTTCTCCAACCGCCAACCGCCTGATATTTCTCCATCCGCCTTATATTATCCAATCTCCAACCACCTTATATTATCCATCATATGAAATAAATCATATTCATTCATGGATTCTCATTTTCCTGCACGTGCCAATTGACTTATGGAGCTCAAAACAGTTATTATTGAAAAATGTGCGTCTGCATGCATCACAGTCCCTCTTCTCACCTTTAACCACACGGCTTTCACATTTAGAGTTTTTACACTGCACACATACCATGTGGCAATCCTTACACTGTTTCACTATATCATCCGCAAACTCGAGACATCCCTTACACAAATCATGATACCTTCCATATTTTCGACTTTTATCATAACTCGCCTAAAGATCACTTATATTACGGATGGGGTGATACGTTGAACCTGACAATCCTAAAATAAGTAGGGGTATTGTACGATCTCTCACACTGCTTTTAAAAATATACACAATCCTACGACGAGCATCCATCCCAAATACAACTACACGAACATTCATTTCCTGCTCTACCCTTCTCATCTTCAGGATCCAAATTACAATAAAACTCAAGCTTGCAATCTGAAGTCAGTTTACGGGATGCTGCACAAGCGTAGGCAACCAAATTTTTTGTGTCCGTGTATTTAGTACAGTAAACATACGGGCCAAGACTAATGCTATAAAGCCGAAACCACGATCGGCGCTTATATGCCGTCTGTAAATAGCCTGAGAATTGAAGTTAAGAGTACAGTATAAGGTGTGGCACTATGACCCGCAACACGGAATACACGGTCAATATCTACTGTGAAGTTGTCCATATTGAAGGCTGTACTACTTTGAGAGGTCTGCATTATACGACTAATATATATTCTATATCTACAGCTACCAAGCGTCTGAATGGTATTACTACCAAAAAATCATCTACATCCCCGACATCTCACCCGAACCCGAAGGACAGCCTTGTCCTGACTTCACGTTTGTCGCGGTTCTGAAGGGCAAACTCTACAATACGTTCAACTACGCGCCGTAGTCCGTGTTCAACACCATTGCTCTACATAGATCCAGGGTCAACTCTCACTACGTACCGATTTCTAGTGAGGGCTGGGGTGGGGGTGGCGGTGCGCACCAACTCGAATGTAATAGCATCCTCTACAGAACGAGAAGCTGCTGCTGTTGTGGAGGATGTACCCGGAACTAAACAGGAATAAGGGAATACAACTTTATTTCAGGAAGGAACTATTGTGGGGGTTGTGTCGTAAGACGTAGAGGGTTGGAGCTCTATTCCTGGGGGTATAATAACCGTGGCACTCCTAGCACGCTTTATACCTGACGTGGAAGGCTCTTCATCATACCTCCGCTTTGAATTGTCATGTGGTGGTGTTACAGGTGTCGCTGGTGTGGGCTCGTTACCATGGGTGGAGTCCGTGACAACAACTAAACTGTCATCGGATCGTCTGTAATATCGATGATGGGGACATGATGCTGAACCTCATCGTCATTAACGGTTCTGTGGAAGAAGAGGAAAAACAAGACTGTAGAATATAAGGAACACCACTTAAATTTTTATTATATTTTGTAATGGTCCACATAGGAGTGTGACGTGTTGGAGATGGATTCTATAGAAAAATTCAGGTTCACGAGACCATCCACATGTATTATATCTGGCCCTACAGGATGTGGTAAAACTGTGTTCATGCTTAAAATCATTAAAGATAAGGGACAGATGTTCTCAAAATTTGTACATAAAGTTATATGGTGCTATTCGATGTATCAATCAGTGTTCAACGAATACCAAGATGATAGTTTGTTCCACAAAAGTGTATATGACGTTAATTCGTTAAAGGGTAGTGAGCATAGTCATTGTAATTGACGATCTCATGGTGGAAATGGATAAAACGTCTGCCGAGACATTTACAGTGTTCTCCCACTGTCTTAATATAAGCGTGCTATTCATTAATCACAATCTATTTTTCAAAAATAGATACAGGCGAGATGTGTCTCGAAATATACAATATCTGTCTTATTCGCGCAACGTAGAGATGTGTCACAAATTGGGGTATTAACCAATCCAATGTTTCCGAATCAGCGTAAGGAGTTTTTGGAAGTTTATAAAGAAGCTACAAGTCAACGTTACGGATATTTGCTTTGTGACCTTCACCCGCGAAACACGTTTAGGGTGCTTCTCAGAACGAATATATTTCCAAACGAGCCTGAAATGGTGTATATTCCAGAGTGACAAAGAGGCTAAAGAAATACCGTGAATTAATAAAAATCTATCATCGACTGTCCCGGGCAATGCAACAGATGTTTGTTAAAAATATCGACTCGGACTTTTTAAAATGCATCTGTGAAATCTGTCTTAGCGTTATAAATTGCAATGTATCAATGAAATTCCCTCAGAAAGCTCGCCTACGCCGTTACAAGAACATAATACGTACACTCGTTCGTAAAAGTCAGACTGTGGGGAAGAAAAAAATGAATTATTGTACAAAGAGGGGGGAGATCATTCCTCCCCATCTTATTTTCAGTTTTGGGGCCTTTACTGACTAGATTAATATAATGAAGAAAGTGGTAGTGATTCCACACGAGGTATATGCTTCACTGCAAAGTTCAAAGAGTCCAGACACGGTTCTTGAACCCCGTAAAAGCACGCTTAAAAGAATGAGAAGCGAATTGTCAGCCCTATTAAACAGTGAAAAAACACCTGATGAGAAAAGAATCTTATACCAAGAAGCTCTGCAGAAATTTCTTCACGAGAACAAAAATTATGAGAATCCGACAGAGATCCCCGTGGTTATTCGGCACAGTACGGACAACGATGAGCATCGTGACATAGGACCTGGCCCCACTGATAGAGCTGACCAGCCAAAGAATAACATGTCGGCACCACAATATTTCGAGCATGTATTAAAAAGCACCCTCCCACTGTTGAAGGAACAAGGGTACAGGGATCGAATATCGTCGATATTATCCATGATCTGGTGAGAAAGTGGGATGGGCCCTCACCATCAGGATGGAAGCATATTAAAGCAAGACTACAACAAATAAATGTCCACAAAACATTGATAAGGAATCTGAACAGGTTAAAAAACTTGGAACATGCCTTGCATGTGTCACAACCAAGCACGCCATCACCCCCAGCGGTAGCATCTCTGAAGAGGAGAAAGAAGTGGCCAAACAACAACAACGGTCAACCTAACCACGTGCCTCTGAAATACGCAAATGGCTAACATATTAAGAAGACGCTATTATGACATTTCTAGCCCAGCCTCCTACGGAGCCGTTGATAGACTGTACAGAAGTGTTTACAATGATGGAGTAGGGAGAAAAAGATGTTGAGAGGTTTTTGCGGGAGCAGGATGCTTATACACTTCCTAAACCGGTGAAAAAGGTTTAACACAGCCAAGACAACAGCGGCTTCGATCGACTCTATTTGGCAAGCAGATTTAACAGACATGCAAAGATATTCAGTGTATAACGATGGTTACCGCTACATCCCATTCATAATAGATGTATTCTCTAGATATCTGTGGCTAATATCTCTGAAAATAAATCGCCTCAAACAGTTGTTAAAGCCACCAAAATGTTGATGAAAGAAAACAGGGTTCCTGGCTGTGTTTATACGGATATGGGGAAAGAATTTATAGGGCGAGCTTTTCAGAACATGCTGACAGAGTTTAATATCAACTACTACACTAGCAATTCTATACATAAGGCCTCATTAGCTGAAAGAGTTCAACGTACCATAAAGGAACGCATGCACCGCTCTTTTACACATAAAAACACATACAGATATATAGACATTCTGGAATCACTGGCCTCATCATACAACCACTCACATCATCGCACGATTGGGACAACACCTAACGAGATTTTAGAAAGCGGTACGCGCACAGAGCCTGATGTGAGAGGAGATATTCGTAGAACACCGCCACACTCTGCGCGTTTCAAAATCAATGATTACGTAATGCTGTCGCGTTCGGGAAATAAATTCGCAAAGGTATTTGAGCAAGGTTGGACACGTGAGATTTTTTAAGTTATGGCTATGAGACCTAAAGGCGAGATAATGCTGTATTACGTTGAAGATTTGAATGGGGAAGAAATCGCAGGCGGCTTTTATCGAAAGGAGTTGCAGAAAGTGACATTTAATTTAGGAAAAAATGTGATTAAAATTGAAAAAATTTAGGCAGCAAAGGTTCAGGAAAGAGAAAAGTATACCTGGTGGAATGGCTAGGGTATCCAGAGAGCTTCATCACCTATATAAAAGCTGATGCAATAATGAAGCTTAAATAGTATGGAACATGGCGCCTTACCATTTCTACGTCATACTACCGTCCTCTTTTCCTCTGTCTGTACATCCTAACAACACCCTGGCCAACAACTTTGTAACAGAACTCCATGGCCTATTGAATTGGGTCGTGATTCGTATGAGGTGGGGATATGCGAAATTCAGCTAGACACCCTCTTTTTAAATACTGATTATAAAGAACCGGTTTTTACGGTTCTTAGAGACCTTGATGTGTGTGAAAAAGCCGGGGTAACTCGGGATGAAACCATACGTATCGCCCAGATAGGGGATGCACAGTATTATAGTACAGTAGTAAGACTAGGTCCGGGCCGTTATGGTGCGGCTGAGGATGTTGTGAGAGACTTAAACGTTAGTTTAAAAAACTCAAATCTTACGGCTGATTTAGTATGCAAAATCGTAAACAAAGAAAACCCTGCACATACTCTAATCCTAAAATCAAACGCTAACAGGAAGACAAAGGGCAGTTCAAAATTATAACCAAGGGACGATATCGATCAGCCTTCCAAAGAGATACCTTTCACGACGTACAACATCACTTGTCCAGATGTACCAGATGAAATTGGAGGAATTGGTTGCTGGCTATACACCCCGAGACATGTGTTATATTTACAGCAATATAGTGGAGCACCAGTATGTTGGGGATACCCAGGCACGCCTGCTGCGCTTGGTGCACATCCCCAACCATAGAGGGAAGAGCTTGAGTATTACATATGACAGGCCCCATTATGTGAATGTCGCAGCTAATCTAATAACCAATATCTCAATATATAAAAAAATGATTGAGGGAAAAATTTCCCATTCGGTGATGTGAGCTTAACAGTGAAAGCTGCACTTTCGACGCACCGAGTTATAATGGACAGAAAGCCTTTCACAGTCTATCGAGGTGTGAGATACCAGCGTGGGAGTGGGCCTCGATCTATTTTTTCAACCATACTACGTACAGCTGTCCCCTTGCTGAAGAGGGGTGCCAGGTACCTCAGGAGGAAAGCGCTATAATCAGGTCTTAACACGGCAGAAGACATAATGGCGGGGACTAAACCTAAAGAAGCTCTAAAAAAAATTAAAGCTTACACGGGACGAAATTATCAAAGATGCAAAGACAAAAATGCGTGGTGATGGGAAGAAGAAGAGGGCTGTCCGGAAGAAGGGGTTACCAGCACGTGGCGTTAAACGTAAAAGGACATCAAAAAAGAATTGTTCTAAGAAACTGAAACCTATGGTTGACCATTTTTTTGACTCATATAAGCTAAGGACATTGCTCTCATGAATCATAGACTGCTTACTACTTGTTGAGAGAGGTGACACTATTTCTGATTCGTCATGGCACGTTTCATCCATCCATGTAGTTCACAATGTTGTAAATCGGAGCTGTCCCTCTTTGACATGACCCCAACTCAAGTTTCTATTGAGCACAGTGATTTTATTACAATTAATCCGTTAAACACAATTAGTTCCCCGAGTGCTCCTATAGAATTCGTGATACTCAGCTCAGGCCCTTACTTTTCTGATCCAAGCTGTGTGCACATGTACGTTAAACTACGTATAGCCTATTCAAATGGAACGGACTGCGATGACAAATATGATATGCTGGAAACCCTGAAACAAACTTTCTACACTCCATATTCAACCAGTGTGATGTATATTTAAATCAGGTCAACATCTCGGCAGGAACGGGGTACTATCGCCTACGAGCCTATCTGGAAAATGTGCTGAACTTTTCCAAAGAAGCGAAGGATACCTTTTTAACTGCCGAGGGCTATCAGACTAAAGACAAAAGTAGTATAAAGGACAAATTTACAAATTTTAAAAAGAAGATATACGAGTGTTTTGGACGCCTGCATACAGACTTCACATTTCAGGAGAAGTTGCTTGTGAATGGGGTCGATATGAAAATAAAGCCCACTCGCACGAATCCTGAGAGTTGTTTAAATCTGGGGCTGATCAAGAAGAGGGTGCAAAGCCCGTTGTGATTCATATTATGGAAACATACCTTCGCGTTCGCCGTGTGAAATTGAGAAAAATTTACTACATTCCACAATAAAATACCCAATTAACAGAGTACAAATCAAACTATACACGGTGCCAGCAGGGTTGACCTCGAAACAAATAGAAAACGTGGCCCTGGGAGTTCTACCTAAAAGGATATTAATTGGAATGCAGGAACACGCTTCGGTGAATGGGAAATATAAAAAGAATGCCTTTCAATTCGAGACTTTCTGCCTTAAAAATATAACTTTATATGTCAATGGCGTTGCGTTGGGCGGGGCTATGGATATGGATTATTCATCAGACGCTGTGTTCCCGATTTGCGCGAGAGCATATAGTAATCTGGCCCATATTGCAGGTGCTTGTGATGAGCTCGGGATTGGGGTAATGCAGAAAGAATTCATCGATCAGTTTAACCTTTCTCCGTTTGACATCACACCTGATTTATCTGCTAGTGTAAATACACACATAAGTCCACAACAGAGTGGAAACATCTCAGTCAGATTGGAATTCGCCAAGCCGATAGACGCTCCTATTAGTGTACTAGTATACCTCGAGTCACAAGCCCTAATAGAAGTTGACAGATTTAGGGGCGTTGTCAGTGACTTTTAAAGTGGACGCGAATACACTTCATAGAATAATGAATAGTGAACGAATCACACGCTCCAAATTTATCGATGTGTTTGCGAAGGATGAAACATTGAAATTGCCAACTACGAGAGAATGCGGTGGTCTTATTGTGAATACCGATGTTATTGGTGTTATTGGTGGTGAAGGACTTTGTAATTTTTTTTAAATTATTCGACCCCTGTCACACTGAGCGGAATGATCAAATGGTATGCAGATAGATAAAAAAAAAGGTTCTCGTTTGTGCGCACTCGATGTGTTGTACTGTATGATGTTTTGTTCGTATATATAAAATGACTAATTGCATCAATGTTGTCTCCAATAATGTTAGTTTGTGTATTCTGTACCTTATTTAAAATGTAACGGCAACTAATTATGTAGTTAATTTAAGATGGATATAAAAAATTGTACTATTCTATAAAACATGATTTCTATCGTTTAGTAAATTGATGAAAATATATTGAGTCTTCTTGTTACCCGAAACACATGTAAAAGAAGAAAAAGCTCTTACCCGAAACATAAGAAAAAGAAAAAAGCTTACATTATTTCGTTGATAATGTGGCAATCGCTGGGTTGAATGCGCGGTAAAACTTCTACCTCCGTATTCAGGTTCACGACATGCGTTTCTTCAATGCTATCACAAAAAGATTGTATAAAACGAGTCAGCTCCTCATCGAACCTTTAAAGAGAAAGGATAATTTTAAATTAATTTGATGAGTTCATAAATTTTTCTGAATCTTTTTTGATAAAAACCCATTTGCTTTTCATATATATATATATATATATATATATATATATATATATATATATCAAAGCTATTGACTTCTTCTTAGGGAGTGTGTGTGTGTATGTATATATATATATACACACTGCCAGTCAAAAGTTTAAGTACACCCTGAAATATTCATAAATTTCAAACTTTGTTTAAAGTTTTTTATTTATTAACTAATTTATCATGACACAAATTCGTAAGTACAAACATGGGAACTTAAATAACAACAAATCAGGACAACTTACCAAAAGCAAAGTCTAAATTTTAGATTCATCAAAATAGCCTCCTCTCGCAGCAATTACAGCAGAACAAATTCGAGGCATTCGCTCAACAAGAGAAAGAAGATAGTTTGGTGAAAGCTGCTGCTAGCATTCTTGTAAAAGTTCCCAGAGCTTCTGAGTACTGGATGGCTGCTTGGCTTTCACTCGTCGATCCAGTTAATCCCACAGTAGCTCGATGGGGTTCAGATCGGCGGACTGTGCTGGCCATTCCATAACTGTGAGCTGATGTTGCCGTTCTTTCTGCTTCAGGTAATTTTGACACAGCTTGGAAGTGTGTTTAGGATCGTTGTCTTGCTGCATTATGAACTGTTGGCCAACTAGTCGCAGTCCAGGTGGGATGGCATGGTGCTGTAGAATGCTGTCATAGCCACGTTGGTTCAGTATTCCATTGACTTTGTGGAGATCTCCAACATGCTCCCATGCAAAACACCCCCAGACCATCATACTTTCTCCACCGTGCTTCAGTGTTGGCACAACACCCTGCTGTGTCATTCTTTCACCCGCTCTGCGCCGCACAAATACTCTGCGTTTGGATCCAAAAACTTCGAACTTTGATTCGTCAGTCTAAAGGACAAATTTCCACTGTTCAACAGTCCACTTTTGGTGTTTTTTAGACCAGGCTAGCCTTTCTTTTTGTTCTGGAATCTCAGCATTGGTTTCTTTGCGGCAGTTCGCCCTTTTAATCCTGCCTCTCTTAGTCTTCTCTGAACAGTTGATGTTGAAACTGTTGTACTTCTGGAGTTGTTCAGCTGGGCTTTGATTTCAGGTGCTGTGAGGCGTCTGTTTGCAGACTGGTGACTCGGATATCCTTGTCCTCTGAGTCTGTTGTCGTTCTTGGTCGCCCTGACCTTTTCCTGTCCTTATTTTGACCAGTTTCTTCGGACCGTTTAATGGCACAAGCAACCGCATTCACAGAAACTTTTAATTTTTTTGCAGTTTGCCTCAGTGATTGGTCCTCATTTCTTAAAGTTACAATCGACTGTCTTTTTTCTGTTGTTAACTGAGCTTTGGCACCAACTTTTGCTTTTTGGAACACAGAAATATACCTTAAACTACACAGTTAGCTCCTCTGCAAGGATTTTATATGTAAAGACCTGCAGCGCATGTTAATAACTGAACACATGTATTAACATACTCCTGAAAAAACACACTACCATAGTAAAGACTTTTAAACTGTTTTTGGACCTTTGTGCAGAGCTAATGGCAATAATTTTAGGTTGCATGCTAGACGTAAATTAACACATTTTGAAGGCTGTTTTGAAGAAGCTTCTGTGTTACAACACACTGCATAGGGCAGATGCACTGAAGCATACAATATGAAAGCCAGGTAAGCAAATTCATCTCCAGTACCTGTTAAGTTTACATTTGAAGTTTATGTCATGAGCTAAGCAGCAAAACATTGGAAATTTGTAGGTGTACTTAAACTTTTGACTGGTAGTGTAAGTATATATATATATATATATATATATATATATATATATATATATGTATGTGTGTGTATATATATATATATATATATATAATATGAGGGATACGTCGTGGCCAATGTCGTAACACCGCTTCCCAGAGATCAGCGAAGTTAAGCGACATTGGGTTTGGGTAGTAGTTCGATGGGAGACCGTCCTCCGCGCCCAGATTATGTAGCGACCCGTAGTTCGGATCCCACGTAAAGCTGTAGGTCCCTTCCATCATATGACCTTAGATATTGCGAAGGAGGCTAAACAACCCCAATAAAAAAAATATATATATATAGGAAGAGAGTTACAATGTGAAGTATCAAATATCTTCGAACTGCTCAGAGAAGTTTGTGACTCCTATAAGAGAAAATACCAAATATCTTCACATTTCAAATGAATTTATTATGGAATTTTATAAAATTATTTAAAACTTGCAAAGGAGTCTTTATTGTTATAAGTTAAAAAAATTCAACGATTTTTGATGAATAGAAATATCAAAACAGGACTGTACCATAATATTAATTATTAATTACTAATGCAAACTAATCTATAATTAAAATTGAGGATACCTGCTATTTTGATGAAACATTTTACAATAAAATGTAATGAGATGAAAATAAATTACTACAGCCCCCGCATATATATTTATATATGATGAAATAATCATGAAGAAAACACAAAATGGTGCTCAAGAGCATTCGCCTAATGACATCCACAGGAACACTAAAATAAATAAGTTCGCGACTAAATATAGGTCACAAAAAATAAAATAAAATAGAAATACAGGTACATAAACTTTTATACTCACATTTCAACTGCATTCCCTTGCGCCGGATCGTAAGGAGCGTCAATGCAAATATCTTCAATTGTTTGCGTTGGAAATAATCCGTCCCGATCGGTTGCGTTAAAAAGACTAATTGTAGCCACCGCGGCAGTGTCTCCATCTTCATATAAAGCCGGTAAACTGTAAAGTTGTTGTGACTGACTCATGATGCGTGTGTTTATTCACTGGTAAAATAACTGCTGAGAGTTCCAGCGGGATATGTTAAATGTTTGTACCAATCAGCTGTCGTAACACCGATATAACGGACCCGTGCTTTGGGCAATGAAGTCGTGATTGGTCACCTTCACGAATAATGGTGTCTTTATCAAATTTGGCTTGTCTCCGCGGATTTATTTTCAGTGCTCACATCTCAAGGTGAATTAGTGAATTACCCACTCGCACACTCTGTCACGGTGCCCTCAAGTATTTTGCATTATTATATAAGATTTTTATTTTCCATTACAGTGGAACCTCGGTGTTTGAACTTAATTGGTTCCTAGGTGGTGTTCGAACTGCGAAAAGTTCGATGTCCGAAACAGTATTTCCCATTAAAATACATGTAAATGTAATTAATTCGTTCTGGGCCACGAAAAGTTACCCCCAAAAAACAGCCCACAATATACTGTAATCATTTTTTCTGTTTTAAAAGGAATCTGTCCAATGTCGTCTGTGTCTGCCTACCCCTCATAATCTTCCTAAAGTGTTCAACCACATTATCACTGAAGGAATTGATGTTGTGGCTCACCAGAGCAATGTCAGGGTGCCATTTCTCCACTATGCTCTGCGTTTTTGACCAATAAAAAACAACTCTTTAAGTTCATCAGTGGAAATTTTGGCAGTGCGAACCTCCTCCTCATCATCCGGTGAAGAAAATTCCTCTGCCAGTTCCTCTTCCTGCTCATTGAGAAGATCTTGAAGTTCTTCTGTCTTGAGTTCCCTGCTGTGGTCATCTATCAACTCCTCCACATCCTCCTGGTTCACCTCTAACCCCATAGACCCACCTAGGGAGATGATTTCCGGAACCACTGGCTCTGCCTCAAAGTCTCTGCTTGCCACAGAGTCAGGCAACAACTTCCTCCAAGCGTTCGTACTCCAGAAAACGTTCAAAGACCGGGTCAATTTTTTCTGAACAAAATTGTTCGGACTCCGGTTTGTTCGAGGTCCGGTTCGTTCGAACACCGAGGTTCCACTGTATTATATAAGGTTTGAAATATTTCCACAACGCTAATCTTCTTACAACTCTCGCACGATTTTTTCAGACGATGAGTGTGAATACTTTATTTGTGCTTATTTGATTGCACTTGAACTATTATAATACTCGCTATATTTCTAATTTATATAATTTGTTTGTGTTAATAAATAAAAACAAACGTCGGTCTCTTTGCACTCATACGCCTCACAGCTTCATCCTCAGATTTCTCATTTTGGACATGGGTTAGGTTAGGTTAAGTTACATTGGTTATGGAATCCGAACCATGGGTCGCTACATCATCTGGACACGGTCTCCCGTCCAACTACTACCCACACCTAACGTCGCTTAACATCGCTAATACAACGGGGAGCTCTGTTAGAACGAGGCCACAAAGCATGCGAAATACATACAGTAAATATTGTACATTATGCAGTTAATTAGTGATTTTTTATTATTTTTAGAAATTTAATTTCTAAGTGAGGTATAACAAATTGGAAGCATTCGTGAATTTAAAATAAATAAAGAGGTTTATATTGTCGATCTCTTTGCCCTCATACTACTCACAGCTTCAACCTCAGCTTTCCCATTTTGGACATGGGCTAAGGTAGGTTAAGTTACATTGGTTATGAAATCCGAGCCATGGGTCGCTACATCATCTGGACATCGTCTCCCGTCCAACTACTACCCAGACCTAGGTTAGATTAGGTTCCTAAGAAAGACCAGACCTAGAGACAATCTCTATTTATAAACCATTAGTTAGAGAAAGGTACTTTTTTAGGCTAAATTTTCCTCATATTCTTTCTTAGGCTTTTAGATTACGTTAGGTTAGGTTAGGTTCTAGTTACAAGGAGGATCCATGGTCCGAACCATAGGTTAGGTTAGGTTAGATTAGGTTACAGTTGCAAGGAGAATCTATGGTCGACCATACCTAGAGACATTCTCTATATATAAATCTTTATAAACCATTAGTTAGAGAAAGGTTCGAGACATGGGTTCAATAAAGTAAATAGAGATAGCTTTTTCGTTGTTCAGTAACAGGGCGATTACCCATCCAACCCAGGTGCCAGCATGTTGGAGCGAACCAGAGCCTCACCGCCAAAGTCAGACACAGAAATGATGAGTTGCAACATTAAATGTACATGGGTCCTGCATATTTTAGCTGTCAATTATGTCATTTAATTTATTTATTTATAAGCCTATATATAAAAAGAATTTGGGGTCAGAATAAAATTTCACATATGAGTGAATTGCTGTCTGATCTCTTCTATTATTATTTTTTATGCTTATATTCCACTGTTTCTTATGTTGAGGAAGAGAATTGCTGTCTCATCTCCTTCTCATATATATATGAGTGAATTGCTGTCTGATCTCTTCTATTATTATTTTTTATGCTTATATTCCACTGTTTCTTATGTTGAGGAAGAGAATTGCTGTCTCATCTCCTTCTCATATATAAATTTAATAGATAGATTGATTTCCGCTGCAGCGGTTAAATTTATCAGTTTGTAATTTAAAAAAATTTTAAGCGTAAATTCAGTGATGTTAATATCTTCATTGAATAAAATTACCAGATTTTTTCATAAATTCAATTGTATTCATATTAAGGGAAGACGTTCGAACTCTTTTCTAAGTGTCTTAAAAATAATTTGAAAGTTTTTGAATATTTTTTTTTTAAAACTCGCGAGGTGTTGATTGAATAAGTTCTTTTAAAATGGAACAGATCCGTAGGAGAGAAAGAGAGAGAGAGAGGGGGGAGAAGGGGGTAGGGAGAGAGAGAAAGAGAGAGAAGGGGAGAGGGGGGTAGAGAGGCTTTCGAGTAGCCTCCGGCAATTCACCTGTTTCTATTGTGCATTTTTATGCTTTTTGTTCCATTCCTTCTCGTTCAAAAGATTCAAGAAATTTGCTTAATTGTTTTTTTAGTGTTTTGAAGCAATTCGTGTCTTCCGTTTTATAAAGAAGTTAATAAAATTGAAAATAAATATTATAAATATTCTATAAGAATATTATAATGTTTATTGTCAATTTTAGTATACTGAGTTTCTCGTTTCAGATTGCATGTTTGCTTGCTTGTCTGCTTTCGTGCATCCTCTTTGGTTTTACTCTGATTTCGCGGAATTTTCTTTATAAAAAAATATAGAATAATAAAGTAGAATAAAATAACCTTAAAACTATATACATATATATATTTTTTAACTGCAAACAACAGAGTATAATTAATGTAAAGAACGACGCTTGTGTAGAAGAGCGTTCCCCACAAGATGAGGAGGGAGAACGAACAAATGAAAAATGAGGTACCTCCCAGGAATCGAATCCGGGATCATCTAATTGCCGGTCGGATATGTTATCCACTACACCAAGGTCCTCGATCAATCATAAGTCGTAATTCTCCTACATACGAGCGGAATCAAATTCCCTGAGGGGGCACCTTCGCATGCCGTACGTATATATACATTTTAACTGCAAACAACACAGTATAATTAATGTAAAGAACGACGCTTGCGTAGAAGAGCGTTCCGAACAAGATGAGGAGGGAGAACGAACAAATGAAAAATGAGGTACCTCCCAGGAATCGAACCCGGGATCATCCAATTGTCGGTCGGATATGCTATCCACTACATCAAGGTCCTCGATCAATTAGAAGACGTAATTCTCCTACATATATATATATATATATATATATTGTTTAAAGTATGTACAGTATTATTATTTTTGCTTGTATATTTATTTTGTCATTTGTTTTTCTCAGATGGTGTGGATTTACACGACGAGTTTTAATAAATAAATAATTAAAATAAATGGTGACCTCTGGCAACCCCTCTATATATAAACAAATTCAATAACTGGTAACCGTTCCATATATAAATAAATAAATAAATTCAATAACTGGCAACATCCTCTAAGCATTGACAGCATCTTTCTCTTACCTTTAATAAATAAATAATTAAAATAGTGTTCTCTGGCAACCCCTCCATATATAAATGAATGGCGCTATCTGGCAACTCCCGACTCTCTCTCTCTCTCTTTAGGTTAAGTATTGCCTTCTTAGGTTAGGATACCCCTTTCAGGGATGAGGCCGTCACCCCTTCTCCCCCAAAGCTCCCCCCCCCCCCTTCATGCAACTTGAGGGTTTCCCCCTACACTAGGGTGTGTCAATTTTGGGGGTGAAATGACTAAATTGAAAATCATGTGATTTGGTAGCAATTTAATGTAATCATTTGGCATACAAAATAATATCCTTGCTTCAAAAACAGTAAAAAATAACTCATAACTACATCAATTTTAATTCAAAAATTCCATTTTTCCGTAAATTCGTAACAAAATAACAAATGTGCGCAAACATCCTATCAACATTTAAAGTGGCAATAAGATATCATTCAGAGTCTTTATTTGAAAGTAACCAATGCAGTCATGTCCTTTTTGCTGCGGTTCCTTGACATCAGCATTCGGCTTGCTACTTGCGCTTTGATGTAGCCTCCTCGCCTCTCTTGACTGTAAACTTGATTAGCTGCTTCTGTGACCATTTTCACTAGAAGGCCACTTTGGCACTTGCATTGGGGCCTCTTTAAGTTGTGTTAAATCTTTGTTTGTTATACATGTTGTCAGTGGTAGCTCCAAATCTTCCGAACTCAAGTGAACTAATTCTGACAATTTCGTGGCATTGACGTTTATCGGAGGTACCTTCCTTGTCTGAACAGAGCAGTCTCCCAGCTGGTCATCATCTAGTGATGTTCCTCTAAGCTTTAGAATGATTTCCACAGCCTCAGTTCGCTCTTTGGTACATTGGCTGCAGAGTATTGCTTGCAAAACTGCTTCTGGCCTAGCATACCAAGCGGACCTTCTCACCACAGGTAACACGATGTCCACCACTACTTTCCTTTGGTTCTCAGTAGCTGTAATTGAAAACAAGATGTGGTTTGGGCCCCTCCATCCACATTGGATTAAGTTTTACATTGAACCAGTGAGGAAGATAAAACCCAATAATAAATTCAACAACAAACATCAAATTCTGTAGCATTTTGCCCTTCAGTGCATGTTTGGAAACCCAAATCCTGCAGAAACGAATCGCTGTAGTTAACCAACGACTGTGACTTACGGGTCTAATCTCCAAGAGAGCCAGATTTTGAGGCAACTCTCCTGATCTGATTGCTTGAACAATACGATAAGCGTAAGATTGATCCGTGCTGAGGTCTTTGATAACTTCTTCAGACAACACTGGAAGGGGAGGGCCTACTTCGACCTTTGGAAATTTTGTATTTATTTCTAATTCCGTTGCTTCATCTAGCATGTTGCCAAGGGGGCCTGACCACTTGTTGTTGCTCTTTGTAGGACAATCAAGTTCCTGGATGAGACGACGAAGAGGTAGTTCCCCTGTGCGCAAATCACATACAATCCAAACAAGCCTTCTTACAAGTTTTTTCTCTAAATGCGTCATAACACCGCCCTGCCATCCAGTGTTCACCGCAGATGAGTCGCCACCAACGCCCTGCAGTGAACTGTCAAGTCTTCTTTCTTGAAGCCAACATATTATTTGATCAGCAATTGCCTCTGCATGTTTCTTGCCTTCTACTTCTGCTTCAGGAACAAAGTGAAACAAATAGCGGCCACCAGGTTCGGAACACACAGAGTAATGTTCTTCTTTGATGAGACCGGGAAACTTTCTGTCCATTCCCTCTACCTCTAGAAGAACTTTTGTGTCATCTCTTCTTCCACCAAACAAAAGGCAAGAGAGACCTTCCTCCTTCAAATCTTTTTCATGCTGATCAGATATTTCCGTCATTATTTTTTCTTGTGCTCTTCTTATCTTATTATGATCTATCACTAAGGATGTATCCTCTCGGCTGATGAGGCCTGCATTTATCCAAGAGGCAGTGGCAATCTCTGCAGTCTCTCGTAGCCCCGTATGGTGGCGAATACTGGCAAGGGCAATGTTTGAGATGTTTTTAGTGTTGTATTTCATTCTCTTCGGCGAAGGTTCAGATGGCATTTTGGAGCTATCATCTGATGTTGCTTCTTTCTGTTCATCTGAAGAGCTTTCAAAGAAGTGAGAAACCCCTTGATAGAGCTCTTCATCTCTTTGGGTGGCTTCTTCACTCTTCTTTTTCTTCCTTTCTTCCCTCTCTCGGATTTTCTCTTTTTCTCTAGCAATAACAATCTTTTTTTGGTTTCTGAATAATCTGCCGAACCAATCTGCATACTTCTTTGGCCTCCTGCCTTTGTTCTCTGCGCCTTTATGAAAGCCAGCTCCAAAACAGGGATCTTCTCACGAGGACAGCGACAATCAAGGTGAGGGTGAGGTTCTCTTCTGCATGAGGGAGAACAATTGGCTTCAGAAACACAACTCTATGGGACACTGGCAGTTAAAATGTCAAGAAGAGTATCAAGTGTGTGCAGAAATTTATTTTTCTTTGCTAGTTTTCCTTTACCAAGTGGTGTCTCAACTGCTTTGTGCCACAGCTTTGTTAATTTTAGCTCAATAGTTCTATACTGATTGAGTACAGGTGGTTTGAATAACTCATTAGCTTTTTTCCACTGATGCAGAAGAGGGGAAATCATGTCCCTTATGAGCTCTTTCTCTGTGTAGTTCCTTCTATCCTTTGTATTTTGTTCACGAAGGAGTAACTCTAGTCTCAGCATGTCTCGCACTGTTGGTAATTCTGATACGGGAAGCTCCTTGCATGTACCGACTAACAGGCTCAAGTGGCATGACGACTGACCTCTTGTCTTCAATTTTGGCATCTTAGGAATATATGAAAAGAAAGAAAAACATTTAACTATTTTATATCAATTACGATGTTTCAAAGTTTAGTCATTCGATGTTCTAAAATTCAATAAAAAAATATTTCATGGGATTACAACATAATTAGACAGAAGAATATGAAAATAATAAATAATTGTAATAATCAATAGTCCATACTTACAGTTAAACTGTAGTATTCGTCTAGTAGAATAACTATGAAGTAGGTACAAGAGCAATAACAGCAAACCACCATCTATGACATCTAAGAGGCAACTGAGGACTGAGAGTGAGGGACAGTTCTATTCATGTTGTGACTTGTACATTGTACAACAACTATATGACCTTGAAAACACTCCATATGCGATCAGTGGGATAATTCTGTGGCAGATGAATAGTTAATCAATTTATGTCCTATTATTTAGTAAAAGAGTCAATTTCTGAAACTTTAATGTAAAATTGATGTAGGTAAGGTTTATTTTATTTCATTTTGGTTGGCCAATTTCAAGTTTTGACATGAAAAGACACTATATTTTCACTACCAAAATTGATTTGAAAAGTTGACAAAATTGACACACCCTACCCTACACCTTGTTGCATAACCTCCTCCTCTTGTTGCAATACCCACTCCCCTTTGCAACATCACCCCCTCCCCCGTTTGGAACATTGCCCCTACCCCCTTTGAAGCATCACCCCCATCCCCTTTGCAACACTGATCAACATTTGCAACATTGCAATTGCACTCTCCCATTTTGCGCCCATCTACTGCTGTTCCTAATCCGCCTTCGCCACTCGTTTCTGTCCAACGCCACATCCGCCAGATTTCGCTCCCTCATATCACCCTCCATACACTCTCTCCATCTCATCCTAGGCCTTCCCCTTCTCTTTCTTCCAAATGGTTCCATCTCCATAACTCATTGCCCAACATATTCCTCCTCTCTCCACGAGTCCACATGACATGTCCAAACCATCTAAGCCTTCTCTCTTTAGCTTTCTTTGACACCTCTATTACTTTCGTCGTTCCACGAATAAATTGATTTCTAATTTTATCGCTTCTCGTAACCCCACACATCCATCTCAACGTCCTCATTTCTGCTACATCCATCCTTTTCCCCAGATTCTTCCTCATAGGCCACGTTTCCGCACCATGCAACATCGCCGGCCTCACTACTGCCTTGAATACCTTCCCTTTCAATTTCATTGATATTCTTTTATCACACAGTACCCCAAACACCTTCCTCTAATTATTTCATCCTAATTGTACTCTATTATTCACTTCCCTTACCAGCTCTCCACCATCCTCTACCCACGATCCCAAATATTTAAAACTTTCCACCTTTTTCACCACCTCATCTTGGAGTGGCAGCTCATCTCTCTGCCCCTCCCTGTCCCGCATTGTACTTCATGTACTCTGTCTTTGCCCTACTAATCTTCAAACCTCGGTTTTCCAGTGCTGCCCTCCACCTTTCCAGCTTCCTCACCACCTCCTCTCTGCTCTCTGCAAACAAAACCATATCGTCGGCAAAGAGCATACACCAAATTACACCATGGCGCCTGCTCCCTCATCTCCTCCGTCATTACATCCATAACAATGTCGAAGATGTATGGGCTCAGGGCCGATCCCTGATGGACACCAACTTTCACTTCGAAACTTTCCATCAATCCTGTGCTACATCGTATTTGAGTACGTGACCCCTCGTACATATCCTGGAACAAACTCACATACTTCTCTGGCACTAATTTTTCCCTTAAACACCTCCACACCTTTTGCCTCGGTACTCTGTCATACCGAGAGAGTATTCAAGTACTCTGTCATATTATATTATATTTTATTTATATACAGGGTGTCCCGTAAGTCTGGACCCATAGGGAAAAATAATAAAATTACAAAATAGTCAAAAAATTTATTACATAATCTGTTCAAAGTGTCCGCCGTTGTGTCGCACACATAGTTGAAGACGTAATCTCCACTGCGACAGCACTTTCTGAATCACAGTCGCAGAAATTTCTTGACACGCCTCCACAATGCGTGCTTTAAGGTGGAAAATGTTCTGAAGTTTGACCTCGTACACTTTGGCTTTCAAGTGGCCCCACAAATAAAAATCATAATAAAAAATAATAAAAAAATAATAATAATAAAAAATAATAATAACATAATAAAAAAATATATTATAAATCCCTATGGGTCCAGACTTACGGGACACCCTGTATATATATATATATATATATATATATATATATATATATATATATATATATATAATTTGATGATACTTGTCACTGTGATATGTATTATGTATGATAATTAGAATATTTTTAACTGGCATAAATTTAGGAAATAAAACATCACCTTACCTTATTTATTTATACATGAACGCCAATCTTTTTGGTTTTAATGCAACTTCTTCAATTACTTTGCCTTGCAACATTTTATTCTTCTCTAGCGATATTACAATTTCTTTCTC
The DNA here is from genome assembly GCA_023014485.1 of Bathynomus jamesi. Lineage (NCBI taxonomy): Eukaryota > Metazoa > Arthropoda > Malacostraca > Isopoda > Cirolanidae > Bathynomus > Bathynomus jamesi. The sequence goes on from JAJOZX010001635.1 coordinate 781,810, forward strand.
TATAGCAATTCTTGCTAAACTAGACAGCCTTCCTTCTGACATGGTATTCCGTAGGTACGTCTTTATCAGTGGTGGGCACCGTTAACCAAAAAGTTAATTTCGATAACGATAATCCGTTAACCCCAATTTTTAACTCTGATAACGATAATCCGATAATTTTACTACAAAGTTAACGGAAGTTAACGATAATCCGTTAACGATAACTATTTCTTTACTAACATTTAAAAAAATCAAGGAAAAAAGCTTTAAAACCCATAGAAAATGTTTATTTATGCAAAATCCAACAATAAATAGGTATTTAACTGTATTTTTATCAAGTTTTGCAACTTTTTTGTTTTGGAAAGGCTGACTGAAGGTCAGACTGAGACTCAGAAGTGCCTGAGACAGAGGCAATCTCAATGTCGAGAACTTCTTGGTGCTCCATGGTTGAAGTTTAAAAGTTGTAGAGAATGCTTGGTAAGAGAGAACTGAACGCTGAACTAAACTAATAAAATATTAATTCAAACAAAATAGCAAAATTAATTCAAAATAATATTAATTATAATAATATTATAATATATAATATATAATATTACGTTATATAAAATATTTTATTTTACTTAACCTTTTTCTGTGAATTTTCAATAGAAGTAATTTTTCTCTATGTAATTATTTTATCTATAAAATATTTTATCTATGAATTATTTAGTCTATAAAATAAAAATACTTTGTCCATGAATTATTTTGTCTATAAAATATTTTGTCTATGTAATATACGCAATTGTTATTTAATTCGACGACAATATTACAATCAGTGAATAAAAACTATTATTCAAATTTTACATACTACAGTATATATACTTTTTTAGAGATTTACTAACGCAGTGTAAAAATACTTATTCATTAGTCATTACTATAAATTAATTTTTCTCAACCGTACATTTTACCATACGTATCTCCATACGTATTAATATATATATAATATTATAGGACTTTTACTAACGTTAAAAGAACCTTCTTACCTTCAATAAAAAGCGCACAACCTCCCCTTGCGAGATCTGGAAGCAGACTGAAGTTATGGCGGATTGAATTCATTCGCGGAGCGGTGATCTTCCGTGAATGACTCCTCGCAGTTAACGTGTTAACGGACTTTAACAGACTAAATATCGAGTTATCGGAAGTTAACTGGTCCGATAACGATAAATGGAAATTAACTTCCGTTAATAGTCCGTTAAGAAAGTTAACTTCGTTAATTAACTGTTATCGGATTAACGCTTTAGTGCTCAACACTGGTCTTTATACTGTTAAGCGTTGAAAAACTTCTTTCCGTTGACACACTGGTTACAGGGATTGTCAAAAGGAGCCGAATTAATTTGATCGTTTCAGGTGAGGCTGTTGTAAGTCCAAGGTCAGACAAAGCTTTCAAATTTCTTTTGCATGTTTGCACTGACAAAAATCAGAGTCCTGATAGATGTATTTTAATTCTGACGTTAAAGCTTTTACGTCAAATAGATTACTGTACTTATATTCAAGTGCTTCTATTAAGTTTTGGGGGAAATTTTCTTTATATACTGCAAACATTAATGAATTCAACAGGTCAAAAAATGAGAATTCTTGAATGCATTCAAATCGTTCCTTCAAGGCTGTTACAGAGGTATTCAGAATGCTATAGTAAATTTCTTTAAAGTCTGTCACTTTTCCTCTGAGTCTTTTAGTAGTAGGAGGAATGGTCGGAAAACTTACCAAGTCACGTTTTTTTTAAGAATTTGATTATAACTTTTGTCATTGGTTTTTCCTTCCGGAAAACTAATAAAATAATTTATTTTCTTTTTAGCAAATTCCATGTCCACTATCCTGCACTGTAAAACATCAAATAGTTTTTCAGCATTGCTAAGTAATTCTTCAAAGCAGCAAATATAAAACATATATAAAATGTCATCTAGTTTTGCGTAAAGGTTTTCAGCCTTGTTTAAACTATCTTCATCCCACGAGATTTCATCATTCAAAATGCTTTCTAAAGCCTCTTTCAATGCTCCACACTGAAATAATATAGCTGGTACTGTTCTTGACCGATAGCACCAGCGTGTTTCACTTAAACTTGGAATAACTTTAAAATTATTGAATACATTCTTTCTCTTTGTGCTTGAAGAAGTAAATTTATTAAATGCCTTCAAGTGAGAGAAAAACGTTTGACACCTGGTAAATGATTCGCTACTTTAATGATAACTAAATTCAGTGTGTGTGTGTGTGTGTGTAACAGTGAATGAAATGAGCATATTTGTAACCGCACTGTCCTGGTTTCTCTTACACTCCATTTAATTCACCAGCCATCACTGCAACTCCATCATATGTTTGACTAACTAATTTATTTTCTATATTACTAAGTGACTGTAAGTGTAAGCACTTTGACATTGTTTGCACTAAACTACTAGCTTTTCTATCTGCACTTACATTGAAAAAAACATAAAAACACTCTTTGATATCGTAACTATGAACGTATCTAATAATGATTGATCAATGACACTGAACAGAACAGTCTGTAGTTTCGTTAGCTTGAATTGAAATAAACGGAGCCTTTTCGATTTCTTCGTGAATAATGTTACCAATAACTTTATCACTCGAAGTTATAAGTTCATTCTGTGTGGTACTCGACAACCTAGAAAACCCTGAAGATCCTTCCTTTGCAACTAATCTACTAGCAAAAACACTGTCTAGCTCTGCAAAATAACTTAAAAGCTCTCTATAATTACCCTTATTATTACTGTCACTGCTTTCGTCGTGTCTACGAAATGCTAATTCCTGATTACATAAATATAAAACAGCATTCACTAAATGCTTCAGATACTGTCTATTTTCATTAACTTTCTGATGGTGATTTTCTCTTTCTATCTCATATGTTCTGCTAATTGCGCTTTCAATACTGGTTTTTCCAAAACACTTCCAAGCTTTAAAATTGCTAAGGTGAGGTGAAGATTTTGCGTGAACAGCACTGTCACCCAAAATGCTTTTCATGCGACTATAGCCTTGATCAGTCCAAGATTGTTTTTCTCTTGGTTTAAACAAGCACGGCCAACAATAAAGTTTTTAATTGTTAATACTTCCACATATCCAGTCACTTTGAAAATACTAACTCGTCTGAAAAGATCTATTGCCCACTGTAAACGACAGAACTGGTAAAGGCCGACCTTTTTGAATTATCAGTTTTTTTCTTCGATGCTGCTTCTACTATATGGCCTCGATTTTAAATCCCTTATAATATCGCCTATCATGATTAAAATTACAAATTAGGCTACCCAAAACACAAATACTTTTATATTACATTTCATGATAAAATTCACAAGCTAGGATACACAGAACACGAATAAAGGCCAACTTACACTGCGAGCCAAACCATGTGGCAGTCATGACGCAGATGTGACAGATTTTACATAAAATGAACACAGTCCATATGTTGTAATATGACTGCAAAATGGTAGAGTGCAAATGCATGCAATGTTGGTCAAATGTTGCAAGGTGCCAAACCCCCCTCCACCCAGGGTGCCTCCCCCCAAAATTAGGAAAAAAAAGGAAGCAAAGGGGAATCCCCGCTGCCACAAGCTGGGGGAATCCCACCCAAACAGGAGGAGAGGAGGTTGATCTCCCCCCAAAAGGTTTCCCGAGCTTGGGAAGGTAAGAGAGAGAGAGAGAGGCATGTTTTCGTCTGGAGTCCCAGACGCATAATGAAACCTCAGAGTACCATCAGATTGCGCTATTTATTTAATTAAAGGAGATGTTGTTGACAGCATCAGTTCGCTTAGAAGTCTTAATCCGCTAGTTGGCTAAGAAGGAATAACCAGCCATTTGGTATAGTGTATACATATATATATATGTATTGAAGCAAATGTGTATTTTTATATATATTCCCATCATCCCGGTTACTCCTTAATATCGTTTATATATATATATATATATATATATATATATATATATATATATATATATATATATATATATATATATATATATATATATATATATATATATATATTTATATATATACCCATGAAAGCACTTGTTTCAATCGGATAATAAAATACAATATATCATTCTGTTTATTTAGACGAGTTAATGGAAATAATTTAACATACATGAAATATATAGGAAATAAATATACAATCAAAAATAGTTCAGAAGAATTCTATATACTCTTTAAACGAAGGATATATATATATATATTATTATATATATATATATATATATATACCTACGGTGTAGGTGAGCGCAGCCCCGTACCGCTCAAGTTCTTTGTATCAAAGTTCATGATATTTCGAAGAGTCTATACCCTTTAAATAAGCATCCAGTTCCAAATCATTCTCACCATGTTCATTCCTACACTCGGTAAACCAGTCGAGCAGAGCAGGGTATGCGTATTCAAAAACCGTATCAAAATAAAGCATATCCGTAACACCTGCGTCTAATATAGGCTTTAGCTTCCGGAAACCGACGATTTCAAACATTTTGTCGGGAATGAAACGGTTTCGCGTGGGGACAAGAACGTTATTATCAGATGCATTCTTCTACATCAGTCGTATATCAATGCATGGCTGTTCGCTATTTATACACAATGTACAAATAATGGCATATGAGGGGGTATCACTGATCTCTTCTCTTCTTGTACATACACCTGCAGGTATTTTATAACGATCTTCGCTCCACTTCTCAACTATCATGAAGACTCTATTCATCTCCTCAACACTTAAATAAACAACATTCCGTTTACCAGAATTTGTCTACAAGTTGTTTCCAGTACATAGTTAACGGCACCGGTTTTACGCATGAACACACGCAGACTTCGTCACGGACACATCGTACACGGCATTGAGAATGCTGCTCAAAGGAAGCTCCATCGTATTCTATTGGGAGAAGTGCACGTCCAGTCGGTTCAAGCTCCGAGATGACTATGAGCAACCGGTGCGCGGTTTGGCACGGAGACAGGTGTGGGAAACGCGTCACACGGGTGAGTCATACCAAGCGTTAATGTTTCGTGTACGGGTTTGTTCCAATATGAAAAAGTCATGTGAATACTTGTGTCCCATTATACTAGGCAATCGTTCAGAGAATTTTTCCCTCTGTGATACATGAAGTAATATCGGCTTTAATGTTTTATCACTCCCACTCCCCAGAACGCGCACCAGACATCTTCGTTCAAGAATATTTTCTCGAACTACGCACATTTTACTAACACAGGCGAACTATTTGAGAGAAACATGTCTATATTTAGCCTTTTTGCTTAGCAATCGATACTCGTCTCTAAATTCTATTAAAAACTCACGCAGGCCAGTAGCCACAACCTCACTGCGTACCTCGTCATGGTATACATATGAATGTAATGATAAAAATGCTTAAGATTGTCCATTATAACAAGATTTATATTTTCAACAACTGGGTATGCGTACTCGGTGTGATGTAACATGACATAATACCGCTTGTCACACCACTCATCAACAAGACTCACTAACTCACTTCTGCACGTGTTGTTTCTTTCAATTCACGGTATATGTATGCTTTTACGCAGTTTAATCTTACAACGTAGTCCATTACATCCTTTGTACCACGGTTCAATGTAGCCTTAAAGGTCTCAAAGGAGGGAGAGCTAGGGAGTCTTTCAGTATCCTCCACATCTGTAGACTTTATCGAATACCACTTCATGAATGCAATATCAAAGGAAGCCATCACTATTTTTTGTCTACGCAAGAATTCTTGAAAATACACCTCCATCACCTCTTTATCGGGAGCATTGGCATAATCCCACACCTCGTTATAACTTTGCGCTAGATAAACGTTCCCCTTGCCTGTATTCTGTGCAAATTTTCCCCAAAGACTATTTAGACACAACTATGCACTAAAGCGCCTGCCTGGGTTCTTTACAATTTGGGAACAGTCAGGTTGTATCTCTTCACGGTCACGGTAACGCTGAATATAAGCCGATTTTTCATCTTCGGTATCAATTCCTCGCGGATATCCTGATGCTTCTACTTTATCCTTCAAAATGTGTTTATATATGGTGTGAAAAGGTTGAGTAGCTTCTGGAACCTCAGCATCTCATATATCTTCAATATTCTGTAGCCATGGCGAACGGCTAGGGACAGCTCAGGGCTTGTATTTATACGCCTCTGATCTTCCGCTGATTGGTTGTGTGATTACAAGCCCCATTGTTCTCCTCTACGCACTTCACGCACAAGGGAAACATGAGCTTGTGGTCTATAACGACGGGTAAGATCGGCATCCATAAATCGCGAGGGGGGAGCACGTCTACGAAAGAAAGGCCGAAACAATTTTTGTTCAAATTTGCTGAGAACTCCTCGATGGTGGGCAGGGCTGGTCCCACCAGCTTTTCAGGTGCTCCAAAGGGGGACGGATTGTTCATCATCACGTAGGGGTATAAAGAGCCGAAGTCGTCGTAGTAATGGAGTTTCACGCTCTCCGTACGCTGAAAGTATAGCTTGAAGGGATTTGTACGCCCTCCGAACAAGCTATCACCAGATTTGAGGGGATCCAACACCATTGAACGTTTGATCGTGTTTATCTCTTCACTGTACTGTCCATCTGTTTCCATCCATGCATCATACTCATGCTCGCACAAGATATTGTGAGGGAACTGGGTGCCTATAAACTGATCGCGGGTGCGGGTCCATGCAACACTGTCGGCAGGAGATCTACCGTAGATATCTCCTACGATTCCACACTCAGAACGTGGACAACCGTGCCAACAACAACCATTAAAAGAGTACGCAGTCTTCTCACCAGTGACACGGTCTTCGCTTAGACCATCAAACCCAAAAAACACGACCATTAATTTTAATGGGTACCTCCCCCGTTTTGCGGGCATGTTTTATGTATACACCGGTTTGCTGCTGTAGGGGGTATGAGCCTGTAAGTAGCCTTGTGTCCATAACTGCGTGGGTTGTTTCTGTGAATGACGGTTAAGATGTCTTTAGGCACGAAATTGTTCTTGAACATCGTACACCACAATGAGGCGATCGTGGTTGCGACTTGCAGCGGATCGCATTTCAAACGATCTATGTACATCCTTCTAAAGGCCTGGAAACAAACTCTAAGCACGCGGACATCATTCACACAATAACGCTCACATTTATCAGCTATATTGTAAGGATTAGATTCATTAAAACTGTTGTAGTAGCGGTCAAAATCTTCACGTTCACTATCACTCATGTTGGCGTATTTAAAGTAATGTTTCATGGGAGGCATGGCTACGTAATTTAAAGTGTCAATAGTGAGGAAAGTGTAAGGGAAATACCCTTTTGAAACTTCGGCGGCTACGCTCATCACCTTGGGTAGCTTGGCTAATTTACAAGGTGTGAATAATAACGTGACTTTAAACTGTACATTACCTCTTATTTGCATCGGTATAAGTTTGTTTCCTCTTTTCAAGGGATCACCTGTAAATATCTCCGATGACTCGTGTTCAAGCAGCTCCTTATAAAGGAACTGTGTGTCACATTTTGCCCTGTTATGAGCAAAAACATAGTCATTTTTTTTAACTTGTCCGCTAACTTGACAATATATGACACAAAGAGTTTCACGAGGCTGTCGTGTGCAATCGTTTTAAAAACGTTTGTCCGCTTACCACATTTGTGACACTCATCACACTCGACCTCCATGCACTCATCGCAGATAGTCTGACTTACAAGTAGATGTGGGATAACCTCTTTGGTTTCAGCAACCGTATATGTTTCTATATCGTAGTACACAGTTATACAAGGTCTATTTTTAGGCTTAGCATCTTTCATATAACATACATGCTTTACACCATCTGCCTTATATTTCACATGGCAATTGACTTATGGAGCTCAAAGCAATTATTATTGAAAAATGTACGTCTACACACATTACAGTCCCTTTTCTCAACTTCAACTACACGGCTTTCACACTTGTAGTTTTTACACTGCTCACATACCATGTGGCAATCCTTACAATGTTTCATTATATCATCCGCAAACTCGAGGCATCCCTTACAAAAATCATGATGCCTTCCATATTTTCGACTTTTATGATAACTCGCGCAAAGGTCCCTTATATTACGGACGGAGAGATACATTGTCCCTGACAGCCGGAAAATAAGTAGGGGTCTTGTACGATCTCTCACACTGCTTTTTAAAATATACACAGTCCTATGATGATCATCCATTCCAAATACAACTATACGAGCATTCATTTCCTGCTCTACCCTCCTCAGCTCTTTAGGACCCATATTACATTCAAACTCAAGCTTGCATTGTGAAGATAGTTTACGGGATCGCTGCACAACCGTAGGCAACCAAAGTTTTTGGGCTCGGGCCAAGACTAATGTTATAAAGCCGAAACCATGCTCGGTGTCTACTGTATATGCCGTCTGTAAATAGCCTGAGAATTGAAGGTAAGAGTATAAGGTGTGGCACTATGACCCGCAACACGGAATACACGGTCAATATCTACTGTGAAGTTGTCCATATTGAAGGCTGTACTACTTTGAGAAGTCTGCATTATACGACTAATATATATTCTATATCTCCAGTTGCCAAGCATCTGAATGGTATTACTACCCAAAAATCATCTACATCCCCGTCCTCTGACCCGAACCCGAAGGACAGCCTCGTCCTGACTTCAAGTTCGTCGCGGTTCTGAAGGGCAAACTCCACAATACGTTCAACTACGCGTCGCAGACCGTGTTCAACACCATTGCTAAACAGGGATCGAGGGTCAACTCTGAATACGTACCGATTTCTAGTCAGGATTGGGGTGGGGGTGGCGGTGCGCACTAGTTCGAATGTTATACCATCCTCTACAGAACGAGAAGCTGTTGCTGTTGTGGAGGATGTACCCGGAATTGAACAGGAATCAGGGGACGTATTTTTATTTGAGGAAGGAGTTAGTGCGGGGGTTGTGTCGTAAGACGTAGAGGGTTGGGGTTCTATCACGGGGAGTCTACCAACAGGTGCACTCCTGGCACGCTTTATACCTGACGTGGAGGGCTCTTCGTCATGCCTCCGCTTTGAATTGTCGCGTGGTCGTGCTACAGTTGTCGCTGGTGTGGGTTCGTCAGCGGGGATGGAGTCTGTGACCACAACTACACTGTCATCGGGATCGTCTGTAATATCGATGATGGGGACATGATGCTGTACCTCGTCGTCATTCACGGTTCTGTGGAAGAAGAGGAAAAACAAGACTGTAGAATATAAGGAACACCACTTAAATTTTTATTATATTTTGTAAATGATCCACTTACGAGTGTGGTAAAACTGTGTTTATGCTTAAAATCATTAAAGATAAGAGACAGATGTTCTCAAAATTTGTGCATAAAGTTATATGATGCTATTCGACGTACTAGTCAGTATTCAACGAGAACCAAGATGATATGCTGTTCCACAAAGGTGTATATGACGTTAATTCGTTAAAGGGAAATGAACATACAGTCACTGTAATTGACGATCTCATGTTGGAAATGGATAAAACGTTTGCCGAGACATTTACAGTGTTCTCCCATCATCTTAACATAAGCGTGTTCTTCATCAATCAGAATCTATTTTTGAAAAATAGATACATGAGCGATGTGTCGTTAAATACACAATATCTAGTCTTATTCGCGCAACGTAGAGATGTGTCACAAATTCGGGTATTAGCCAATCCAATTTTCCGGAATCAGCGTAAGGAGTTTTTGGAAGTTTATAAAGAAGCTACAAGTCAACGTTACGGATATTTGCTTTGTGACCTTCACCCGCGAAACACGTTTAAAGTGCTTTTAAGAACGAATATATTCCCAAACGAGCCTGAAACGATGTATATTCCAGAACGACAAAGAAGCTACAGAAATATCATGAATGCCCCGGGCATTGCAACAGATGTTTGTTAAAAATATTGAATCGGACTTTTTAAAATGCATCTGTGAAATCTGTATTAACGTTATAAAATGTAATGTACCAATGAAACCCCTCAGAAGGCTCGCCTACGCCGTTATAAGAACATAATCCGTACACTCGCTCGTAAAAGTTAGACTGTGGAGGAGAAAAAAATGAATTATTGTACAAAGAAGGGGGTCATTCCTCGCCATCTTATTTTCAGTTTTGGGGCCTTTACTGACTAGATTAATATAATGAAGAAGGTGGTAGTGATTCCACACGAGGTGTATGCTTCACTGCAAAGTTCAAACAGTCCAGACCCGGTTCTAGAACCCCGTAAAAGTAGGCTTAAAAGAATGGAAAGCGAATTGGTAGCCCTATTAAAGAGTGAAAAAACACCTGATAAGAAAAGAATCTTACACCAGAAATTTCTTCACGAGTACGAAAATTATAAGAATCCGACAGAGATCCCCGTGGTTATTAGACACAGCCGAGACAATGATGAGTATGGCAACATAGGACATGGGGCCGACGCTAGAGCTGACCAACCAAAGAATAACGGGTCGGCCCCACAACATATCGAGCATGTATTAAAAAGCACCCTCCCACATCCATTGAGGAATAAAGGTTTAAGGCTTTATAATCTATTAAGTGAGGACCCCATCATACAGTGGAGCGATACGGGTGAGATCATTTTGGAAGAAACAAAGGTACAGGGATCGAATATCGTCGACATCGTCCATGATCTGGTGAGAAAGTGGAATAGGCCCTCACCATCAGGATGGAAGCATATTAAAGCAAGACTACAACGAATGAATGTCCACAAAACATTGATAGGAAATTTGAACAAGCTAAAGACTTGGTGCAAGCGTCGCATGTGTCACAACTAAGCATGCCATCACCCCTAACGGTAGCATCTCTGAATAGGAGAAAAAAAGAGACTAAACAACAACGGCCAACCCTCTCCACGTGCTTCTAAAATATGTAAATGCCTAACATATGAAGAAGACGCTATTATGACATTTCTAACCCAGCCTCCTACGGAGGCGTTAGCAAACTATACAGAGGTGTTTATAATGAGGGAGTAGGGAAAAAAGATGTTGAGAGGTTTTTGCGGGAGCAGGATGTTTATACACTTCATAAACCGGTGAGAAAAAGGTTTAAAACAGTCAAGACAACAGCGGCTTCAATTGACTCTATTTGGCAAGCGGATTTAACAGACATGGAAAGATATTCAGTGTATAACGATGGTTACCGCTACATCCTATTCATAATAAATGTGTTCTCTAGATACCTGTGGTTAATTCCCCTGAAAAATAAATCGCCTGAAACAGTTGCTAAAGGTACCAAAACTCTGATGTTGAAAGAAAACAGGATTCCTGGCTATTTTTGTACGTATATGGGAAAAGAATTTATAGGACGAGCTTTTCAGAACATGTTGACAGAATTTAATATTAGCTACTACACTAGCAATTCTATAAATAAGGCCTCTTTAGCTGAAAGAGTTCAACGTACCATAAAGGAATGCATGCATCGATATTTTACACATAAAATCACATACAGATATAGGCATTCTAGAGTCACTGGCCTCATCATACAACTGTTCACACCATCGTACGATTGTGACACCTAACGAGGTTTTAGAAAGAGGTCCGCACACAGAGCGTGAGGTGAGAAGAGATATTTCTAGAACCATGCCACACTCTACAGTCTACACGTTTCAAAATCAATGATTATAAGGGTCTATCTCGTTCGGGAAATAAATTCGAGAAGGGATTTGAGCAAGGTTGAACACGTGAGATTTTGATTTTTAGAGTTAGGGAAATGAGACCTAAAGGCGAGATAATGCTGTATTACGTTGAAGATTTGAATGGGGAAAAAATCGCAGGAGACTTTTACCGAGAGGAGTTGCAGAAAGTGACATTTAATTTAGGAAAAAATGTGATTAAAATTGAAAAATTTTAGGCAGCAAAGGTTCAGGAAAGAGAAAAATGTACCTGGTGGAATGGCTAGGGTACCCAGAAAGCTTCAACACTTATATAAAAGCTAATGCAATAATGAAGCTTAAATACTATGCAACATGGCGCCTAACCATTTCTACGTCATACTACCGTCCTCTTCTTCTCTGTCTGTACATCCTAACAAACACCGTGGCCAACTTTGTAACAGAACTCCATTGGCCCGATGAATTGGGTCGTGATCCGTATGAGGTGGGGATATGCGAAATTCAGCTGGACACCCTCTTTTTAAGTATTGATTATAAAGAAACCGTTTTTACGGTTCTTAGAGACCTTGATGAATGTGAAAAAGCCGCAGTAACTCAGGATGAAACCATGCGTACCGCCCGGGGTGGGGATGCACGGTATTACATTACAGTAGTAAGACTGGGTCCGGGCCGTAATGGTGCGGCTGAGGATGTTGTGAGAGACTTAAACGTTAGTTTAAAAAATTCAAACCTTACGGCTGATTTAGTATACGAAATTGTGAACAAAGAAACCCCTGCACACACTCTGACTCTAAAATCACAAGCTAACAGAAATATTAAAGACAAAGGGCTGTTCAAAATTATAACCGAGGGGCGATATGGATCAGCCCTCTAAAGAGATACCTTTCACGAAGTACAACAGGATTTGTCCAGCCAAATATATCAGATGAAATTTGAGAAATGTGCTATATTTACAGCAATATCGTGGAGCATCAGATTGTTGGGGATACTCAAGCGCACCTGCTTCGTATCGCTCACATTCCCAATCATAGAAGACAGAGCTTCAGCATTACATATGACAAACCTCATTATGTGAATGTCGCGACTAATCTATTAACCAATATATCAATATATGAGGTTGTAACAGAAATTCTGCTCGATTTTTTCAGTTTATTCAGAACAAAAATTAAAGGACTTATAAGGACAAATTTGCTCGAATTTTTAGTTTATTCACAACAAAAATTAAATGATATAATGACAAATTAATCATCAATATAATTCCCTTCTTTTTCTATAACCTTCTCCCACCTGAAGAAAAGTTTTTTTATGCCACGTTCGAAGAAATCCCTTGGTTTCGAGTTAAAAAAAGTGTTCACTTCGTTTTCGATAGCTTCCCTGGATTGCAACTTTCGTCCATCTAGGTGGTTTTGCAGACTTCTGAATAAATGGTTGTCTGAAGGTGCTATGTCCGGAAAATAAGGTGGCTGAGGCATTTTTCCCCAACCAAATACCTCCAATTGGGCAGTGGTGATTCGAGCAGTGTGAGGGCGCGCGTTATCATGGTGGAATAGAACACCTCTGCGATTAATTAATGCAGGACGTTTTTCTTGTAATGCCATCTTCAATCGTTGGAGTTGTTGGCAGTAGACTTCAGCTGTGATTGTTTGGTTATCTGGCAGAAGCTCAAAATGAATAATTCCTTGCATATCCCACCAAATGCATACCAAAATTTTCTTTGGATGGGGTCCATTCCTTGGCTGAGGTTCAGGCTTTGTTTCACGGCCAAGCCACTGATGTCAACGCTTAATATTGTTATAGAGGACCCATTTTTCATCCCCAGTGACGATCCGATTCAAAAACGGTGCCTGCAGTTGCTGAGAATGCAGTGAGGTGCAAATATCGATTCGATGTTGAAGATTCGCTTGTGACATATCATGCGGAACCCATTTGCCAACCTTCAGTACTTTTCCTAACAGCTTCAAATAACGATGAATGGTCAAATGGCTAATGCCGAGTTGCAGGCCAAATTCTCTTACAGTTACCGTTGGGTTTTCCTCCACTGTTGCTTTCAGCAACTCTTCATGTAACTCATTTGGTTGTCCTCTTCGTTGATAATCTTTCAGACTGAAGTCTCCATTTCTGAACTTCTCAAACCATCTCCTACACATCCATTCGCTCACAACATCATTTCCATAAACTCTTTGAATGTTTTTTGCGGATTCACTAGCGTTAGATCCTTTATGGAACTTATACAGCATCACTTGTCGAATATGCTCTTTCGTGGGCTCCATGTTTTTTCAATTACTCTAATATCGTAGGGGTGGCGTTGTAACTATGAAAAACACCAGAGAAAATATTCACTTGTCTAATCCTACACTAGCCTAAGCCTACACTAGCCTAAGTCATTCTGTATCAATCCGTATCGTGATAAAACCTGTGCGAACCTGTCGCCGCGTGTATTTTGCAACATTTCTAAAACTATTTCACATTATATTGAGGTTATTCTATTATCTATCGTCCGTTTTCTAATCGAGCAGAATTTATGTTACAACCTGATATATAAGAACGATTAAGGGGAAAAGTTTCCCATTCGGTGATGGGACCTTAATGGTGAAGCTCCACTTTCGTGGCATTGAGTTATAATGGAACGAAAGCTTTCACAGTCTATCGAGGGGTGAGATACCAGCGTGGGAATGGCTTCGATCCATTTTTTCAACCATATTACGTAGACTGTCCCCTTGCTGAAGAGGGGTGCCAGATAGCTCGGGAGGAAAGCATTACAATCAGGTTTTAACATGGTAGAAGACATAATGGCTGGGGCTAGACCTAAAGAAGCTCTAAAAAAGCACTTAAAGCGTACACGGGACGAAATCATCAAAGATACAAAGAGAAAAATGCGTGGTGGTGGGAAGAAAAGGGCTGTCTGGAAGAAGAAGGGGTTACCAGCACGTGGCGTTAAACGTAAAAGGACGACAAAAAAGAAGTGCTCTACGCGAGTAAAACCTATGGTTGATAATTTTTTTTAAATGATATAAACTAAGGACATTACTTTCATGAATCATAGGTTGCTTACTACTTGTCGAGAGAGGTGGCACTATTTCTGACTCGTCATGGCACGTTTCATCCATCAGTGTAGTTCACAATGTTGTAAATCGGAGCGGTCCCTCTTTGACATGCCCCCAACGCAAGTTTCTATTGAACACAGTGACTTTATTACGATTAACCCATTAAACATAATTAGTTCCCCGAGTGCTCCTATAGAATTCTTGATACCCAGCACAGGCCCTTACTTTTTTTATCCAAACTGCGTGCACATGTACGTTAAACTACGTATAGCACATTCAGATGGAACGGATTGTGATGATAAATACGTTGTATTTCCAGAAACAAACTTTCTACACTCCATATTCAGTCAGTGTGATGTGTATTTAAATCAGGTCAACATCTTTGCAGGAACGGGTTATTATCACCTACGAGCCTATCTGGAAAATGTCCTTAACTCTTCAAAGAAGTGAAGGATACCTTTTTAACTGCAGAGGACTATTATCAGGGTAAAGACGAAATTAGTAGAAAGGACAAGTTTACAAATTCTAAAAAGAAGATATACGAATGTTTTGGGCGCCTGCATACAGACTTCACATTCCAGGAGAAGTTGCTTGTGAATGGGGTCGATATGAAATTAAAGCTCACTTGCACGAATCCTGAGATCTGTTTAAATCTTGGAACTGAGCAAGAAGAGGGCGCAAAGCCCGTTGTGGTTCTTGTTATGGAAACACCTTCGCGTACGTCGAGTGAAACTAAGTTCGCCTAAACAGTTAGAAATTGAAAAATATTTACTACATTCTACAGTAAAATACCCAATTAACAAAGTACAGATCAAACTATACACGGTGCCGGCAGGGTTGCATCGAAACAGATAGAAAACATCGCCCTGGGAGCTCAACCTAAAACGTTATTAATTGGCATGCAGGACCACGCTTCGGTGAATGAGAAATATAAAAAGAATTGCGGCCTTAAAAATATAACTTTATACGTCAGTGGCATAGCGTTGGGTGGGGTGGGGGGGGACATTGGAAACGGACTATTCATCAGATGCTGCGTTCCCGATTTGCTCGAGAGCTTATTGTAATCTTGCCCACATTGCCGGTGCTTGTGATGGGCTAGGAATTGGTGTAACGCAGGAAGAATTCATCGATCAATTTAACCTTTATCCGTTTGACATCACTCCTGACTTATCTGCTGGTGTAAATACACACTTAAGTCCACAACAGAGTGGAAACATTTCAGTCAGATTGGAATTCGCCAAGCCGATAGACGCCCCTATTAGTGTACTAATATACATCGAATCACAGGCCCTAATAGAAATTTACAGATTCAGGAGTGTAGGCACTGACTTTTAAAATGGATACGAATACGCTCCAGAGAGTAATGAATAGTGACCGAATCACACACTCCAAATTTATCGGTGTGTTTGCGAAGAATGAAACATTGAAATTACCAACTATGAGAGACTGCGGCACATTTATTGTGAACACAGATGTTATTGGTAGCGAAGGGATTCATTGTATAGCTATCTACTTTAAAAATAGGAAAAGAATGTACTACTTTAACTCGATGGGGACTCATCCTGTGCTCAGTTGACAGCTGCAAGCACTGCATCTCAGACGTGTAGTTGAAGAATTCTCACGTAGACGAAAAATAGTGATGGCATATTGCGTGCTCGACGTTTATGAAGTGGTATTCGGTAAAGTCTACAGATGTGGTGGAAACTGAAAAACTCCCTTGTCCTCCCTCCTTTGAGACTTTTAAGCTACATTGAACCGTGCGAAGCTTGAGGAACAAGAGGTTCAAATACTCTCCTGCTATTCTGGCGAGAGCAATGCAAGATTTCATGGCACAAACGATGTAATAGACTATGTTGTAGGACTAAACTGCGTAAAAGCTTACATATACCGTAAAGTGAAAGAAACAACACGTGCAGAAGAGAAGCAACGTGTATGGTTAGTGAGTCTTGTTGATGAGTGGTGTGACAAGCGGTATTGTCATGCTGCATCATATCAAGTATTCGTACCCTGCGACTGTGAATGTAAATCTTGTCATAATGGACAATCTGAAATATTTTTACCACTAAATTAATATATATCATGACGAGGATTGTAATGAGGTTGTGGCTAAAGGCCTGCGTGAGTTTTTAATAGAATTTAGAGACGAGTATCGCTTGCTAAGCAAAAGGGATAAATATGGGCACATGTTTCTCTCAAATATTGCGCCGGAGTGTGAATAAAATGTTTAGTTCGTGAAAATCACCCTGAACGAAAGTGTCTGGTGCGCATTCTGGGGAGTGGGAGTGATAAAACATTAAAGCCGATATTACTTCGTGTGTCGCAAATGGAAAAATTATCTAAACGGTTGCCCTGTATAATGGGACACAAGTATTCACATGACTCTTTCATGTTGGAACAAACCCGTACACGAAACATTAACGCTTGGTATGACACCCGTGTGACGCGTTTCCCACACCTGTCTCCGTGCCAAACCGCGCACCGGTTGCTCATAGTCATCTCAGAGCTTGAACCGACTGGACGTGCACTTCTCCCAATAGAATACGATGGAGCTTCCTTTGAGCAGCATTCTCAATGCCGTGTACGATGTGTCCGTGACGAAGTCATTGCGTGTGTTCAGCCGAAAAACCGGCGCCGTTAACTATGTGCTGGAAACGACTTGTAGACAAACTCTGGTAAAAGGAATGTTGTTTATTTAAGTGTTGAGGAGATGAATAGAGTCTTCGTGATAGTTGAGAAGTGGAGCGAAGATCGTTATAAAATACTGCAGGTGTAGGTACAAGAAAAGAAGAGATCAGTGATACCCCCTCATATGCCATTATTTGTACATTGTGTATAAATAGCGAACAGCCATGCATTGATATACGACTGATGTAGAAGAATGCATCTGATAATAACGTTCTTGTCTCCACGCGAAACCGTTTCATCCTCGACAAAATGTTTGAAATCGTCGGTTTTCGCAAGCTAAAGCCTATATTAGACGCACGTATTACGGATATGCTTTATTTTGATACGATTTTTGAATACGCATACACTGCTCTGCTCGACTGGTTTACCGAGTGTAGGAATGAACATGGTGAGAATGGTCTGGAACTGGATGCTTATTTAAAAGTTTTAGACTCTTCGAAATATCATGAACTTTGGTACAAAGGGCTTCAGCGGTACAGGGCTGAGCTCACCTACACCGTTCCCCCTAAAGAACTATTTCTTTATATAATAAGCAACTGTCGCTACGACTTGGAAGATTATTTCAACTGCCGATATGCACTGTGAAGAAGAATTCACGACTGAAAAGCGTGGATCGGTTAGAATAAACCCTCGATTGGAAAGGAGTGTTTATAAACTTGAATTTAATAATGATGTTGTGGCTAACGACGCCATCTTTGTGCGTGCTTTTGATTGCATTATGTCCGTGTTTAAAGAGTGATAACTTGTCAACCGAATGTAAAGTGGGCACAAATATAGTCTTGAACGAATTGAAGGCCCTTTACATCAAGTATAGGCATCCCTATAACTTGAGCGGTGAAATAATGTTAAATCGTAATTATTGCATAGTGCAAAGCAAAAATGATGTAACTGTAGACGCGATCACGTGCGAGTTTAGTATTTTAGTTAAGTGCAGTAGAACATAATATGTATATAGATTTCTCCTGTACTATTCTGATGTTTATATATTATTTTTTGAATGTATATTTATTTTCTATATATTTTATAAAATTTTATTTAATATAAATGCGTATATAGATTTCTCCTGTACTAATATTATTATTTAAGAATGTATATATTTATATATATCATTTAAAGAGTGTATAGAATTCTTCTGACTATTTGATTGTATATTTATTTTCTATATATTTCATGAAATAAATGCTTTCCTGGGTGTATATATAAACGATATTAAGGAATAACTGTGGTGATGGAAATATATATAAACGATGCACGTTTGCTACAACAAATATATATATGTATACACCATACCAAATGGCTGGTTATACTTTCTAAACCAACTCGCGGATTAAGAGAACTGGCGGATTTCTAAGCCATCTGATGCTGTCAAGAACATCTCCATTAATTCACTAAATAGCACAATCTGGCAACTCAAAAGTTAATATATATATATATATATATACCTAAACAAGCCATTTACGACTTCTAACCCAGATTAAGCCTTCTAAGCCCCACTGGCGGATTAAGACCTTCTAAGCCAGCTGATGCTGTCAAGAGTTTTATTAATGCGTCTAGCGTTCCCAGGAAAAAGTTGGTCTCTCTCTCTCTCTCTCCTTCTTAGGTTAAGGTTTACCTTCTTAGGTTAGTATACCTCTTTGGGGGGTAAGGACATCCCAACTTCTCCCCCAAAGTTAGCGTTTAGGTCAGGGCAATGTTCCCTCTAATTTTTTTTAGTCCGTGTGCGCAAAAAATTTTCGTTGTGCATACATTTAGATTCATGATGAAAAATTGTGCAAACTTTTTCTGAGCGCTATTATCTTCAAAATTAAATATATATAATATTAAATACTTAATAATATTATTTTTCATGAGGTGATAGCTCATCATTACGGTACTATTAAATGGATATTAAAAAACTGTTTACAATATTATGTATCCTTAAAAAAGAAAACATTTTATCCATTCTAAAAATATGAATAAAATAAAAAATAGTAAAATAAAATTCAACAAAATAAAGAAATAAAATAAAATAACATTAATTGAAAATGACTATTTTTAGTTATCATTTCTCACAACCATTTTTAGCATTTTAGCAATTTAAAATAGACTATCAAGATTAATACAGGATTTTATCCATTCACAAAATAGGAATAAAATGAAAAATAATAAATTCAATAAAATGAAATATAAGCAAATAACATTAAATGAAAGTGCCTTTCATTTAAGTATGATTATGATTTCTCCCTACGATCTTTAGCATTTGCCCATTCCAAATAAACTCTATGAAGGTTAATACATCCGTCATCATTCAGGTAACTTTTAGTTCGCATGAGCATGTCCAAATGATTTTCTTTCAAGCGGTTTCTTAATTTGTTCTTTATAGAATTCATTAAACTGAAGTCACGCTCACAGTCCACACTAGATGCTAGGAAAGTTCCCCCAATATATATATACAGTATATTTTTTAAATTACGTCATTTACTGTCGTGACTCATGATACGCTTGAGCCTGTGCGCATTTTATTTTGCTGTGTGCGCGGATTTCGCAACGCGTGTGCGCGCGCACACGCGCACACCTTAGAGGGAACATTGGGTCAGGGTCATCCCCTTTGGGGGGAGGTCATCCTCCCTCTCTCCCTAAAGCACCCACCTTCATGCAACTTGTGGGTTACCCCTCCCCCTTGTTGCATAACCCCTCCCCCTTTGCAACATTACCCCTAACCCCCTTTGCAATACCCCTATCTTTTGCAAAATTGATCAACATTGCAATTGCATATGCACTCGAACATTTTGCAGTCATACTACTGTTCGCGAATTAGAGTAAAGAGTTTTTGGAAGTTTATAGAGAAGCTACAAGTCGACGTTACGGATATTTGCTTCGTGACCTTCACCCGCGAAACACATTGAAACACATTCCAGATTATACACCGACTGCCCTGGGCATTGCAACAGGTGCTCGTTAAAAATATTGATCCCGACTTTTTAAAATGCATCTGTGAAATCTGTCTTAATGTTATAAAATGTAATGTACCAATGAAACTCCCTCAGAAGGCTCGCCTACGCCGTTACAAGAACATAATACGCACATTCGCTCGTAAAAGTCAAACTATTGGGAAGAAAAAACGAACTATTTTAGAAAGAGGGGGCTCATTCCTTCCCATCTTATTTTCAGTTTCTCCCTTTTGGGGGTGATCAACCTCCTCTCCTCCTGTTTGGGTGGGATTCGCCCTTGCTTCCTTTTATTTTTCCTTTCTTTTTGGCACCCTGGCGGGAGGAGGTTGGCACCTTGGGGGGAAGGGGGTTTGGCACCTTGCAACATTTGATCAACATTGCACGCAATTGCACTCTACCATTTTGCGGTCATACTACTGCTGTATATTAAATTTCCCAAAATTTACTGTACTATGCAAAAGTAGAATATATAGAAATACCCAACTTCCAGTATGATATGCAAATATTGCTTTTAAATGTTTAGTAATTCAAGATAATAACATTTGGCACAGAAGCAAGTCGTCAGGCAAATCCGAATTTCCCTGACTTCGAACATTAAAAACATGTTTATTCGGTGGATACAAAGTAAAAAATCAATTAAAATACTAATTAACTTTACGTACAGTGAATATCCAAATGACTTTATAACATTATAAATAAATCACAAGATTTACATCATAACATGTTTCAAAGAAACACGTTAGACTTAAAATTCTTTTCCTAACAAGACGTGGATTGGGCATTTTTATGCGAGTTGTAAGGCTTGTTATTTGAGAAGATGCATAATAATACAGTAATAATT
>JAJOZX010001636.1:0-352500 GCA_023014485.1 Bathynomus jamesi
TGGTTTTTGCTATCTGGGACACATGGCGCTATCTGGCAACTGAATACATTGCGCTATCTGGCAACTCAGCCAGAATAGAGGTTTATAAAAGACCGAGAGACGACTGACGGAGTCATTCAAGCTCGGCTCCCAGCCGAGCAAGGACCTCTGGTCCTTCTCTTTCTGGCCCTTTGGTAAAACCCCTTAGAGGCCTCTTAGGTTAGGTAAACGAAAATAACTTGGGGGAGAACTCCGCCTCCAAGTTGCATGCCTTGCAATCAAAGGCCACTACTCTCTCTCTCTATCTCTCCTTCAGGTGTCTCTCTCTCTCTCTCTCTTCTTCAGGTGTACCCCTCCCCCCTTGGCTCAGCCAACTGGCTGATTCAGCCAACTGGCTGATTAGGAGCCTATAAAACAACGCCTACTCGGCTGAAGTCTTAATATGCACTTGGTTCCTGCCAGGTGAACACCTCTCCTCTTTTCTCTCCTCCTTTCTCTCTGGCCCTTTGGGGGGAATAGCTTGGGGGAGAACTCCACCTCCAAGTTGCAACCCCGGTTGGCAACAAAAGCCAGTACTATTTTTTTCTTTCATTTTTTTTTCTTTTTTTTCTTTTTTTGCAACACCCCCACCCCCCTTTGCAACATTACGTAATCACTTGCAACATTCTTGCACTCTACCCTTTTGCGGCTATACTACTCACGACGCGTCGCGGAAGCTGCCACTGCCCATTGCAAGTTTGCGAGCAACCAGTTTGTTTCATTATCTACATAGACTGTATATACATAGGCCACGCCCACTTTCTTATTTCCCCTTAACAGACTACCTCACCTCCCTTAACCCTTATCAAACACTCATTCCACTTATATATATATATTAGCGAAATTTTAACAAGAACCAATAACCTTACAGAACTTCGAATTTTAGAATCTTTGTACATCTATAGAAACAAACCCTCCATTAACAACAATAGTTCATCTTACAAATTACAGCTCTTCTAAGTCCAAAGCTGGGCACTTGCGGTTTTTTTTGCGGTACTGCGGTACTGCGGTACTACCGCACTACCAAACCAGTACCGCATAACGCAGTACCGCAAAAAATGCGGTAGCGGTACTACTACTGTTTCAGCGATCCTTTGCGGTACTGCGTTATGCGGTACCGGTTTGGTAGTGCGGTAGTACCGCAGTACCGCAGTACCGCAAAAAAAAACGCAAGTGCCCAGCTTTGCCTGAGTTCTAACTAACCAACCAACCTACTTTCATAGCTATATTATACCTTCCAATGTAACGGACATTCATACAGTTCTCTCAGTATCTTCCAAATATGGAGGTTGACGTAATTATTGTGTATTTACCAGTTGAGGTAATTTTAATTTAATTTAATTTTAATGATTTTAATTCCTTTTTGTATTGATGTAATTTTAATTATTTATCCTTATTTGTTTTAAGGTTTTAAGGTTTATAATTCACTGATGATGACAAAAGATTTGTCGAAACGTCTGAAGTACAAAAATAAAGGAAAATGTTTGCTGTTGTGTTGGTCCTTCTTTTCATATATATATATATATATATATATATTATATATATATATAATATATATATATATAATGAATTGAATTCAGAATGGTCTCCTGAGAAACTTTTATTTTACACACAGACTGTGCATGGAACAAGGAACTCTTCTGGAAAGTTAAATCCACTATAATCCGAATAAGTAATGGTAAATGACAAACACTATAGTTTTTTACTTTTCATGATGTTAGCCCGACGTGGGCAACGGGTTACTCGCAAAGAGGTCCCAATCCGACGTGGATGCAACGAGTTTTTTGCTTATATTGAGCTTCTAGATATAGTGGGGCTAGGCTGCTTTAAACCCTAGATCCTGTCCCAAAGTTGGATCCTATCTGCTTGCCAGATAGTTGGTGAGGGAAGCTATATTATGGGGGGGGGGGCCTCTTTACGAGTAACCCGTTGCCCACGTCCTGCTAACATCATGAAAAGTAAAAACTATAGTGTTTGTCATTTACCATTACTTATTCGGACTATAGTGGATTTAACTTTTCCCAGAAGAGTTTCTTGTTCCATGCACAGTCTGTGTGTAACATACAATATATATATATATATATATATATATATATATATATATATATATATATTATATTATATTACGTATTTTTATTTGAATTCTATTATGCGAATTCTAATTCGTAAACATTCAAAGTGGATTCGGATTTCGGATTTGGATTTTGATAACGATTCGAGGAACTTCTTGGAAAATGCAAAACATTTACAGAATTTAGGTTTGAATTCAAATTATTTAATTACTTTTTTTTAATATATTTCATGGATTAGGATTGGAATTTGGAAAAGTGGAAGTTTGTCTTCTCTCTCTCTCTCTCTCTCTCTCTCTCTCTCTCTCTCTCTCTCTCTCTCTCTCTCTCTCTCTCTCTCTCTCTTATATATATATATGATGCAAAACCACAAGGAAAAAGGAAAGAATGAAATTCTCTGACGAGGTGTACTTCTGAATACACGAAAGGACTTTGAATCATTTTTTCTTTTTCCTTGTGGGTTTGCATCATTCATTCATTTCACGTATTTAATTGTGAAATTCATCCCATATATATATATATATATATATATACTGACTTATTCAAATTAATGCTTTTCGACTTTCATCAGTCAGTGACAGACGTATAACAATTTCAGCATCTTTTGTTTGGTATTTCTGAAATTGTTGGAAAGTGCGTCATTGGACATAATTCTCTTTCTCATTAAATCTGAGATAGGAAGCGGATTTGGGAGATCCGGCAAAAGATTTGGCCTGAAGCTGGTCTTCGAAAGCTGACCAAACGGAATCGCGTTTATAATTGAGCGATTTATCCTGTCTGCTCATTTTGTTTACCATCTTTAAACCCTTCAGCGATCATAGAGTTTCATAGAGAATCCCTTAAATTGCTTTTGAACTCTTACTGATTTGTTGTTTTATTACAGTTTTTCCCGCACGAAACGCGAATAAGAAATTTTTGTGTGTATTTATTCATTAATCGAATATTTTGGCACATAAACTCCTTTTCATTTTACCATCATGTCTTTAATTTATATTTTTAGCAAAATTTCCTCAAATAAAACGCAAAACAAATTCGGGCGAGTTTGCTCAAAATGCAGACAAAAGGCTGTTATGAAAACAGATATAAATATCCATTTATGTTTAGTTTGTAGGATGAGACGCTCGTGTTCAAGCTTATGTAAACAGTGTGAGTTAAATGCGAAAAGGATTTTGCACACTCTCCTCGAATCTCCTAGAATATTCCGACAAGGGTCGAAAGGGAGTTTCAAACGGCTCGAAAATAGTTACCGAGAATTTCCGACCATTCCAGAATTGTTCGAGAGCTTCAAACCCGTTTCTAGAATGATTCCAGTGAGTTTCAAAATGTTATTTAGAACAATTCGACTATAGGAGTGGAATGCGTTGCGTAAGGCAGCAGCGCAACCTCGTAGATATTTACGCTTCTTTATCGTCTGGTTTGCATACGAAGCTACTTTGTGTACGGAAGAATGAAGAAAGCATCCGGCGATATTGAGGCGGAAGTTGGAGTAAGAATGCCCCAAAACAAAGGCAACAGACGCGAATGAAGCAAAAATTAGCGACGAAGCGAGAGATAAGTCGTAAACAAACGTTAGCATAAACCGATTTTGTAGCAATCTTGCCTTTTATGAATGCCATAATGAAATTAATCAAATGCTACACTCAATTACTTAAAAACTTAACTTACAAATTGCTCTCAAACACTAAACAAGATGGCTGATGTTATTATTATTATTATTATTATTAAATGTGCAAAGTTAATAATAAAATTATTCATTTATCTCGTTTTCTCCACATGCACACACGCACACACACACGCACAATATATACATATATATATATATATACGAAGACAAGTAAACGGTGCAAACGCAAGGAGGGTTCGTTCTCGCGTCACAAGGCAACGTTCTGAGTCCAACATCTTACCACTAAGTCATCCAGGAAGACATGAAAAGTACCTTTCAAATTCAGCTTCATTTCAGTCTTTGTATCAAAATCAACCTCGGTCACTGTGGTTTTCTTATAATATATATATATATATATATATATATATATATATATATCGTAAAGAACGACGCTTGTATAGGAGATATTCCGCGCAAGACGAGAAAGAAAGAACGGAACAAATGAAAAAATGAGGTAACCACCTCGTCTTGCGCGGAATATCTCCTATACAAGCGTCGTTCTTTACGTTATTTATACTGCGTGTTCTTTGCAGTTGAATGTATATATATATATATATATATATATATTATGATAAGACGGAGAGCTAAATTTCTGAAGTGTTTTTCAGCTTCAATATTTGCGAAAGGATTTAATATTAACAGGATTTTGAATGTTATCTTACAATAAAAGGAAAGTATAGAATTTTTAGTTGAGTTTATGAGAAACTCGTTAATGGAGTCTTGAAATAGGATTCATATTCTCCAGATAAATATGATTTTTATATAGTTAAAACCCTTACCCATAAAGGATTCATATTGTATTCGAAGTTGAAACAATTCGATGACAATTTATCCAGAAACAGAAAGAAAACCTAATCAACAGCAATGTTCAACCGAATATTGTAAAAGAAAAGAATTAACTCAACAGTAAACCAGACTGTAAAAAAATTAAAAGGAAAATTACACGTCGATACAGGCCAGCCAGCGCCCGTAGCTCAATGGGTAACGCGGAGTTTTTTTATAAGCGAAGTGTTGACACTGAGATCGGGTGTTCGACTCCCGATGAGTGCCTGTTAATAATGTGGGAGTTAACGCAATGGTCTGCAATAGTCTGACTTGAGCGCTGTGCCAGTTTCTGCCCATCCTTATTAGTTGTTACTGTTATCATGATAGAGATAAAGACGGATTTTTATTATATTAAAAAAATTGACAAACTTAAAAAATTAATAGAAACCAAACGAAGATTATTGTGAATTAACACCTCAAACCAAAAATAAACATTAAAAAAAAACCTAAACTTACACAATAAAGCCCTTCCCCCCACCCCCTACTAAAACAAAATACCAATTCTCAACTAGAACCAAAACCAACAACCAGAATAAGAGGTACAATTTCGGAAAAATCTAAGCGGTAAAGGTTGAATTGGATTACCTGAAGCTCAGGGCCCCCCAGCCTTCGTTAGTTAGCCTTATAAGGCTAACTAACGAAAATATCACGACTTAACCTAACCATTCGTCAAGAGCGTACAGTTAACCTAACGATTGGTTAGGTTAAGTCGTAATATTTTCGTTAGTTAACCTTATAAGGCTATACTTCCATTTATCCAGTCCCAAAAATAAATATTATGAGAAAAGTCAAACTAAAAATAAAGTAGATGACAAATTTGGCCATTTTTAAAGTCAAAATCAAACAAAATCTCAAAATGTAAAAGTTACTTTGAACCTTTGTTTAGAAGAAAACAAAGATCTATTATTAACATCAAATCCAGAGAATTCATCAAATAATATTCAAATATTTTTGTATGGAAAAATATTTTCACGTTTCTTTAAATTAATATCGATAAATCTAGAACTTAAAAGCTTGTTATTAATTAATTATTATTATTATTAATAATAATTAATTAATAATTAATTATTATTAATATATAAATATAAAATGTATTTTGTATAAAACTTAGGATCACCTGAAAATCAGGGCCCCCCATGTATTCTTGTTTTTTGCTTTACAGTACCAAATACAATAATATTAAATTGAATGCCCGGTTAGGTCAACTGTACCCCCTTGACGATTGGTAGGTTAAGTGGTGATATTTTCGTTAGTTTGGATCACCTGAAGATCAGGGCCCCAGCCTTCGTTAGTTAACCTTATAAGGCTAACTAATGAAAATATCACGACTTAACCTAACCACTCGTTAGGTCAACTGTACGCCCTTGACGAGTGGTTAGGTTAAGTCGTGATATTTTCGTTAGTTAGCCTTATAAGGCTAACTAACGAAGGCTGGGGGCCCTGATCTTCAGGTGATTCGTTAGTTTTAACAAAGATATCATTTGGTAATTGAGGCTCGGGGCCCAGATTTTCAGATGATCCAAAACTTAAATTATTCGTAACTTTTAAATTTAAAATCAGATGAGCTTATTACGTTTTGCCATTTAAGAATTTAAATGTAACTTAATCCAAAATTTTTCGAGTAAATTAAAAAAAAAAAAATGTAGTTTCAGATATTGTCTGGACAATGTAAAATTTAAAATTTGATACTTTGTTGAAATTGGACTGAAATATTTGTTAAAATTTGTTATTTTGTATTTGATAATTGAAAGGAAAATTTAAATCCAGTGAATTATGTACTGAATTTATGTATGGGAAAATTATATATTTCTATTACTCTATAGCATGAATAGGTTTTTGTTGTTGTTGGTTAGCCGATCAGCCCACCCTGATCGAGCAAGCCGGCGGCACGCAGGTAACCGATCGCTCTCTCCGGAGTGGAGCAGAGAGGTTCAGCGAACGAGTGATATTGTGTTGTGTTCTATGTTGTGCTAGAGCGGTACAATCTGTCATAATGTGTTCAATTGTTTGTGGTGTGTCCTGGCACAGGTGGCAGGTGTCGTCTGTGGAGTTGTCTAGTCTGTGTTTATATGTCTGTAAGTTGGGGTGATGTCCACATCGGAATCGTGCTAAGTTAACTCGATCCGATCTGCTCAGGCTGGTCTCTGACCTGTCAATGGGTGGCGGCTTCGTACCTAGGACCGCATTCGGACTGAGTCGTTCAGTGCTTTGTGGGTTAGGTGTGTGTATATGTGTTTTCTGTACTGTGTGATGTCTGTGGGACGTGGTATGGAATGGAGTATTTGGCTATAATGTCTCTCTAGTGTTACCTTAATGGTGCGAGGTGTTGGTGCATGATTGTACATGTAGTGGCAAGGGTGTTGTGGGTTAGTTGTCGCTGCTGCCATGAATTGTGTTCCCCTCATGTCTAAATGTTCCCTAACTTTCAGTATTTTTGTTTCTGTGTGCAGGTGTTCTATTGGTGTTGTTTGAGTGCATCCTGTAATGATACGAAGTGCGTTGTTTTGTATTGTCTGTAAGGTGTTTATGTGTGTGTTTGAGATAATGGGTGCCCAGCATGGGCTAGCATAGTTCATAACTGAGCGAATATATTGTTTGTATATGAGTGATGTTGTTTCCTGCTGGTGTCCAAAGTTTGTGCCTATTAGTACCCTAAGTGTGTTAAGTCTTAACGTACATTTGTTTTTAATGTCCTGAATGTGGTTTGCAAAAGATAATGATGTGTTGTATGTGACCCCAAGTATTTTGGTCCTGTGAGTGTGTGGAATGTTGGTGTTGTTTAGTGTAATCTGTGGAGTTATCTGGTGTTCTTTTGTGTTGCTTGTTAGCAAGGCGATGGTTGATTTTGTGGGCACTACTTTGAGTCTATCGGTTCATTCCTTATGTCAAATTTATGTAAACTCATTATTTTTCAATCAAGTCATCACCAACAATTTCAGGAAACATAAAATATGAAATAAAACAAAAATAAAAATTCGGATCACCCGAAGATCAGGGCCCCCAGCCTTCTTTAGTTAACTTATAAGGCTAACTAACGAAAATATCACGACCTAACCTAACCAATCGTCAAGGGCGTACAGTTGACCTAACGATTGGTTAGGTTAGGTCGTGATATTTTCGTTAGTTAGCCTTATAAAGCTAACTGAAGAAGGCTGGCGCCCCTGATTTTCAGGTGATCCAAAAATTCCTATATTGTACTTTTCTTTGATATTGTAAACCTAACCTTTAAAAATCATGTTAATATTAACTTATTTTACAACTACTCATTGAAGGTGAAAGCGGCTTCGAAAAAGTTTGAAGTATTAAGTTAAAAAAAAAAAGATAAGAGCTTTATTTCTCCTGTTTATCATAAATTGTTCCCAGCTTTGATGATACCAATACCTATTCATAAAATTAAGTTTGAAAGTTTATCACTTCAAAGGACAAAATTCCATGATTAATCTTTTCGTGTTATTAATATTAAATATGACTATATTATCGATACATTCTTCGTGAGCTCCGATGGCTTAAAACAGAATTTTACAAAGGGCGACAAGAGAAATAGAGAAATTCTGTAGGATTTCAATTAGGCGCTGAATATATTTCAAAATGTATTTTCACCGACTGATATATTTCTCGTTATAATTTAAGGGGAACGATTTCCCCTAACTTGTTTGGGATTTGATATGTATGATTCTGTGATCTTGAAGTCGGGAGCCCATTATTTGAGTATCTTGTCTTCGTTTAGTGACACTGAGAATTTTCATTTATCAAGACGTTCATTCTAAGTCCACTTTTACCCATTTGGGTGTTTAAAATATAGAATTTTTTGCCATACTTTATTTCTGTAAAATTAGTAATTCTCTTCCTAGTCAAGGATGAGACGTAATGTAGCGTAAATGTGGTAGCATCTTTTCCGACCACATTACGGTCTTGCCACGTATTTCTTAACTAAATCCAAATTCATTTACAACAGTGGTGGCCAACCGCGGCGCATTGCGCCAAAGGTGGCGCATCAAGTACTTTGAAGTGGCGCATCGAGGTCTAGTATGAATTGTGCTAAATTTTCACTTCTAACACTAAATATTAAAAATCAAAGATTTAAGCAGTTAAGATGTAGTTAAGCAGTTAAGCAGTTAAGATGCAATCTCATTAAGGTAAATATTTTTCACATTATATTTCTATTTAAGGTAAATATTAGATTATATTTTATTAGTAATTTTTTCACAATTTTTTTTTGGCGCATCCGAATTAAACCTAACCTAAAAATGGCACGCATCAAAAAATGATTGGCCACCACTGATTTACAACTTAACAGGAATAATTTTTGAGACTTTTACTTTTCAGTCAATACGTAAAAATTCTACGCTCGCAGCTGAACTTAACTCGAGTTGAGGGACTCGAAAGGGAGGGAATTATTCCCATTACGTTGTTAAAGATTTAATTCGGCATCGAGATGGATGGTTTCGGATGAAGACCTATTCACAGTCAAGTCTCGTCGTGGGGCGGGTGGGATGAACTTTCGTTATCTGAGACGTTCCATGGTTGATTTCTATCATAGCCGTTTGGTAGTAAGAACCAGGGATGCCACTTAGAAATTTAAAAAACCCAAGATCCACTTGTAAAAAATCCCAAGAAATCCCAAGATATATATATATATATCCCAAGATTAAAATCCCAAGATTTGCTATATTTGTTTAAAGAAATCCCAATATCCCAAGGTATCGTTGAAAATGCCAAGATCTTGGGACAAATCCCAAAGAGTGGCATCCCGGTAGGAACATTTAATTAAAAGGAAGTGGCTAGTTGGTTGGTTGGTTAACTTTGGTTTTGCTTCCGCCCGAATTGTTCATTCTGACGAAGTTAAGCTTGTCACTCCACCTTAGTAATATACATATAATTTTATTTTTAGTTCAATTAATTTCCATTTATTTTATTAATTTTATTTACGTAGTTTGGGATATTTCTGTTTACGTCAAGAGACACTGACCATCTCATGTCTTCGTCATCTCATTTCACGTGAATTTAGTCTTCACCTTTTGAAAATTGTCGATATGACTTTTTCATTTGAATTGATTCATGGAAATTTCCTTTATCTTTTTAAGCACCGTGAGCAACTTTTGCCGTTAGTATTTTTCATTTATCCCTTCATGTTTGCATAATGAGAATTAAGTCTCTGAATTATTTACATATTACGGCAGGCGTCATTTTTTAAATACTGTATTTAAAAATGGTCTTAAAATGATGCCAAATTTCTCTAATTAAACAGTTTTTTCTTAATGCGAGGAACTTAATCGAAAGAGATAACTTAAATGTTTTGATTTACACCATTTGTATACATTAATTTATTTCATAAGTTTAAACCTTTTAATTCCCATTCTGATGCTCTTATGAAGAAATATCTAGACCATTTTGCCTATGTATGGAGACTTTGACTCACCCTGTAGAACCTCGTATAGCGACTCAATATCATTATTGGTTTAATATTGAACAAGTTTTGAAATGTTTACAAGAGTGTAATTTGTGCTTGGAAAAAAAGAAATCTCGGATCACCTGAAGATCAGGGCCCCCAGCCTTTTTTAGTTAGCTTTATAAGGCTAACTAACGAAAATATCATGACCTAACCAATCGTCAAGGGCGTACAGTTGACCTAACGGTTGGTTAGGTTAGGTCGTGATATTTTCGTTAACCTTATAAGCTAACTAAAGAAGGCTGGGGGCCCTGATCTTCAGTGATCCGAAATCTCTTTCTGAGGAATAAATTCAGTAAATTCAGTAAGAAATTAAAGGTAAAAATCTTTTAAAATTCGAAGCAAAGAAAAAAATTCCCAAAGCAAATTGTGGTAAATGGGATGTCATCGATAGACAAAACCCACATTAAATAGAGAAAATGGCAATGGAGATGAATGGGAGTAATTACTTCTTCATATTACATCTAATTTTGTTTTAGTAAAATACATCATAAGGTCAGTGGCAGGAAGAGAGATGAGAGTAGAGGAAGAGAAGGTCGTTAAGAAATTATAGCGTAAAGAGGTCAGGTCACGATAAATAATGACAAGAAAGGAAGGGACTAAAATTTATATGTGCATTTCTAGATTTAAAGGAGTGGTGCAAATTTTGTCATATATATATATATATATATATATATATATATATATATATATATATATATATATATACGAGGCATAAAAAGACTAAATTTAAATCTAGGGCTAAAATCCAACCCAAAAATGTTTGAAACCATTCCGCTTTCTTTGATGTCGCGTGAATACAGCCTTTTTCGAGTAATTTACATACGAATAACGCAAAATACAACAATTTCCTCCATAGACAGAGTCTCCTTTTAAAGTTTCGAAAATCTTTCAATAAATAATGTAAATGAACAAAATAGCATCGCATCTGATACGGATTCCGTCAAAGCTATTGGGGAGATATATATGCTTTTATACTCTTTGTTGCGCTTTTTTATCTCAATTGTAAGCTTAAAATTTTCACAATATGTTTGTGTAAAACACGTAAAATGGTTGTAAAAATATGGGAATTTAAATGTATTGATGCAAAATGTAAATAAAAAAATTATATCCGACTTTGTAATTATTCCAAAATGTTAATAAAATATTATTATGTAAACATAATTTACTTCTAATATTTACTGAAAAATAATGACATTTTACACTCATTCAATACTACTATATAACTACACATACATTGTACACACACACACATATATACACACACATACACACACAAAAGCGATTATTGGGGAACTTTTCCTTTCAGAGCCTTCAGATTCTGTTATCCCAGTTTTTAGACCAAGAATTGTCATTAATTTTTTTTTTATTACTGATACTGGGTACGTTTAAAAATTAAGATACATTTAGAAGTTCATTTTTAAGACAAAAACCAAAAAACCCAAAAGTGGAAGATCGTTTTCGTTCTTAAGAGTTCAAAGTCAAAAGACTCCTTGTCAAAGACTCGCTTTTCCCATTATCACAAAATCTGAAATAAGAATTAAAACAAAACATAACAAAAGCCCAGTAATAAAACCCTTCTTCGCGAGCATTATAATTCTAACATTAAAGAAAACTGCGTTTATTAGATACCGGGTAGTTGTTGTCCTTCTATTTATATTGGAGAGACCTTAGATTTTAGTCGACGGATGTATCAGCATTCTTGTTAGCCGTGATTAAATGACAAAAGTAGCCAATTGGGAAGCACGAGAGGGAAAAAGTATTACGCGATAAATCTGTAAGACGCGACGATTACTGAAGTTTCAAATATTCTTCATAATTGAAAACTTCTCAATCTTTCGCTATTAAAATCAAAATTTTCAGTTCTAATAACGCGTTCTATAATATAGAATCTTTAGTGAATACCATTTTAATTAAAATAGTTTCCACATTCAAATATCTGTTGAGCTACACAACTCTAACTTCCTGAACCGAATAGTTTTGGTCGTTTTCAGTTGCGTACCTGATTTTTTGTTAGCTACAGTGTTTTTACTTTAAAAATCTTTCTTATATGAAAAGGTGCGTCCACTTTTCAAGTTTTATTTTCCATTTATTTTTAGTTCTTTTCTTTTCAACCTTTCAGATGTTCCGTACGATGATTCCTCATTTCACGGAGGTCAGGCTCGTTGCCCTTCTTCTTTCGCTTAATTTTTATTAGATTATTTAGTTATTTATTTAATTACTTTGGTGTTTCTTTTAGGCTGATCGAAGGTCAGTTGTTGACCCGAAAATTTCCTTTTTCATTCGTTTGTTGCGGATGTTATGTGGCTATGCTCTCTCTCTCTCTCTCTCTCTCTCTCTCTCTCTCTCTCTCTATATATCTATATATATATATATATATATATATATATATATATATGATGCAAACCCAAGTGTTTAATTGTGAAATTCATCCCATATATATATATATATATATATATATATATATATATATAATATATATATATATATATATATATATATATATATATACACGTTGTAACCTTGTGATGTTCCGTGCATCGTTCTCAATCGGTTTTGGTACACAATCTTTTCAAAATTTAAAAAAAAAATGGCATAATTCTGGGTCATGATTTCAGCCGTCTCTTCCCCTTCTTTCTCAGGGCGTTTTTTGCGCGTGCGCGAACGACTTGCCGCGAACAACTTTTCCACCAGACAGTTGCCGTCGGAAATAATTTCGCCGGAACTATAACGTCAAACATTTTGGCCATTTAACATTTATCCACCGGGACAAATTTCCGCCAGACATTGCGCCTCTGTGAAAACTTAACTGTGTAACTGAAATTTGTCCCGCGTCAGGTTCAGTTGGCAATATCGCTGTTAAGGCTAGGTTAGGTTAGGGTTAGGTTAGGCTAGTTTTAGGTTTATAGGTTTATAGTTTATAAGTTGCATATATTTTGATTACTACATCAAAGTGATACACAGTTTACATTTTAACTATACTACAGTCAAATATTGTAGGCTACATTTAAGTGTTTTAGTATTTTAAGTTGTTTATTTTAAGTACATAATTTATATTAAAGAAATAAATTATTGAAAACAATCCTATTGACTTTGCAAAGTATATATGAAACGTAGAAAAATGTTCGCAGAAATATGCGTGGGGGAAAATGTTGTTGTAGAAATATGCGTGGCGGAAATTTGTCCAGCGGAAATATAACTGGCGCAAATTTGTCACTTGGAAATAAAACCAGCGGAAACTTGTCCGGCGGCAAATTGTCCAGAACCGTTTTTGCGAGCATTCGCCCTTGGCCCCTTCTTCCTGCATATATATATATATACAGTATATTGCAAACTAATTTTTACCAGGATTCGGACCCAAGACTCCTGAGTAGGACACGCGGGCGCTAACCACAGGGCTACAACAGAGTAAAGTTAACAAAACATGGTGCACTTTTCAACACCCGAGGAGGGCTAAACGTCTTCGCATCCAGACATGTTTTCCGTACCATTTATCTTGTCCTAAGATGCCTAACCACTTACTAACCGCTGAATATAATGCAGAAGCACGTGCGTTCATATGATATATATATCATGTTACAGTCAGTGTCAAAATTAGCAATTTATAAATTGCCTGAAGTTTTAGGCAATTTGTCAAGTGCTCGATTTACTTAACACCTAATTAAACCTAACCTAATTTTACACATTGACTGTAACATATATAAAGTGTCCCAGAAGTCTTGGAGGAGTTTTTTTGGCTATAACTTTTTTGTTCGGGGATCAAATAAAAAAGGTTTGTAACACTTGAAAATATATTTATTGCGATTTTAATTACAAATTTAATATATGGTGAAAATCTTCATTTTCATTGCGTGAATCTAAAATCACATTAGCGTACGTTTATCCGATTCTGATGATCTTGTGGTTTAATTTCTTGAGCAATTTGAATTTTGTACGGGTAAACATTGATATCCTCTCTTAAAATTCGATGTTAGGAACTTCTTGAAATGTTTAATTCCTGGCTGCGTCGTCGGACTGATGTGGATTTTCCTCAACGCTTTCACGAAACAATCTCAACCAGAGTTGACTTCGGCTTGTCCCAGGACGCCCAGTCCGTGTTCGTCTCCCTGATCCTTTCCCATACGAAATTTAGCGACGTACCGTCGAATAGCTCGCTCAGAAGGAGCAGAACGTGTGTTGAATTTTAATCGAAAAGCTCTTTGAGTGGCAACGATAGAAGAGTTGTTTGTCAAATAAAGTTCCACAATAGCCACTATTTGTTGCACCGTCCAGATTCCATTTTCATTAATCGCAGCAAAGGTACTTCAATTGAAAAATAAAAATGAATAAATTAATCAACAAAGAAAAAGTTATAGCCAATAAAACCCCTCTAAGACTTCTGGACACCCTGTATATATAAAGTGGTACCAATTTGACCCGGTCGTTCATAAAGGGTTCACTTGGTGCAAATATTGTTTCTAAATTCTTTTCTGAAATAGACTCTGATTCCATATATATATATATATATATATATATATATATATATATATATATATATATATATATATATCCTGACGTAACTTAGACAAACTTAATCTAACCCTAACTGAATCGACTTTATCCAATATATTTTTTGAAAGTCTACTTTATTCTGCCTTAAAGAGACCTCTTCTCTCCTAACGACTCAGAGCATTGACTGAGGTTATTTACAACCAAAATTACCTATTATTTAAAATTTAAAAATGTACTGTTCATAGGCTAATATTGATAAGCCTAAAATATGTGGATCACCTGAAGATCAGGGCCCCCAGCCTTCTTTAGTTAACTTTATAAGGCTAACTAACGAAAATATCACGACTTAACCTAACCACTCATCAAGGGCGTACAGTTCAACTAACGATTGGTTAGGTTAAGTCGTGATATTTTCGTTAGTTAGCCTTATAAGGCTAACTAACGAAGGCTGGGGGCCCTGATCTTCAGGTGATCCGAGATCTCTTTCTGAGGAATAAATTCAGTAAATTCAGTAAGAAATTAAAGGTAAAAATCTTTTAAAATTCGAAGCAAAGAAAAAATTTCTCAAAGCAAATTGTGCAAATGGGATGTCCATCGATAGACAAAAACCCCACATTAAATAGAGAAAATGGCAATGGATGATGGGAGTAATTACTTCTTCATATTACATCTAATTTTGTTTTAGTAAAATACATCATAAGGTCAGTGGCAGGAAGAGAGAGATGAGAGTAGAGGAAGAGAAGGTCGTTAAGAAATTATAGCGTAAAGAGGTCAGGTCACGATAAATAATGACAAGAAAGGAAGGGACTAAAATTTATATGTGCATTTCTAGATTTAAAGGAGTGGTGCAAATTTTGTCACAAAATCAGTGAGTTTGTAAAAGAGAGAGATATATATATATATATATCGAGGCATAAAAAGACTAAATTTAAATCTAGGGCTAAAATCCAACCCAAAAATGTTTGAAACCATTCCGCTTTCTTTGATGTCGCGCGAATACAGCCTTTTTCGAGTAATTTACATACGAATAACGCAAAATACAACAATTTCCTCCATAGACAGAGTCTCCTTTTAAAGTTTCGAAAATCTTTCAATAAATAATGTAAATGAACAAAATAGCATCGCATCTGATACGGATTCCGTCAAAGCTATTGGGGATATATATGCTTTTATACTCTTTGTTGCGCTTCTTTATCTCAATTGTAAGCTTAAAATTTTCACAATATGTTTGTGTAAAACACGTAAAATGGTTGTAAAAATATGGGAATTTAAATGTATTGATGCAAAATGTAAATAAAAAAATTATATCCGACTTTGTAATTATTCCAAAATGTTAATAAAATATTGTAAAACATAATTTACTTCTAATTTTACTGAAAAATATGACATTTTACACTCATTCAATACTACTATATAACTACACATACATTGTACACACACACATATATAATACACACATACACACACAAAAGCGATTATTGGGGAACTTTTCCTTTCAGAGCCTTCAGATTCTGTTATCCCAGTTTTTAGACCAGAATTGTCATTAATTTTTTTTTTTTACTGGATACTGGGTACGTTTAAAAATTAAGATACATTCAAGTTCATTTTTAAGACAAAACCAAAAACCCAAAAGTGAAGATCGTTTTCGTTCTTAAGAGTTCAAAGTCAAAAGACTCCTTGTCAAAGACTCGCTTTTCCCATTATCACAAAATCTGAAATAAGAATTAAAACAAAACATAACAAAGCCCGCAATAAACCCTTCTTCGCGAGCATTATAATTCTAACATTAAAGAAAACTGCGTTTATTAGATACCGGGTAGTTGTTGTCCTTCTATTTATATTGGAGAGACCTTAGATTTTAGTCGACGGATGTATCAGCATTCTTGTTAGCCGTGATTAAATGACAAAAGTAGCCAATTGGGAAGCACGAGAGGGAAAAGTATTACGCGATAAATCTGTAAGACGCGACGATTACTGAAGTTTCAAATATCTTCATAATTGAAAACTTCTCAATCTTTCGCTATTAAAATCAAAATTTTCAGTTCTAATAACGCGTTCTATAATATAGAATCTTTAGTGAATACCATTTTAATTAAAATAGTTTCCACATTCAAATATCTGTTGAGCTACACAACTCTAACTTCCTGAACCGAATAGTTTTGGTCGTTTTCAGTTGCGTACCTGATTTTTTGTTAGCTACAGTGTTTTTACTTTAAAAATCTTTCTTATATGAAAAGGTGCGTCCACTTTTCAAGTTTTATTTTCCATTTATTTTTAGTTCTTTTCTTTTCAACCTTTCAGATGTTCCGTACGATGATTCCTCATTTCACGGAGGTCAGGCTCGTTGCCCTTCTTCTTCTCGCTTAATTTTTATTAGATTATTTAGTTATTTATTTAATTACTTTGGTGTTTCTTTTAGGCTGATCGAAGTCAGTTGTTGACCCGAAAATTTCCTTTTTCATTCGTTTGTTGCGGATGTTATGTGGCTATGCTCTCTCTCTCTCTCTCTCTCTCTCTCTCTCTCTCTCTCTCTCTCTCTCTATATATATATATATATATATATATATATATATATATGATGCAAACCCAAGTGTTTAATTGTGAAATTCATCCCATATAATATATATATATATATATATATATATATATCTATATATAATATATATATATATATATATATACACGTT
Source organism: Bathynomus jamesi (assembly GCA_023014485.1). NCBI lineage: Eukaryota > Metazoa > Arthropoda > Malacostraca > Isopoda > Cirolanidae > Bathynomus > Bathynomus jamesi. The sequence goes on from JAJOZX010001636.1 coordinate 17,203, forward strand.
GTAACCTTGTGGATGTTCCGTGCATCGTTCTCAATCGGTTTTGGTACACAATCTTTTCAAAATTTAAAAAAAAAAATGGCATAATTCTGGGTCATGATTTCAGCCGTCTCTTCCCCTTCTTTCTCAGGGCGTTTTTGCGCGTGCGCGAACGACTTGCCGCGAACAATTTTCCACCAGACAGTTTGCCGTCGGAAATAATTTCGCCGGAAACTATAACGCCAAACATTTTGCCATTTAACATTTATCCACCGGGACAAATTTCCGCCAGACATTGCGCCTCTGTGAAAACTTAACTGTGTAACTGAAATTTGTCCCGCGTCAGGTTCAGTTGGCAATATCGCTGTTAAGGCTAGGTTAGGTTAGGTTAGGTTAGGCTAGGTTAGGTTTATAGGTTTATAGTTTATAAGTTGCATATATTTTGATTACTACATCAAAGTGATACACAGTTTACATTTTAACTATACTACAGTCAAATAATTGTAGGCTACATTTAAGTGTTTTAGTATTTTAAGTTGTTTATTTTAAGTACATAATTTATATTAAAGAAATAAATTATTGAAAACAATCCTATTGACTTTGCAAAGTATATATGAAACGTAGAAAATGTTCGCAGAAATATGCGTGGGGGAAAATGTTGTTGTAGAAATATGCGTGGCGGAAATTTGTCCAGCGGAAATATAACTGGCGCAAATTTGTCACTTGGAAATAAAACCAGCGGAAACTTGTCCGGCGGCAAATTGTCCAGAACCGTTTTTGCGAGCATTCGCCCTTGGCCCCTTCTTCCTGCATATATATATATATACAGTATATTGCAAACTAATTTTTACCAGGATTCGGACCCAAGACTCCTGAGTAGGACACGCGGGCGCTAACCACAGGGCTACAACAGAGTAAAAGTTAACAAAACATGGTGCACTTTTCAACACCCGAGGGAGGGCTAAACGTCTTCGCATCCAGACATGTTTTCCGTACCATTTATCTTGTCCTAAGGATGCCTAACCACTTACTAACCGCTGAATATAATGCAGAAGCACGTGCGTTCATATGATATATATATCATGTTACAGTCAGTGTCTAAAATTAGGCAATTTATAAATTGCCTGAAGTTTTAGGCAATTTGTCAAGTGCTCGATTTACTTAACACCTAATTAAACCTAACCTAATTTTACACATTGACTGTAACATATATAAAGGGTGTCCCAGAAGTCTTGGAGGAGTTTTATTTGGCTATAACTTTTTTGTTCGGGGATCAAATAAAAAAGGTTTGTAACACTTGAAAATATATTTATTGCGATTTTAATTACAAATTTAATATATGGTGAAAATCTTCATTTTCATTGCGTGAATCTAAAATCACATTAGCGTACGTTATCCGATTCTGATGATCTTGTGGTTTAATTTCTTGAGCAATTTGAATTTTGTACGGGTAAACATTGATATCCTCTCTTAAAATTCGATGTTAGGAACTTCTTGAAATGTTTAATTCCTGGCTGCGTCGTCGGACTGATGTGGATTTTCCTCAACGCTTTCACGAACAATCTCAACCAGAGTTGGACTTCGGCTTGTCCCAGGACGCCCAGTCCGTGGTTCGTCTCCCTGATCCTTTCCCATACGAAATTTAGCGACGTACCGTCGAATAGCTCGCTCAGAAGGAGCAGAACGTGTGTTGAATTTTAATCGAAAAGCTCTTTGAGTGGCAACGATAGAAGAGTTGTTTGTCAAATAAAGTTCCACAATAGCCACTATTTGTTGCACCGTCCAGGATTCCATTTTCATTAATCGCAGCAAAGGTACTTCAATTGAAAAATAAAAATGAATAAATTAATCAACAAGAAAAAGTTATAGCCAAATAAACCCTCTAAGACTTCTGGGACACCCTGTATATATAAATGGTACCAATTTGACCCGGTCGTTTCATAAAGGGTTAACTTGGTGCAAATATTGTTTCTAAATTCTTTTCTGAAATAGACTCTGATTCCATATATATATATATATATATATATATATATATATATATATATATATATATATATATATATATATATATATCTATATATATCCTGACGTAACTTAGACAAACTTAATCTAACCCTAACTGAATCGACTTTATCCAATATATTTTTTGAAAGTCTACTTTATTCTGCCTTAAAGAGACCTCTTCTCTCCTAACGACTCAGAGCATTGACTGAGGTATTTACAACCAAAAATTACCTATTATTTAAAATTTAAAATGTACTGTTCATAGGCTAATATTGATAAGCCTAAAATATGTGGATCACCTGAAGATCAGGGCCCCCAGCCTTCTTTAGTTAACTTTATAAGGCTAACTAACGAAAATATCACGACTTAACCTAACCACTCATCAAGGGCGTACAGTTCAACTAACGATTGGTTAGGTTAAGTCGTGATATTTTCGTTAGTTAGCCTTATAAGGCTAACTAACGAAGGCTGGGGGCCCTGATCTTCAGGTGATCCGAGATCTCTTTCTGAGGAATAAATTCAGTAAATTCAGTAAGAAATTAAAGGTAAAAATCTTTTAAAATTCGAAGCAAAGAAAAAAATTTCTCAAAGCAAATTGTGGCAAATGGGATGTCATCGATAGACAAAAACCCCACATTAAATAGAGAAAATGGCAATGGAGATGAATGGGAGTAATTACTTCTTCATATTACATCTAATTTTGTTTTAGTAAAATACATCATAAGGTCAGTGGCAGGAAGAGAGAGATGAGAGTAGAGGAAGAGAAGGTCGTTAAGAAATTATAGCGTAAAGAGGTCAGGTCACGATAAATAATGACAAGAAAGGAAGGGACTAAAATTTATATGTGCATTTCTAGATTTAAAGGAGTGGTGCAAATTTTGTCACAAAATCAGTGAGTTTGTAAAAGAGAGAGATATATATATATATATCGAGGCATAAAAAGACTAAATTTAAATCTAGGGCTAAAATCCAACCCAAAAATGTTTGAAACCATTCCGCTTTCTTTGATGTCGCGCGAATACAGCCTTTTTCGAGTAATTTACATACGAATAACGCAAAATACAACAATTTCCTCCATAGACAGAGTCTCCTTTTAAAGTTTCGAAAATCTTTCAATAAATAATGTAAATGAACAAATAGCATCGCATCTGATACGGATTCCGTCAAGCTATTGGGGATATATATGCTTTTATACTCTTTGTTGCGCTTCTTTATCTCAATTGTAAGCTTAAAATTTTCACAATATGTTTGTGTAAACACGTAAATGGTTGTAAAAATATGGGAATTTAAATGTATTGATGCAAAATGTAAATAAAAAAATTATATCCGACTTTGTAATTATTCCAAAATGGTTAATAAAATATTGTTATGTAAACATAATTTACTTCTAATTTTACTGAAAAATAATGACATTTTACACTCATTCAATACTACGATAACTACAACATACATTGTACACACCACACATATATATACACACATACACACACAAAGCGATTATTGGGGAACTTTTCCTTTCAGAGCCTTCAGATTCTGTTATCCCAGTTTTAGACCAAGAATTGTCATTAATTTTTTTTTATTACTGATACTGGGTACGTTTAAAAATTAAGAGTACATTTAGAGTTCATTTTTAAGACAAAAACCAAAAAACCCAAAAGTGGAAGATCGTTTTCGTTCTTAAGAGTTCAAAGTCAAAAGACTCCTTGTCAAGAGACTCGCTTTTCCCATTATCACAAAATCTGAAATAAGAATTAAAACAAACATAAACAAAAGCCCAGCAATACAAACCCTTCTTCGCGAGCATTATAATTCTAACATTAAAGAAACTGCGTTTATTATATACCGGGTAGTTGTTGTCCTTCTATTTATATTGGAGAGACCTTAGATTTAGTCGACGGATGTATCAGCTTCTTGTTAGCCGTGATTAAATGACAAAAGTAGCCAATTGGGAAGCACGAGAGGGAAAAAGTATTACGCGATAAATCTGTAAGACGCGCGATTACTGAAGTTTCAAATAATTCTTCATAATTGAAAACTTCTCAATCTTTTCGCTATTAAAATCAAAATTTTCAGTTCTAATAACGCGTTCTATAATATAGAATCTTTAGTGAATACCATTTTAATTAAAATAGTTTCCACATTCAAATATCTGTGAGCTACACAACTCTAACTTCCTGAACCGAATAGTTTTGGTCGTTTTCAGTTGCGTACCTGATTTTTGTTAGCTACAGTGTTTTTACTTTAAAATCTTTCTTATATGAAAAGGTGCGTCCACTTTTCAAGTTTTATTTTCCATTTATTTTTAGTTCTTTTCTTTTCAACCTTTCAGATGTTCCGTACGATGATTCCTCATTTCACGGAGGTCAGGCTCGTTGCCCTTCTTCTTTTCGCTTAATTTTTATTAGATTATTTAGTTATTTATTTAATTACTTTGGTGTTTCTTTTAGGCTGATCGAAGGTCAGTTGTTGACCCGAAAATTTCCTTTTTTATTCGTTTGTTGTTGCGGATGTTATGTGGCTATGCTCTCTCTCTCTCTCTCTCTCTCTCTCTCTCTCTATATATATATATATATATATATATATATGATGCAAACCCACGTGTTTAAATGTGAAATTCATCCCATATATATATATATATATATATATATATACACGTTGTAACCTTGTGGATGTTCCGTGCATCGTTCTCAATTGGTTTTGGTACACAATCTTTTCAAAATTTTAAAAAAAAAATGACATAATTCTGGGTCATGATTTCAGCCGTCTCTTCCCCTTCTTTCTCAGGGCGTTTTTGCGCGTGCGCGAACGACTTGCCGCGAACAACTTTTCCACCAGACAGTTTGCCGTCGGAAATAATTTCGCCGGAAACTATAACGCCAAACATTTTGCCATTTAACATTTATCCACCGGGACAAATTTCCGCCAGACATTGCGCCTCTGTGAAAACTTAACTGTGTAACTGAAATTTGTCCCGCGTCAGGTTCAGTTGGCAATATCGCTGTTAAGGCTAGGTTAGGTTAGGGTTAGGTTAGGCTAGGTTAGGTTTATAGGTTTATAGTTTATAAGTTGCATATATTTTGATTACTACATCAAAGTGATACACAGTTTACATTTTAACTATACTACAGTCAAATAATTGTAGGCTACATTTAAGTGTTTTAGTATTTTAAGTTGTTTATTTTAAGTACATAATTTATATTAAAGAAATAAATTATTGAAAACAATCCTATTGACTTTGCAAAGTATATATGAAACGTAGAAAAATGTTCGCAGAAATATGCGTGGGGGAAAATGTTGTTGTAGAAATATGCGTGGCGGAAATTTGTCCAGCGGAAATATAACTGGCGCAAAATTGTCACTTGGAAATAAAACCAGCGGAAACTTGTCCGGCGGCAAATTGTCCAGAACCGTTTTTGCGAGCATTCGACCTTGGCCCCTTCTTCCTGCATATATATATATACAGTATATTGCAAACTAATTTTTACCAGGATTCGGACTCAAGACTCCTGAGTAGGACACGCGGGCGCTAACCACAGGGCTACAACAGAGTAAAAGTTAACAAAACATGGTGCACTTTTCAACACCCGAGGGAGGGCTAAACGTCTTCGCATCCAGACATGTTTTCCGTACCATTTATCTTGTCCTAAGGATGCCTAACCACTTACTAACCGCTGAATATAATGCAGAAGCACGTGCGTTCATATGATATATATATCATGTTACAGTCAGTGTCTAAAATTAGGCAATTTATAAATTGCCTGAAGTTTTAGGCAATTTGTCAAGTGCTCGATTTACTTAACACCTAATTAAACCTAACCTAATTTTACACATTGACTGTAACATATATAAAGGGTGTCCCAGAAGTCTTGGAGGAGTTTTATTTGGCTATAACTTTTTTGTTCGGGGATCAAATAAAAAAGGTTTGTAACACTTGAAAATATATTTATTGCGATTTTAATTACAAATTTAATATATGGTGAAAATCTTCATTTTCATTGCGTGAATCTAAAATCACATTAGCGTACGTTATCCGATTCTGATGATCTTGTGGTTTAATTTCTTGAGCAATTTGAATTTTGTACGGGTAAACATTGATATCCTCTCTTAAAATTCGATGTTAGGAACTTCTTGAAATGTTTAATTCCTGGCTGCGTCGTCGGACTGATGTGGATTTTCCTCAACGCTTTCACGAACCATCTCAACCAGAGTTGGATTCGGCTTGTCCGAGGACGCCCAGTCCGTGGTTCTTCTCCCTCATCCTTTCCCATACGAAATTTAGCGACGTACCGTCGAATAGCTCGCTCAGAAGGAGCAGAACGTGTGTTGAATTTTAATCGAAAAGCTCTTTGAGTGGCAACGATAGAAGAGTTGTTTGTCAAATAAAGTTCCACAATAGCCACTATTTGTTGCACCGTCCAGGATTCCATTTTCATTAATCGCAGCAAAGGTACTTCAATTGAAAAATAAAAATGAATAAATTAATCAACAAAGAAAAAGTTATAGCCAAATAAAACCCCTCTAAGACTTCTGGGACACCCTGTATATATAAAGTGGTACCAATTTGACCCGGTCGTTCATAAAGGGTTAACTTGGTGCAAATATTGTTTCTAAATTCTTTTCTGAAATAGACTCTGATTCTCTCTCTCTCTCTCTCCTCTCTCTCTCTCTCTCTCTCTCTCTCTCTCTCTCTCTCTCTCTCTCTCTATATATATATATATATATATATATATATATATATATATCCTGACGTAACTTAGACAAACTGAATCGACTTTATCCAAGTATATTTTTTGAAAGTCTACTTTATTCTGCCTTTTTTAAAGAGACCTCTTCTCTCCTAACGACTTAGAGCATTGACTGAGGTTATTTACAACCAAAATTACCTATTATTTAAAATTTAAAAATGTACTGTTCATAGGCTAATATTGATAAGCCTAAAATATGTGGATCACCTGAAGATCAGGGCCCCAGCCTTCTTTAGTTAGCCTTATAAGGCTAACTAACGAAAATATCACGACTTAACCTAACCACTCATCAAGGGCGTACAGTTGAACTAACGATTGATTAGGTTAAGTCGTGATATTTTCGTTAGTTAGCCTTATAAGGCTAACTAACGAAGGCTGGGGGCCCTGATCTTCAGGTGATCCAAATATGTTTCTTCAACATACTGAAAAAGTATGAAAATACAATATTTTTTACCACTTTATCGTTGTTTTACACTGTGACTTTAATGTAAATTATGCCGGTGAACTTCACCTTTCAAGTTCGACATTAATCATTTGAATGTAGCTACTTGGGCTAAGAACTGAATGAAATATGATTATTATCCACTCATAGTTCGTTATTACTTTGTTAAACTTTCATGAAACAGACAACATTTGGCAGACTCTCATTATCGACAGATAACGTGAGACAAAGTTTCATATCAACAAAGAAAAGATTACATTTAGTAGTACATTATATGGAAATCATTTAAAATATTTAGAGATTATTAAAAGAAAGATGAATTAAACTTATAAGTGTGTATAATAAAATAATATACGGTTATTACAGTATGAAAACTGTAAAAAGAACCATTGGAATGAGTTAAAAAGAGATCTGTAACTTATTTACTCGAGTAATGTTTGCTGTATTTTGATAGGTTTTCCTACTCCCTCTTCTTTCACATAATCAGTTAATCTTCGTAACTGTTTATCATTGTTTGCGGTGTTCTTGTACGATATAAGTACGAGATACGTATAAAGTAACACGAGCGAAGAGACAAATCCGATTTGAACTGGTTTAAACTAGTTTCAACTCGTTTATTAACTCTTAAAAAACATTTTGGAGCTATTGAAGAATAGGGACCCCAACCTTCTTTAGTTAGGCTTATAAGGCTAACTAACGAAAATATCATGACCTAACCTAACCAATCGTTAGATTAACTGTACGCCCTTGACGATTGGTTAGGTTAGGTCATGATATTTTCGTTAGTTAGCCTTATAAGCCTAACTAAAGAAGGCTGGGGTCCCTATTCTTCAATAGCTCCAACATTTTGAATACCTCTTATGAACCTTACTATCGACTATACAGTTGCTATAAAAAGTACGTGTAATAAATATTACTCGTCCATGTTCACTCGCGTTAACATGATTCAAATTGGATTTGTCTCTTCCCTCGCGTTACTTTATACTAGTGGTGCACCGATTAATCGGTATCGGCATGGCCGATTAATCGGCATTTTGCCGATTAATCGGCCATGCAAGGTATTTTCCTAATATCGGCATGCCAGATGCCGATACCGATTAATCGGTGCACCACTACTTTATACACACTCGATATTTTATAATAATAGTAATATCGCGTTAAATTTTTAAGGGGATTATATTAATTTAACCTATAAACTTTCGGGTAAGCAGAGTTGACATTGATTTTGTTTTGTAAAGGAATAATATTCTCCAAAACGTGCTCAGTTATATCATACAGTACCTTCCAACGATATTTCATGTTCAAATTGTTAAATTTGGCTTCAAAATCTTAAGTTTTTAGTTTCTCTTAACGTAATCCGCATTCAAGTGAGTCATTGTCGTCTTATCTTTGTTCCAAGACGAGTTTCGACGAGTGAAATTACGAAATCATGAGTGTTTGCTGTTAAAGAATATTAACCCTTAACCCTTTCATACCCAAATTAAGTCGAAAAGTAGGCGGAATCAGTTGATGCAAAAATCGTCCTTATAACCTTATAAATAAGGTCTAAAATTGCTTCCAAAGTTAACGATGAAAATTTCACACACTGGGCATTAAAGGGTTAACTGGTATGGTGGTATGGACCCGCACCATACCACTTATGTAACTAAACCGCACCATACCAGTTAAGGGTTAATGAAATTTCGAGATTGTTATTATTATCTAAATCAGTGGTTCTCAAACTGGGGTACGGCGTAGCCCCAGGGGTACACGAGGGAATCTTAGGGGGTACTTAAAGGAGTCCTGAAAATATAACCCTTTTAATTTTATATACGATTAACAAACGGCCACGAGTCACACGGTCTTGAAGGAAGTGAAAATTCTCTCTCTCTCTCTCTCTCTCTCTCTCTCTCTCTCTCTCAAAAATCCAGAAAATCCCTGAAAGAATTCAAGGGGTACAGAAGAAGAAAAAGTATGAGAACCGCTGATCTAAATGGAACACGTTTTTCTAATTAAGGTAATGATTAGTTTAATAATATGTACTTCAAATATAAATGAACGAAAGTGAACGAAAAGTTAACAGAATTTCGACATAAAAAGAGTTTGTTTTCAACAAACAAAAAGGAACGCTTCAAATCAAAATCTTAGTCAAAAATTTAGTAATTATACAACCGCTTCTTCTCTTTTATTTATATACAGGGTGTCCCATAATTCCGTTTTCATAGGAAAATTTATTTTAAATTAAATTTACAAAAGTAATACAATAGAAATGAAACAAATGTTCAAATTGATGTCTTGTTTTGGGACCTTTTTTTGGTTGGAAGTAGAATAACACGCAATGGCTAATATTGAAGTAAATTACACTCCTCAGCGGATCGACACGAAATAGACCAACAAATAGACAGACAAATTCTTCTTTCCACGCCTTCATCAAACATTATTCGAAAAACACACGTGGGCAAAGAATCAAACAATGGAAACGTCTGTTTCTTCCCAAAAGGCGCGAACGCAAGCTCTTCAACAAAAGGACGCGCGGACAAGGCATCTTAAGATTTGGCGCGAAGTCCTACGTCACAGGAACTACGTATAAAAGCGAGCACCCACTCACACTCATTCTCACTCACTCGCACTCACACACTCGATTTCCACCTTTACGAGCAACACGTCCGACAACCGCCCTCCGGCTTCCCGCCGGAGGAGCGGCCTGCTGCTTCCTTCAAGGCCTACGATTTATCATCCAGTAAGACCTACAGACCGCCTGCAGAAGCAATCTTTCGAAGCCCAACCAGAATCACTTCGGGCCTACGGTTTACAAGGTCAGCCTTCAAGTTTCTCTACCTTCCTCGAGATATATCCAGCACCTCAGGCCTACGCCTGCAAGATCATTTATAGGCCATCCTGCACCTCGAGAAGTAACATCACCTCAGGCCTACGTTTTACGAAGCCTACATCAAGCATCTCCATCATCTCGAGAGGCTTAACGGACAACGACAACTCGAGCCTACGGTAATAGGTTCCTCTTCAACCCGCCTTCAACAGAGTTTACATCGTCCCGGTTAAGATAAGTACATCCTATTCTAAGTACTCTTGTGAAGCCTACATTAACCTACCGCCGAAGGGTAGACTATACCCCAAGTGTAATTAAGCGTTCCAACTGACTCTCGTGAAAGAACGCAGTAGGCCTATTATCCAATTCAAGTATCATTTCAATACCGTAATTCCGCGTATCATCCGTTATTATGTTCAATTCATATATTTATGTGATAACTAAATATTCTCTTGGCGCAATCACTTAGCATCACATAATGGTCTTATATAAATGATATTTGTGTAATCATTGTCAAACATTTCAATCCATTATTATTAGGCCGCATCAATTATTCTATGTGCATCTATGCAATCATTTAGCCTACTTAATCAGTGTCACGTATTCTATTCAGTGTACCAAACGCACGTGCATTCTTTATATCATTTACTAGGCCCATTCAATGTCCCATGTTGCATGCCATTTACATACCATCAATGAGTGTATTACTTATTACGTGTCAATTAAGCTATTAACATTTCATCTTATTAGCTAAGTCTATGTGACCCAGTGGCGGCTCGTCGGTAGGCACTGCGGAACTGCAGTACCCCTAAATTTTTTACTTACAATTGAAATAATCAAGAACAATATAAGGACGAGCTCACTGAATAACTTTTTCAATAACTTTTGAAACTTTTATTCATTGCTCAATGCTCATCCTTTATTTCAGTAATTATTTCAACCCATTCTTAGAGACGGCACCCCTAGAATTTTTAGTCACGATCCGCCACTGTACTATGTCATAAGCATAACGTAAAACTATCAATTAATTACTGTCAATTCTTTGTTATACCACAGTGAATAAATAACGGCTTTATTTTCATAATAAAATACAAAACTATAAGGTGTCTTTTATAACCTTAATATTAATTTGCTTGGGTGTAATCCAAGCTGGTGACCCTCGCTGCCATTCCGGTCGCTTCCAATAGTATGGTGGGCCTACTCCATTAGCTACTTTTCAATTGGTGATACTTTACATCGTAAATTATTAACCCAGCCTTTCATTAATAAGCAATCAGTCATTGCATACAATTAAATCATTATCACCTTAAACGGCTAAAACTAGGTCCACTATATATAATATATATATATATATATATATATATATATATATATATATATATAATACTACGTTTGAGCTAGGTATATATATATATATATATATATATATATATATATATATATATATATATATATATACAGGGTGGCTCAAACGTCGTGCATCATAGAAATCTTCAGTGTTGATTGTAATATATTATTTTTTTCTTTTAGGTAAGGGATGGCTGCAAAATTAACAATAGACGAGAGGTGAACTTTGTTTTAATGCATGGAATACCAGCCATACATTACCTGTGGTACCTGGAATACCAGGTACTACAAATCGATGAATCAGTACAAAATTTAAATTCTGCACCGATTCATCGACTCGTTGTACCTGGTACTTTTGCGCAACCCTATATATATATATATATATATATGTATATGCAATGAATTTCACAATTAAACACGTGAAATGAATTAATGATGCCAACCCACAAGGAAAAAGAAAAATGACGAGGTGTACTTCTGAATACACGAAAGGGTTGGGAATCATTTTTCTTTTTCCTTGTGGATTTGCATCATATATATATATATATATATATATATATATATATATATTATATATATATATATATATATATATATATATTATATATATATATATATATATATTAAAAAATTTGTGTCATAATTCTATTAAGGAGAGACACAATTTGAATATTTGATTTGCAAATGTTTATTAAAATTCAATAAAGAAGTAAGTGAAATAGTGTCATTGCATTCCCTCATTATCAAATTCCTTGAATTTCTTTCATCCGCTAAAAATAATCGACCAAAACTGACGATTCAAATGAGACACGTTTGTTTTTCGATCGAAATGTTTAGGTTACGTTACAGTTACGTTAAGTTGGGTTGAAAATACTTAATATGACTAGCTTAGATCGGGTGTAAAAGAGGCACGAAATCAAGTCAAAGGAATCATACTGCAGACAGTTTTTCGACACGAATGGGAACATACTGTTTCGAAAGTCGTGAGAGACACGATTCGTATGCCGACTGAATTTTGGGAAAGCGACAACCTGAGCAGTTGAAAATTCATCAAAATAAAAGGGATTAACGGGTTAAGTTAAATTAACTTGCGATGGCTTAATTTGAATTAAGTTGGGTTAACTCGTTTCTGAATCAATTGATCGCGTGATTCCATCAGATTCCAATTATTTATGTCTTTATCTTTTTGGTTTACTCATAATTGAAGGTTCAAAATGAAACCAATATTTTGAGTGTAAAACTTCATATGCAAAGTTAAAACCTCTCTTCAAAAAAAAAAAAAAAAATGACTGTCAGTTTGTTTTTCCAGTTTTAAACCTTTGTGATAAAATTAAATTTTGTTACATTTTATTTTTGTTTTATGTAATAATAAATATTTATCAGAGAGAGCATACTTTAATGTTCAGTTTTATTACGGGATTTTCAACTTTCGAAAACTTTGATCCCTTTTTGGCCAAACAACACCTACTACAGACAAACAAATGTACGTGATGTTTTTGTGATGCTGTTTTTATATTGACATCATACATTCCTAAAGACTCAGAATGATAAACGATGTAATCAAATACGGTTCACAGCTGACACCAGTGCTCCATTTGACAGATGGGAACAACACTCTATGACCGCTTGTACTTACATTTAAGCTTGAAATATTTATGTAAATGATTGACTGATCGTGTTACATAAACATAATCGAATTTCATAATGTCGACAAGCGACCTTATGCGAGTATAGAGATTTCACATTTCAAACTCAATTTCAGACTTTCAGTGAAAATGACTAACCTAACCTAACCAAGTTCGAAAATGACTAGTTAGAAAAAGTTAGATGACTAATCTAACCTAGTTATAAAATGACTGGTTAGAAAAAGTTATAAAATGACTAACCTAACCAGACCTAACCCAACCTAGCGGAACTTAAACCAGGCATAATGTAACCTAACCTAACCCAATTTATATGAGGAAATTGTAGACATCAATCGACCAGGGAAGTACTCCGAGAGGGAGGGGGACGTTAGGCAGAAGACAGGGAGTGCTAGAACTCCCGTTTCTTCTGTCACTGTCCTCTTTAGTTGATTTTTCTCTGTCTCATCTACCATGTGAGCAGTCCAGCATGATCTCAGACATACACTTCTCCCTCTCTCTTTCACTGCACATACATTTTACACCCTACACAATCTTTTAAAATTTATAAAAGAAAAATAAATAAATAAAATGGCATCGTGGCCTTCAGAGACCTTGATTTTGGCTCTCTCCTTCTTATACAGGGGAGATGGTGTTTTTGCTGGGGCTAGCCCGCCCTTGCCCCCTTCATCGTACATAAAGTAAATTAACCTAACCTGAATTAATTTAAACTAACTTCTTAGTATCGACATTGTGCAAATCGCCTTTGTTCCGTTACCCAGATTGATCATTTCCATTAATGGTAACTGAATTTGATTAAAAGTTAGTTTAAATTAAGTCGGATTAGGTTAAGTTGGGTTAGGTTACCTTATGTCAGGTTAGGTTAGTCTAGTTAGGTTAGATTAGTCATTTTTTATTGAAAATCTGAAATTTAGTTTGAAATGTGAAATGCCTCTAAGGTCGAACGTCGACATTATAAAATTCGATTTTTGTTCATGTAACGCTTTACTACCAATGTATTATTTCTTGAGTTTTTTAGAAAAGTGTTCTTATAATACATAAATTGCTGCATCTCATAAAAGATCTCGTAATTTGTGGTATTAATCAACATTTATTTATATTTCTTTCATTAATTTTATTTAAGCGTCGCTCTTCTCTCTGTTACAGATCACAATCTTAATCTTTTAAAGAAAGTGGTCCATAGATCCGCAAAGCGATATTCTAAACCATTTTCGTTCATATATTATGCGGTCCAATTTTGCCCTGCAAGGAAAACAAGACTCGCTGAATAGCAGCAACCAACATTTCTTTGAAAGTAGAGGAGAAGGGAAGCGGTGCACGTAGGCCGACTGATCAATATCAAAGAACTTTTATTCCCATTAAGTTAGGTCGTGGAATTCGCTTCTCACCGTTTTTACGAAGGCAATTTCGATTCTTTTCAGAGTCGCAGTTTGGAGAATTGTTTGAGTGACATCCTGAATTGAGCTAATGAACATTGCTTACCTAATCATTTTCCTTCTTCCCTTCTCTTGGTGAGGCAAGAAAGCCACAAATTTTATTGGCCGGAAAGCCATTAACGCTAATTCTTGGAAGACGATGCACGTGAATAATAATAAAAATATTAATATTATTATTATTATTATTATTATTATTAATAATTCCTTTCTGTAGAGAAATAAAAGAAAATAGGAACAAAAGAGTTAAAAAAAGAAAAACATTCGTTTTAGGGAACTTTGTTCTTTTAAAGTAATTTTGAAATTTACGCAAGACCATAATTTGCTGTTGATGGATATTTTCGGAACGTGTGATTAAACTCTGCATTAACAGCTTCTTCGCGTGGGTCTCTCAAAGTGTCTCGATGAACAAACTTATGATTCTGATTTGTACGTCTGCTTCTGACTTTATGTCGCGTCATTACGGTTACTTTCGAAAGGAATTAAAGCCATCTTTTACGAGCAACAATAAAGTGTTAGGCCGCGTTTGATCAAATGTGAAATGAAGGCACTTTCCATGAATATGGGGCGTGGAAGCGCTGAATTGGCGAACGTAGCATTTCGACAGATGGAATGACGGAAAAATCACGTATAGATTGTAAAAACAGAAACGTATAACGCCGAATAGTCACGGTCGACTGAGGAACATTATGTAAATAAAGGTTGAAATTACTATAAATATAGCCGTAAAATATAGAAATGAAGAACGTGCATTTTAATGAATGAGAAACGAAGTGGAAGGTGAGATGGAACGTGGCTTCGCAACAACTCTGACGATTCGTGTATCTTTCATGTTACGCGGAACGGATCAATGAAAGAAAGCCACCCCCGGCCTTCTTTAGTTAGCTTTATAAGGCTAAATAACGAAAATATCACGACCTAACCTAACCAATGGTTAGGTCAACTGTACGCTAGGCCGGGTCGTTTTTGCTTGAAAAACGTTTTGTGGGAAGTTTAATTTACCCTGTATTACGAAAGTTTGTGTACCTATATTGGAAGTATCATGACAAAGTTTCAAGCTTTTATATAAATATTTTGAGGTTCCGCAAGTCACTTAAAGTTCTGGTGATTTTTTCCGATACTCCGTATAGTAAACTACAGCTCTTTGCTGACTTGCCATGATAGTTTACAAGACAAATCACCCAGAATTCACCACGAGGAGGTGGCTGTAGGTCGAATTCCACACCATGCCCAGCCCAACCTCCCTTCCATTAGTTTTTACATGTAATTTATTGACATTTGTATTGGCATTTTGACTCAAATGTAGGTATGTTTGATCTTGAAGCAATTCTTGTCTTTATAAAACCATCTCTATTTTCCTGGCCACAGACAGAAGCTGATGTTTCTGTTACAAGTTTGACATGTATTTCCACAGCTTGTGAATGACATGGGTACTTTTTCAATAGAGAGTCAGTTTCATCACCCCTTACGATAAACTCTAACTGGGTGTTTGTCAAACTTTTTGTCAGAGGTGGTTCATGTCTTGGGTAGTCTCCAAATCGAATTAAATCTGTGTAGTCTCTTGCCAAGAAATTAATTTTAGGCCGGCTAAATTCTCTAATGCCCGAGGACACACTTTCCCTGGCTAAGAGAATGCGCTCCGGAAAGCTAACTCTCTCATCACTTGCCTTTCATCAAATAACATCGAGATCAATAAAGTTTCTGGGTCAGCAAAATATGCCCCTCTTTCAATAACAGGATCAATGACTGCCTTAAGCTCATCAGATAGGTATCTTGAACTAGATATCATAAATCAGAGGTGCCTTGGTCCCTGGTAATAGTAAGGATTTCGCTTTATATTAAACCACGTTGGGGCATAAACGCGAACAATGAATTCGGTCAGAGTTTTCAAGTTTTCTGGGGGCTTTTTGGTCGCAACATAAAGTCTAACTATCCTGTTGGCTGCCGTAAGCCATCTGGCATGGTTCAAAGAACCTGGGTTTCGGTTTTCAAGGTTTTGGGAACATTGGCCTTCTATGACAGCATTACAAATTTCCATGAGATACTTTTGATCTTGGCTTAGATCGAGATCCCCCGGAATAGAAGGCATATTACTTGATTTGATTGCTTCAAACTTGACAACTGGCATCTTTTCGCACGCAGTAAGACTTTTGCCAACATTTCCAGCAATCCAAATAATTAAACAAATGGCGGAGAGGTAGCTCATTGGTATGCAGCAAACACACGACCCAATGAAAAGGAGTATTGTAGTGTACCTCTAGTTGCCTGATAACTGCATTATATATGCCAGTGTTTACATTGATTCCATCACATCCAATGACCTTCAGATTGTCTACCTTAATATTGTTACTGTTAAGAAACTTTATCACTCCCTTAGAAATGTTAGTTGAATTTCCAGTCACAGGAGTGAAGTGCCCAAGATATTTTGATTCTGGTTCAGCTATAAGCGTGATGTATTCCTCAGTAATTGTTGTACTGTAGTACCTCCCATCCTTACAGAGATTTGCTTTAGTTATGTCCTTTCTTCCATCAAAATACAATGTTTCTATACTTTCTTCACTTGATTTACTCAACTCCTCTCTGATCTTCTTTCTCTGCCGTCTCACCTTATTCTTATCCACAACATTGTGATAATCTTCAGAGGTAATGAGATCAAAATTTTCCAGAACAGCAGAGGCAACGGCTGCACCAGCTCTGTCTGATATTCCAAATCGGTCACAAGTTTTTGCTAATGAAGGCAATTTGCGAGTGAGCTTATGTGCTTCAACTGATTTCTTTATACCTTCCTCAATGTGATCATCATCATCACGCTCTCTATCTGTATCTGTTGATGTGTCAGAATCAGGAATTGTATGAAAGTTATCTCAGTCCATTGGCTCTTCCCTGGAAGTGGATGGGATATTGATATCTCCATCTTCAATATTTTTAGAAAATTCTTGTTCTTTACGCTCAAATCTTAACTTAATAGCAACAAGAATACAAAAAATACAAGAAAATCTTAATAAAAAATCATATTTGTCAAATAATTAATAAAGTTTACGTATTTAAATAAAGTTTTAAAAGTTTTAAAGTTTTTTGTAATGTTTTACGTTTTACTTGCAATCTTCAGAGGTCTTGCGGAACATCTAAAACTTGATCAATTTAGTTTTTTTTAATGGTTGTTGAGCATTTATAGTGCATCTACAAATTTCTTGGCCACAGACATGTGGAATTTCACAAATTTAATTTATCGACCCGGCCTACTGTGCGGCTGACTGTGCGCCCTTGACGATTAGTTAGGTTAGGTAGTTATATTTTCGTTAGTTAGCCTTATGAAGCTAACTAAAGAAGGCTGGGGGTGACTTTCTTTCATTGATCCGGCAAAACTTTTATCAACCAAATAAAAAATGTTAAAAGGAGCGAAATTGGTAAAAGATAATTACAGATACGGAAATAGGTGTACTGGCGTTACTGTTACAGATTAGAGAACGAAACATTCTCTATTAACGCTTAACCTATTCAAAACTACGAATATGATATACATTGTACATCATATTTCGCCCATAAAGTATTTAGTTACGCCTCAGCGAAAGGGTTGACATGAATGGAAATCCTTAAATTTATTTTTCATATAATCTGAAGTAATAAAGTAACAAGGCTCAAGTAATACTGTGTGTGTGTGTGTATTTATATATCTATAAACTGTATAAACTGTTGGTCTAAGGTGGAGTGAAAAGCTTGACCTTCATTAGAATGAACAATTCGGGCGGAAGCAAACCAAAGGAATCACCTGAAGATCAGGGTCCCCAGCCTTCGATAGTTAGTCTTATAAGGCTAACTAACGAAAATATCACGACTTAACCTAACCAATCGTCAAGGGCGTACAGTTGACCTAACGATTGGTCAGGTTAAGTCGTGATATTTTCGTTAGTTAGCCTTATAAGGCTAACTAAAGAAGCTGGGGCCCTGATCTTCAGATGATCTAACCAAAGTTGTATACCGAAGGTATATATATATATATATATATATATATATATATATATATATATATATATATATATATATATATATATGAGGTGGCGCAAAAAATTGGCAAAATTTTTATTGTTTATATTTTCATATTAATTGGCTTCAAAATGGAATACCATTTTTAAAAAATATTTATAAAGAAATACGAGATATTAAATAAAGATTTGATGAAACGCGGGCGAAAAGTTCGTTCAAAATGGGTTTCAACGTTGTGAAAGAATTGTTTACCCGTAATAAATTACGTAGTCACATAGGGAAATGGGTTGGAGGCCTTTTCCTACTATTTTGCCTAATACTGTTGTGTTTTGTAGGACCCATATTAAGTTTCCTTATTGGGTTACGTGCGTCGGTGAATTTTGTTGTTGGTTGTTCTACAACCCTTCACAATAGGGTTTTGAATAACTAAATTAATAAGAGACCCACCTTAAAAGAAAAGTTATCCACTTCAAATTATAAATTACTATCTTAACCAAGACTGAAAAAAGTACTGTAAAGTACTTGTTATCAGATATAACATCTATCCGTAGTACATCTATCCGGAGTGATCTGCATCATTGTGAACAGCTGATGAATCTCCAGTTTTGCTTTTATCTCACGACGATCATTGCAGTAGATATCAACACTTAACGATAGATACCAAAACTTAACGATAGATATCAAAACTTAACGATAGATATCAAAACTTAACGATAGATATCAAAACTTAACCTCAGTTTAAAGGTCATCAATCAACAAAGGGGAATTCGTTCATAAAGGTTTCAAAATCATTTGATAATGCTACTGTGAGGAAGGCGGGTTCCGCGTGTTGTTTTGCATTGAAGATCAGATGTCACGCTTCACTTTCATTCAATGGCACACCGTTCTTAAGTCACCCTTGATTTTCTACAGGCAAATTACGCGGATTTCATCGAACCAAATCTTTGGCCACAAATCGCCCACCTTTTAATCCTGTTGTAAATTTGGTTTGGGGAAACACGCAGATGATGTACCGTAGAGCCAGAATCCACATTATGAAGGAACTAAAGAAGATTGTAGCAATATGCTTAGTGTAGCTAACTCAACGTCATATCCAAATTACAATTTTCTGATAGCGCAAGAGGCTACAATCTGTTGTTGAATCTTATGGCAGATATATTGAACTTAAACACTGAATTCTACCACGACCACTAACCACCATCAGCACACCATTCTAACTGCAAGCTTAAAGAAGAGCAACTTTCCCTGCAATCGGTCAATAACAGCAGCGAACGTTCTGCACCTCAGAAAATCTTTAATATTTCATATTTCTTTGCGAGTTAAAAAAATTAATAATCACCAAATTGATATAATTTATTGATAGGATATCAAACTGATATCAGCGAAATTATTTACTCAACGTCTAAACCCCGTTTACATATTTTTTACAACAATATATCTATATATGGATAGATCGATAGATAAATGGATAGATAGATAGATAAATGGATAGATAGATAAATATATGCATCTAATACTTATAGCTATAAATTAAACATTTACTAAGTTAATCGAACCTTTTACAAACAATATATTTTTGATTTGTGAACGGAATTACCTCACGAAATATCGTAGACAAAACAGTCATGGATAGCTACGACATAGAATCCCTTTTCAACAACAAACCTTTGAAAGAAACTGTAAATATTTGCACTAATGTTTTAAACCTTCGTAACAAGTCTATAGTTGCTGGCCTGAACAAAGATAAATTTAAGAAGTTACGATATAGATATGTTACAGGGAATCTGTGTAACTAGAGATTTCATGAAATCCCTAAAATGTTCAGGGATTTCATGTAAGGTTAAGTCGTGAAATTTTCGTTAGACCTACGGGAAAATTATTGAATGCCCAGTTAGATCAACTGTACGCCCTTGACGATTGGTTAGGTTAAGTCGTGATACTTTTGTTAAAACTAAGAAAATATCACGACTTAACCTTAAATGAAATCCCTGAACATTTTAAGGATTTCATGAAATCCCTAGTTACACAGATTCCCTGTAACAGATACACGTTCGATGTCCAATAATAAATTTTAATCTGAAACGGATGGACATGGGTAACTCACTCAATCCATCCAACACTTTCCTTTGTCGTCATGAAGGAAAACGGCTGGATGAGTGTCCTAATGAGTTGAAACCTAAATTTTATAGGCCTGTGGGCGATACATTTACTGTATTTGACTCTATTGACCAAGCCATTATATTTTTACATTACCTCAGTAGTATAAATATCCGAGATATTTTAGCCGCAGAATATTGGAACATCCATCCTCCAAACCTTCATTTATAGAAAGAAACTTTCACAAGATTGCGGGTTCCAATATTTCTAGTTTTACACATAAATTGTTTAAAAATAATAACATAACTACACTAATGAGGGATCACCCGAAGATCAAGGCCCCGATGTAGTCTTGTTTTTGCTTTACAGTACCAAATATAATAATAAATTAAATTGAATGCCCGGTTAGGTCAACTGTACGTCCTTGACGATTGATTAGGTTAAGTGGTGATATTTTCGTTAGTTTTAACGAAGATATCATTTGGTAATTGAGGCTGGAGGCCCTGATCTTCAGGTGATCCCTAATGAGTTTCACGTATATATTTTGCACATTGAATCAAAATTCCTAACCCTTATTGGTTCTTTTGCATTATCCTCCCAACACTAATTTTTTTATATAATGTTGGTTTGGTTTTGGTTATGGTACTTTATTTTCCTTCCATTATAAAAAAAATTAGTGTTGGGATTAGGTTAGGTTAGGTTAGGTTTGGTTAGGTTAGGTTAGGTTAAAAACAGCCCGCCGCAAGTGTTTTGCTAACGTACTTTATTTTCCTTCCATTATAAAAAAAATTAGGTTGGGATTAGGTTAGGTTAGGTTAGGTTTGGTTAGGTTAGGTTAAAAACAGCCCGCCGCAAGTGTTTTGCTAATGTACTTTATTTTCCTTCCATTATAAAAAAAAATTAGTGTTGGGATTAGGTTAGGTTAGGTTAGGTTTGGTTAGGTTAGGTTAAAAACAGCCCGCCGCAAGTGTTTTGCTAACGTACTTTATTTTCCTTCCATTATAAAAAAAAATTAGTGGGGATTAGGTTAGGTTAGGTTTGGTTAGGTTAGGTTAGGTTAAAAACAGCCCGCCGCAAGTGTTTTGCTAACGTACTTTATTTTCCTTCCATTATAAAAAAAATTAGTGTTGGGAGGATAATGCAAAAGCACCCACTTATTTTTTTTTGTTAACAACAGGTTTCCAAAAGTTTTAGTTCAAAATTACCTACAAATTCCTACATATTGTTCATAGAACAAGGCCAGATGTAAAATAGATTAAAATGCCATTCACAGGGCGAGCCTTTTACAAAACTGAATGACAAGTGAAATCAATATTATTAAATTTTACCCCAAAAATAAATTTGAAATCTAATTTTGTTGACATCAATCTACTAAATCCTTTATATATATATATATATATATATATATATATATATATATATATATACAGGGTGGGATCTTTTCCGTTTGACTGCCGCCATTGAAACATAAGAGGTGAGTGCCCCCAGCCTTCTTTACTTAGCCTTATATCGCTAACTAACGAAAATATCACGACCTAACCTAACCAATCGTTAGGTCAACTGTACGACCTTGACGATTGGTTAGGTTAGGTCGTGATATTTTTTTAGTTAGTTTATAAAGCTAACTAAAGAAGGCTGGAGTTTAATTATGTTTCAATGGCGGCAGTCAACGGAAAGATCCACAGGGTGTTTCAGGTCGACCCTAGAAATATGGAAAAGAAACACTTCATAATATTAGTTACGGAATTACTATGACAAACTTCAAATACAAACTACAGATTTCGGAATTTGTGGTTTGTATTTGGTATTTGAAGTTTGTCATAGTAATTCCGTAACTATCATAATATGAAGTGTTTCTTTCCATATTTCTAAGGTCGACCTCAAACACGTGACATGAATGAATGAGGCAAACCCACAGGGAAAAAGAAAAATGATTCCAATGATTCCAAGGCCTTTCGTGTATTCAGAAGTACACCTCGTCAGGGAATGACGAGGTTATTCCCTGACGAGGTGTACTTCTGAATAAACGAAAGGCCTTGGAATCATTTTTCTTTTTCCATGTGTGTTTGCATATATATTATATATATATATATAATATATATATATATATATACAGTGTGTGTGTGTGTGTGTATATATATATGTATATATACCTTACCTTACCTTACCTTACCTTATGTTGTTTCGTGCGTTGGTCTCTCTTCACACGGAGGTCAAGCTGGTGGCCCCGCCACACACACACACACACACACACACACACACACACACACACACACATATATAATATATATATATATATATATATTATATATATATATATATTATATATATATATATAATGTTATAATGTTATAATGTTATAATGTTATAATGTTTCAGACCAACAAAGACCCTAGGATCCACTCATGGCTGGTCTACCTAACTGTGTTCGTAATCGTGTATTGTGTATGTCCTCCGTGGTGGCGGAGGGGACCTACAATTTTACGTGGGTTCCGAACCACAAGAACATAAGAAACTTATTTAAAAACTGCCGGTAAATTGGCAACGACCAATTTTACGAAACTAAATAATTATCAATTTAAAAATAATTAATTATCGGTTTAAAACTAAAGATAGAATCTCTCGGTCCAGAGGAGCAAGTCATAATAGACTACTATCCACAAATATGTTACATTCTATATCTATTTATAACGGACATGCAAATATATCAGATCCAAAGAATCCAGTCAATTTCATTACGGTATCCATCAAGTCACGGTCCATATCGATTGCGGACCAAGTCAAAATTTACAACCATACATTATCAATTTAAAAATAATTAATCACCGATTTAAAACTAAAGATAGAATCTCTCGATCCAGAGGATCAAGTCATAATAGACTACTATCCACAAATATGTTACACTCTATATCTATTATATAACGGACATGCAAATATATCAGATCCAAAGAATCCAGTCAATTTCATTACGGTATCCATCAAGTCACGGTTCATATCGATTGCGGACCAAGTCAAATTTACAACCATATACATTACAATATATACACATACGAGGAAAAGTGTAGGTGTGGCTGTAAAGACTGTACAGTAATGTAGAAATGTGTGTGCACCCATTATGGGTCTCCCATTTAAAGGTTTTGTGGGGCAAGTGAAGATCATGAGTTTTTCAATACCTCACAGTACTATGGGGGGCACCGCTCGGCAGAGGAATCTCTTTAAATGGGGTGTGTAAGGACAATGAGTATCCCCTAACCCAAGACGCTGCCTCCCTATATCCCACAACACTTGTGTTGAGCTGTGGGATCTATCCCCACAAAGCCTTAATTTTACTACCTTAAACTATACCCTTTCTATCAACATGCGCGTCCAATCGATTCTTAAACATGTTTATAGACGTGCTACTAATTGCTTCTACCGGCAAACTATTCCAGCTATTTACTATTCTATGCGTAAAAAAGTTTTTCGCAACTGCTGTCTCGAACCTTCTACTTGTCAACTTACACCCGTTATTTCTAGTCCTATTATATTGAGATATTTCGAAAAAGCTGTCTCTATCTACGTTATCAAACCCATTCATAATTTTGAAAACCTGGATTAGATCACCCCTTAACCTCCTAGTCTCGAGTGTAGTCAATTTTAACTCTTAAGCCTATCCTCGTACGACTTTGACCTAAGCGACGGAATCATCTTAGTTGCTCGTCTTTGAACTCTTTCGATTTTGTCTATATCTTTGCGCATATGCGGATTCCAAAATTGGACCGCGTACTCCAAATGGGGTCTAACTAATGATTTATAAAGAGGAACTATAATATCGCGCGATTTGTACTCAAAATTTCGAGCTATAAAACCTAACACTTTGTTCGCCTACAGTTTTTCTTTTTCATGAGCGAAGAAGCCCCAAAATATTCTTCTTACCAGCTATCTGCCAAGCAGATAGGATCCAGCTTTGGGACAGGATCTAGTGGGTGAGACCCTAGATGACCCGTTGCCCACGTTGGGCTTCCATCATGACAAAGAAAACTAAAATATTGTCATTTACCATTACTTATTGGGACTATAGTCGATTTAATTTTCCCAGAGGAGTTCCTTGTTCCATGCACGGTGTGTGTGTGTGTGTGTGTGTGTGTGTGTAACATAAAAGTTTCTCAGGGGACCATTCTGAGTTGTAACATACATACAGTATATATATATATATATATATATATATATATATATATATATATATAATTTTTTCACAAATTCCTCATATACTTTGCAAAACTAAATACAAAGAATGTTTTGGAGAAGGAACTTAATTTTGAATGCCTTTAAAGCACACAATTTTCTAACTACAGATACAGAAATTTAACTTTAAATCATTTTCTAACTGATTAATTATTTATTAGTCCAGTCAATCAAGCCCATTTTTTTCACTCCGTTTGGAACTAATTGCAACAGAATTTTTTTACCACAAATCATTTTTATGAGGTCCTCAAAATGACATACTAAAAGTCCTAAGAAATTATTGTTGCGCAACTAAGTTTAATTTGCATAAATAAAATATGACGTCCAATACAAGTATTTCGTATCTTCTTCGCTCACAGATGGCATATTTAAACAATTTAAAATTCTAAAATAAGGTTTCTGGACACAAGGATGGATTTGAAATATTTTAAAATTTAATTATTTTATTATTACTAGTATCATAAGAGGTATGTTCATCAAAATTGTTAGGGAGAATCGAAAGTAAACTGAATAAAAGGGAGGAAATGATGACTATGAGAACAGCGGTTCTGTGGGTACAGTATATGAACATGGGTGGACATTTTGCGAAAGTTACTCAAAGCTGAACGGACAGGCAACTGGAAATTACACCTTCAAACAGTAAATGAAATGCTGCCGTACCTCGCTGCATTTGGTCACACACTATATACAAAGTCTGCAATGTTCAATTTGCCAGAAACGCATCCAGATGTCCACCGGAAATTCGAGGAATGATACCACGTGATGAGGCGTAGTGACAGGTATTGGGAAGGCCTGTCCACGGATCTCACTATTGAACAGGTGCTGATGAGAAGTTTAAAATCGCGTGGGGGCCTAACAAGAGGACGAGGAATGACAGAGACTCGGCGTTTGGTGTAGCTCCTCTCCATATTAGCATGTGAAAATATCAACAAAGCCATGCAGGAAGTCGGTATTGTCTTATATGCAACCAGTGACCAGCCAAAGACATCAACAGCTAAACAAGCCAGAGATGAAAGTGACACATTGGATTTATCAGGTATCTCAGAGAGAGGGACCCATTCGTTCAGAATTCCTCACTGTTTAACACTGCTATTAGCAAGAGATCCAATGAAGGAGTCATGTTTGGAAAATCTGTGGAAGAATTTACCTTCCGGAAAGCTAATCAAGCAGTGACACTTGGTTCAACGTCAATTGTCAAGATCTAAGGAGAATCTGTGCCGGTGGATTTGCATTTCCAGAAACTACTAACTGTCGGAGACCAGTGGGAAGATCTACCATCTTTATTGAAATATGAACTTTGTAGTCATTCCCCTGCATTGTTTGACTCATCCTCTCTTTCCTTGCAGACCAATAAGGCGCTCCTTGCTCATACTCTCTGGAAGACTATGAAAGAGAAACAACTAAATCCCAGTGGAAACGCCCATTATATCCTTGATGGTGGTGCTCTATTTCATCACCTACAATGGTCAAGAGGTTCCACATATGATAGTGTGAGTCAGCTGTCCATTAGATATGTCACAGAAATATGGTGCTGCTACCATTGTCTTCGATGGCTACAAAGATGGTCCGACAACTAAAGATGCCGCGCACCTGAGAAGAACAGGGACTTGTACAGATGTGACAGTGCACTTTACCGGTGGAATGATTATCCAATCCAATCCAATCAACAATAAGACAAACAGACAGCGCTTCATAAACTATCTCAGTAACAAACTAGAGAAAGCTGGATGCACCACATATGCAAAGTATGACGCAGACGTGCTCATTGTCCAAACAGCTGTTGCGTAAACCAGAAACAAGGATACTATTGTGATTGTAGACGATACGGACTTGCTGGTCCTCTTACTGCATCATGCTGAAATAGATACACACGAGTTGTTTCTGGCACCAGAGCCCAGGCAGACTTTAAAAAATACCAGGTTGTGGTGCATAAAGCAATCTAAAGAGTTTCTTGATCCTGATGTATGTGACAAGTTGACAACGTACTGTTCATTTATTCCATTCTTGGCTGTGACACAACTTCTCGCCTGTTTGGATTAGGAGAGGGTTTGGCAATAAAGAAGAGCAAGAATAATGTACTATTCCGTAAGCAGGCCAAGGTGTTCAGCCACCCAGGATAAGCAGCGGTTGACATTATTGCGGCAGGAGGAAAGGCACTGACGTCCTTATATGGTGGTGATCCAGAGGAAGGACTGGATATCTTACGATACAGGCGGTTTTGTGAAAAGGTTTCTAAGAGTACATCACAAGTGGAACCACAAACTTTACCACTGCGGGTACCACAGCCGACGTGTGTATTACCAAAAGATGGAGTGGAAAGTACCGTGTATCGGCATGAAGCCAGAAGAATGAGGCTGGCACATGGTGAATGGGAGATGTTTTTCAACAGAGACCGACCAGCCCGCCGCACCATCAGAACCACTAGATATAATTTTCTGCCGTTGTACAAACGACTGTAAAATAAGGAGGTGTACATGCCGTAAATATGGCATGCCTTGTACTGCTATGTGCAGAAAATGCCGTGGTATAAGTTGTAGCAACTTGCAGAAACCAGATTTCACTCATGATTAAGACTAATGATCTACAACAAACAACTACCCCGAAACATCGCCTGAACATGCAGAATTCTCTCCTCCAAGGAGGGCTACGTCGTAGCCAATGTCATAACACCGCTTCCCGTTGATCAGCGAAGTTAAGCGACATTGGGTCGGATAACTAGCTGGATGGGAGACCGTCCCCAGACTATGTAGCGACCCGTGGTTCGGATCCCACGTAAAGCTGTAGGTCCACTCCGTCATATGACCTTAGATGTTGCGAAGGAGGTTAAACAAAACCAATAATTATTATTATCCTCCAGAGATTTCAGCTATATCCGCACTACCTTTTTGGCTGTTGATACTGCTCAAAACCTACGATAATCGACATTATGAGCAATGTAACATCACTTGCGATCAACTTCATGCATTTTGTTTTCATCATTTTTATATTCCATTTTGCAAACTTTACTGCGTTAAAGATGTAATTTATTTTCGTTTTACAAAATATATTACATTCATTAAAAATGCCTTTTATTGAGTGCATTTCAAAATTGATGCACCATCATTTATTTAAAGAAATGTCCTCCCACATGTTCAATCTTCCTATGACCAAATAAATATATTCAAACTGAAGCATTATTTGTAAAAAATTAGTTAAAAGATAGCAAAAATATGAAGATTCATAGAGTTTATAAAATCAATGGCGGCCATTTTGGAAATTTGGAAATTATACGAATTTCTCAATGCAGGATTTTTAGAACTTTTTGTATGTTGAATTACCGTATTTCCCGGCGTATAAGGCGCACCCTAATTTTGAAGAGAAAATTTAGGAAAATAAAAATTTAGAAAAAAATATACCGCCTACCTTACTTCACATGTACAGTTTTAACGAGTTAATTTTATTGCAGGGTGATTTTTGGAGTATTTTTGGGGAAAAAAAGTGCGCGTTATACGCCGGGAAATACGGTAGATAGCATGAGGTACCATTTCCAGCAAAAATAATTTCTGTTGCAATTTTTTCCAAGTTAAATTTTATTATGACTAGACCATATGGGAAACCAGCCAGTATGCGATAATTATTGGGCATATTAAGAACATTTTAGTATAATTGTGCAAAACTGTAACTCGAAATGAACAATAATGAATCAGGGGAACCAGAAATTGGCACAGAGTTCAAGTCAGCGGAACGTGCCCATTGCGATAACTCTTGGATTATTATTACAAGTACCAACGGAAGTCAAACCCTCGACCTCGGTGTCGCTTATAGAGAAATGGTGTCACCCTTGTCACCCTCGGGCGTTAGCGAGATGGGGTGTTTAAAGAAAGTTTAATAAAAAACTAAATCCATTTAAAATTCATTAAGGTAAAATCTGCCTTCGCGAAAGTAGTTTAACTTCGGAAATGGAGTGGGTTAATATCTTAAACGAATTTACTACTAATTTTTGATAAAAACTATATTGTAACTCTACCATCAAAGATTCATTCATAATTAAAATGACATTTCTACTTTGCTAAACTCCTTAATAGGAAATCAAATATCGTCAAAACGAGACGCCATTTAAACTGTCCAATTTAAGAACGTTTTTCTAAATCCGTCCGTGTCCGTAAGGAGCAGTACGTAACACGACCAACCAATTGAATAATCAGTGAATAGTATAACCAGTACGACCATTCAGGTAATCAGCTACTAGCCTCGGCAATCGAACTGAACCTCAGAGTCACGGAGTCAATTTCATAAATAGATTAAATCCCCTTTTTTAGTTTCAAAAGTTACATATTTATGAAATTTTAAATTTTTACTATTTTGACATTTCCTGATTTAGAATATCTTTAAATTAAACTACAGTAAAATATTCCTATAATTAATAATTGTTATATTGTAGCTGATTTTCCATACTGGATTATATGTACAGTCACTTATACGGGATTATATTTCTGTATCTTTAGTGTAGCTATGAACTTACACTATATGCCTCACTTTTTTGAAATATACAAATAACTGTGGTTCATTCGTTTGCTAGAGATTATGTTTCTTAAAACCCTTCATACGCTTCATTTGCAGATGGAGATATATATATATATATATATATATATATATATATATACTGCAGTGAACCTCATATAATCCTAAGTAGTCCTTTATTACCTCTTGGGCTTTTTTTGTGAAATTTTACTGCATGTTTTTCACAAATAGTGAATCGTGCAAATAAGGAACGATAAAATTAAGCTTCCCGCCGAGTCTTGTAGAGGATTTCTCTCATCGGACGAACAAGAGGTGTAGAACGCGTGGAGAAGACTCTTTCAGTGCACGAATTACTCACAGCCTCTAATTATCTTAGCACAGCCTGAAGGTAAGCGAGTAATGGCCGATGAAGCAGAGAAGGAAACACGACCAAGGCTTCCCGCTTCACCGCTGTCGAGCCAGCAATCGTTATGATTTTCGGGAAGAAGGGGGAGCCTACCCCCTGCCGTGACAGGAGTTATGGAAGGGGACGAGCGAGAGAGATAATTTCTGATTGTCATTAAAGCCCATTTCTGTGTCTTTGTTATCGTCTTCCTCGACAAATAAAGTAATTGTTGACTCTTCGCCATCTGATAATATTTCCTTTCCTCCTTCGGGATCCTTCCACACTCCCAATCCATATCCCCCACATGGTGCCGGGGGAGAGGGAGAGGTGGGGAAATTTTTAATTAATCCGTTTTTCTTTTTCAAAATATTATCCTATTAAGTAATAATGTAGTTCTTGAGGCTGTAAATCAGCGTTCAAATCGATAACTTAGCAGGTGTATACGGTTTTTCTCAGTATTTTAACAGTTTTTTCAAGTTTTACTTTTACCCGTTGTCATATATCATAGCTTATATACAATATATACCTACACAGTATATAAATTATATATACTGTGTATATATATAATTCATTGTTAAGGAAGTTAATTTGATCGTACAGACGAGAAGCAGCTTAAAAAAAAAATTATCTTTTCTATCAAATTTTATAAAAAAAAATTTCCTTTAAATTTTAAATTTATTAAATTAAAAATTTTTTAGGAATACTAAAAATAATTAAATATTAAAACATAGCTTCTTGTCCAATATGTCCTTATCCACGAATGTCCAGTAATTAATCAATTTATTTAAAATAAAGTACTTTTACATACAATTAACCACTGATGATGGGGGAAAATATGCCAAAAACGTTTCGTAATAAAAATCAGTAACTAATTGCGCGTAAAAAGTGATTAATATTAAATATTTTTAAGCTGAAAACAAAAGTAATTTTATGACGTATGAAACAACACGTTTGAAACATTATTTCCAGTAATTTAACGGATTTTAAATTAAATTAATTACGACTGACTTTGATAATGTTCCCATAAATTAAGGTAAATTCACGCAGTTCATTTGATTCACCATAAAGAGATTTTGAAGTAGAGCAACGCTTTATTTCATTAACATTTATTTACTTATTTGAAATGCTTCGTCAGTACGGAGAGGAGGAAAAGATGTTGGAATGAACAACGTGCCCTTCTTTCTAACGGAGGAACAGTCTATTGAGGCCTCATAAAATTTTAAATAGGATAGAAATAGCCTGTAAAGATTTTCAACTCTCAGTTGGCGTTCAGGTGTTAGAGTGAGAGGTTCGTTTCATCCGAGATCGGACAGCGGCGGTACTCTAACGCTGGTTTCGTAGACCGTAGAATTTAATGGGAAAGTAACAGTGTGTGTTTTGGTTGTTATAAAATTTTTTTCACTTGTAATTTACTTCCTAACTGCAAATTCCAAGTACGGGAAAGAACTCTGGGAATAATTTTTTTCAAAGTACCGCAGATGTAGTCGGAGATTGCGAATAATACTGTTGAGGGATTTTAAAAAAGTTTTCGAACAGCTGACTTTAATCACGTAAATTATAAGTTTCAAAAGACATTTTAGTGAACAGTTAAAAAAAAACTATATTTAAGTGTAGTTTACGAGTAAATAAGTAAATATTTGGTGTGTGTGTGTGTGTACAGCAATTAAACCATCATTAATATTTAGCACTGAAAACATCAATATATATATATATATATATATATATATATATATATATATATAGTATTGTGATTAAAAAATAATGTTAGTATAAAATATAAGAACAGATATTTAGTTCCTGCTTTAATATATATATATATATATATATATATATATAGTATTGTGATTAAAAATAATATTAGTATAAAATATAAGAACAGATATTTAGTTCCTGCTTTAATATATATATATATATATATATATATAATATATATATATATAGGTGCGTATATCTGTAATCAGGTAGGTGAATTCTTTCCCAAGCGAGCACTGTAACGTTGTAAACAAAAAAAAACAAAAAAAGAAAAGTGATTTAGGCTTATCATAATCACCATAAGTGACTCGATTGTGGTGAATGTGATGAACGGCGGAAGTGATGAACGCGAAATGAGACTTTAAACTAGCATTGAAACGATTCTCGTTGAAAATAAAAGGAATCGAAGGGCGTTTTGAGCCCCCCAAAACAGCAATGAAAAGACAAGGGCCCCCTCAATCCATGATCCGATGCTTCATCGTCTCTTCATTACTCCTCCTCTTCTCTTCTTCTGTCTCAGGTAAGAAGAACGAAGAGTTGTGTGTATATATATATATATATATATATATATATAATATGGAATATCACGCAAGAAAACGTGTGTGGGATTTTGCATAACTGAAAGGGGTCAGTACATCTCTGGACGCGAAATCATTATGTTGAAATATGCGCCAGGTTGTACTAACTTTTACTTTGTTGTATCGTGGTGATCAGCGCCCTAGACTTCTAGTCAAAAAGTGTTGGGTTCGAATCTTGGGGGAGATGATTTTGTATATATAGAGAAGATCTTGTAAAAGATTAAAGCGCTCGGAATCGTTTTCCAGTTTCCTTTTGCGGATTGTATAACATTTATAAAGTTCACTGGAAAATTGTGAATAATCTCCATATATACAGATAGATAGATAGATAGATAGATATACATTGAGGACGACTGAAGTCCTCGAAATGGCGTGGCTGCGTCCCATTGACGGCAAACACCTTCGGTAAAAACAAAACAAATCAACAAAGTTAAAAAAGAGACATGCAAGAGGGTGTACAAAATGTTGGTTGTCATGGTAACTTACGTTTCGGTTCTCTCTCTCTTTTTCTTTGTATTAAATATATGCGTTTCCCCTCTATTTTTTAAACCAACCATAAAAGAGTTATCTCTGTTTATTCATCCATCCATCCATTTATTATACTTTCTAAGGACCCCACAATCGTAGATTCACAGACTCGCAATGAATGCTACTCATACTGGTCGCCTGTATCAAATTGATGTTCAGAATTTCAACAAAGTGAAAATTACATTCTCAAATCTCCATTTTAAGTATTCGAATGCTAATCCAGGATCTTAATCCATTCCAACTCTTCACTTCTAAATTGCATAATAATATTTTGAATTTGGTTTGGAATCCGACCCCGGGAAAAACCTTTTATGCATTTCCAATTTCATTCTCAACTCTTACCTCAAAACACCACCTCTGATTCTCAACTCCGGAATCAATTCCAGTATATATATATATATATATATATATAATATATATATATAATATATATATGTGTGTGTGTGTGTGTGTGTTTGTGTTTGTGTGTGAATTAGGTTTAATCAGAATAAGGATGGATTCAACTTAGTTTCATTCAATTTAATTCCAATTTGAAATTACTCTGACCAACTTCATGTAATTGTGGTTTGACCTTGTTTCTAAACTAACTTAACCTAACCTAGCCTAATCTAATGTAACAGTAACCTAACCGGGCACTAAATAGTACTTCCATCTAATTCTAATATTATTCGACTTAATTTCAGTACTTTTTATTTATTTCCGATCTGACCGATTTGACTTACTTCCAGTTTGACCTTATTTCAGTTCCAATTTTGGAGTACGACTTTGTCCAATCGACCTACTCTAGCGTTCCCTTATATATATATATATATATATATTATATATATATAATATATAATATATATATATCACTGCTTCAATGAAGTAAGCAAGTTGATAAGCAAGTTAAAACGCGCACAAACACGTTTGAGTTTGAGTTGCAGAGAGAACTTGTGTGTCGAAACGGTTTGTGCATCGTGAAATATGTTTCGTACAGTTGGTGCTTCTCATATGTCACCCCTTGCATAATCAGACTTGGCCAAAGTCAGACGGAGATAGACCAAAATTGGTCTTACATAAAGGACACGTGGTAACACCATCGTCAGTTTACCACCGACCATCGGTCATCAAAGAAGAGGCACAAGGAGGGGCCTTTTCTCGCCACATGACCCTCAGTTCAGCCCAAGCACTACACTCACAGAAATCAATGCCAGTTGTCACAAACTTATTAACGAAGTGGGATGCGATTTAGGGAAAATTCCTGTTTACAGCCGCCAAATGCACAATGAAGATTATCACAGCCAAAGGACATGTATGCTATGGTGCCTATTCTCCTCTGACAAACACCTCAGTTTACGTCGAATGAACGGGCAGACGTATAACGGTATAAGGAATGGCTAATCAAGTATTTTCAGTGTAATTATATGGGCACCAATTTGGAAAGTTTCAAAGGCTGACCTCATATCTATCGGGAGGCGTTTTAATTCTCCTAAATAAGTATTTCTCATAGTGAACTATCCGCTCACATTGTTCCTAAGGAGGTATTGTGCAGTTAAATACACATCACAGAGTTACAAGCTAACAAAGAACTTAAAATCCACTCTAGGTTAGCCCGAGAAAGAAGTTGAGAAAAAACAAATAAAATGAAGAATAATGAAAATTTCCACCATGCTCAAATTATAAAAGGACCGTGTTAGCTTTTACACTTCAAAAAAAAATCAATGAAAGAGACAAAAGAGGGTTTCAGAGTACACCTGCAACCCTTAATCTGAACTCAATTGAACAGGTGTGACAATATCTCGATCATGGTCTGTGACAACAAGGACCTCCTCCCACATCTGTGGTAGATCGAAAAGAAACTTTAGATAAATTCTGGCAAAACTTACTGTAATTGACTGTTTTCCTGTTTTGTTTACATCTTAAATGTACGTAATTAATTGTCCAAATACTTGTATATTTCTGTTACAAAGATACTTTTCTTCTAAAACAGCCCTGCATAATATATATATATATATATATATATATATATATATATATATATATTGGTAGGACTCGTATAATGTCTTTCCTGTTCATCCTAAAGGACCGACGCCTTTCCTTTCGCGGGTCAGATGCCGTCTTGAATCTTCTCCAAAAGCTCCTTCGCCATTTTGACGTTCCTTTCAAACGACAGACGTCGGAAGACGATTTGTTTTACACTCGTCTGAGTATCGTGTCCGGTTGAGGACGATTTTATTTTTTTATTTTTAAAAATATCGCCCACATATTTGGTGTAGAAAACTCTTTCAGCCAAAAGAAGGCAGCCGGTTTTTCTTGTGTGTGTGTGGTGGGGGGGGGGGGGCATTTTTCCAGGTGAAAACAGTGTAAGTTATTTCAGGTACAAACAAATGTAAAAAAAAGTAAAAATATATTTGCTCGAAAAGAATGAAAACAATACATTTATTATGGTGTCAAAGAGAGACTTGATATTAATTTCGACATCCAGAAGCGAGATAAAATCTCGAAAAATAAACTTTTACAATTTTTACGTAAAATAGGTAAAAATTTATTTGTTTTTAAAGTAATAAAAAACGATAAAGAACATTTTTTTTATTTACGTGGAAGTAAACTTGAACTTAAATGAATGTTGATTCGTCTGATACCGTTTAGTCAAAACATCGTTATGCGGACCTAGCAAGGATTAGGATCTGTCTTTCTTTGTTGGCAATGATTAGGATCTGTCCTTCTTTGTTGGCAAAGATTAGGATATGTCCTTCTTTGTTAGCAAGGATTAGGATCTGGCTTTCTTTGTTGGCAAGAATTAAGATCTATCCTTTTTTGTTGATAAAGATTAGGATCTGTCCTTCTTTGTTAACAAGGATTAGGATCTGGTTTTCTTTGTTGGCAAGGATTAGGATCTGTCCTTTGTTGAGAAAGATTAGAATCTGTCCTTCTTTGTTGGCAAAGATTAGGATCTGTCCTTTGTTAGCAAAGGTTAGGATCTGTTTTTCTTTGTTGGCAAGGATTAGGATCTGTCCTTTGTTGGGAAAGATTAGAATCTGTCCTTCTTTGTTGGCAAAGATTAGGATCTGTCCTTTGTTAGCAAAGGTTAGGATCTGTTTTTCTTTGTTGGCAAGGATTAGGATCTGTTGCATAGCAGGTATAGTGTTACCTTTTCTTATGTGGCTCTCCTACTTCCTTCCATGATTACCATGTTAGTTCTCATGTTGGTTCTTACTTTTCTTCGGTTGTGAACTTTTTAACATTTTCCCTTCATTCAGAATTTTAATTTACTTATTCGTCAACTTTGGTAACCTTGGTTTTGGTTCCGCCCAAATTGATTATTCTGACGAAGGTCAAGCTTGTTGCTCCATCTGAGATCTACAGTTTAACGTGGAATCCGAACCACGACCCACCACGGGTGGTCAGAAATTACAAGGTCCTCGCCAGGACTCGATCTCACGACCTCCCGATCAGCAGCCCAGTGTCTTAACTACGTAGCTACCCAGGGTACCTATTTATCTACCAACCAATTTTTTTTTATGGAAGAATGAACAACTGGGTGAGCTGCGTGTTGGCTGCAATTTCCGGGAATTGAACTTTGGGCTTGTGTATTCGTAGTCAGCGATGTTAACCACTACACCACCTTCAGATAATCATGTATTTTGTTGCTGTGTTAAATGTGAAAAAAAACTAAACTTGGGTTGAAATTTTTTCGAATTTTAGTGCTGTGCTACCAATGTAAAATTTGACTTTGTTTTTGATTGTTGATTGGATTATATTTGCCACCAACGTTAAATTCAACCAAAATCGTATCAATCGTTGATCTTCGAGTTCTATCTCTCTTTCACCATTGTTAAGTTCTGACATTAAACCTCGAAAAGGCTAAATACGTGGATGTCGGTGGTTGTTTGGATCTATCGCATCCCATCCCTCTTGGTATTAGGCCTAGATTCCAGGTCCATTATTAAAGTAGTATCCTCTCAGGATATGTACTTACATAACACTTACGCGACATGGACACTGAAACAACTTGAAAAACCATTTAGTATAAAAGGAAAAAGAAGAAATTCTCTCCCTTTGGAGTTTATGTACAAAATAGTCGGAACTTGAAAAGAAACGTTCTCCCATTCGAGTTTAAAGACATAATTGAGAACAATTAAAATAAAAACTAAACGTTCACAAATATTTTCCACTCTGAAAGGCGTTTGGTCGGGAACATCACCGCATGACTAGCGCGTTTCGTCTCTGACCGAATCACATCCGTCAAGGAGAACCCTACAACTAAAAATGTATCTGAACCCTCTGTAATTATATATTTTTCCTACCAATTAATAACATTGACCATCCTTTACTTTTAGTTCTTCTTCTTTGATGACTGACAGTAATAATAATAGCAGTAATAATAATGTTGAGAAGGAACATAAGATACAATAGATGGGAGAGCGGAAAGGTACTGGTCACGTGACCCTCGCGTCATATGGCAAGATCTATCACGCGAAAGAGTTCAGTTAAAAAACAAATTAAACGGTATTTTAAATGTTCAAATATAAAGGGTGCTCATAAATTATCTTTACAAATTCAACTTCATTTCAATTGCATTTGTAAAGGTAATTTCTGGAATTCCTGTATACTAAACTCTTAGACTGAAGTTTACATTTTACAAATAAAAACGAAGTGATTTGATATTTTTTTTTACGTTTTTAACAGTTAATTCTATGGTTTAGTCTCTGTCCTAACAACCAGGGTTGATTCATAAGACAGAAGGGAACTACAGCTTAATGCGGACTACGAATTACAGTTTCGTTACATTATATGATAATTAAAACCCACTCTAATAGACAGAGTTTATTTCCACAACAGTTTCGATGCCCACTGGCATCCTCTTCGGGTGGATACAGAAAAACGAATGAACCAAAAACAAGAGGGAAAACAGTCCAGGGACCATTAAGAAATTCGCATCTAGGTTAGATCCCGTTTTCCCGACACTGGAAGGGCATTTTTATTAAAGGGACCCGCTTATAAGTACATTCGCACAAATTTAAAACTATCTTCTTGTTCTATACACACAGATTCTATTATTTTTTTTTACATAATTATTACATTTATTATTAAATTTATTACATTTAATATTGCATTATTATTTATTACAGAAATTATAAATTTATTATTACATTGATGTTGTTTATTATATAGAAATTGTAAACCGAAAAACGAATGAAAAAGGCGAGAAGGAAACAATCCAGAGACCATTAAGTTTGCTTTGGCGTTCAAATATTCGTCTACCGTGAGAAGTAAATTGGTTAGGAATAACGTTGCAAAACAGGAACAAACCTGTGTCTACAGTATTCCCTGTAAAAGTTGTGATTTAGTACACGTAGGAGAAACTGGAAGAAATATTGAAACCCGTATTAAAGAACACAAATATGCCTTCAGAAGTTGTAATACTAATAATGCCATTTTTATCAGGCCAGCCAAAATAATCATGCTATAGATTGGGAATCAAGTAAGGTACTTTACAAATGTAATAATTATGTCAAAAGAAAAATAATAGAATCTGTATGTATAGAACAAGAAGATAATTTTAATTTTTGCGAAGGTACTTATAAGTTGGACCCTTTAATGAGATTCTTGGTCAAAAATCCCTTACGGCGTCGGGTGAACGGGTTCTAACCTAAGTGTGAATTTCTTAAAGGTCTCTGGATTGTTTCCTTACTCGCTTTTGGTTCATTCGTTTTTTTTTTCTTTCGGCAAAATGTAAATGGAATAATAAACGTAAATGTAAATGTAATAATGGAAGCAATAAATGTGGAAATAAATATAAATGCAATAAATGTAATAATAAAGGTAATAAAATAAATGTAATAATTAGTGTAAAGGTAATAATAATAAATGTTAAAAACGTAAATGCAATAATAAATGCAGTAATTATGTCAAAATTATAGAATCTGTATGTATAGAAGAAGAAGATAGTTTTAATTTGTGCGAATGTACTTGAGGGGTCGCGCGTCTTACGGTACCTAAGCGCCACCACAGGCGAAAACGTGTTTTTGATGGATATCACTATTTTCACCCTTCCTCTATCGCGTGGTTTGGGTTATAATGACCTTACGACACTAGAACTATGGTTGAAAACCTTATGAAGCGAACTACTTTTTTCACCTCAATCGCCAGCCAAAAGTTCACCCAAAGTTCGGCATAATAAGAAAATAAAAAAATTAAAAATATACATATATAAAATCTAAACTATGAAAATCTATTCCAAAAACTCATCAACATCTTCATTAGCATACTTAGAATTCTAATTTAGCCAAAAATGAACGTTCTAGCTCAATTAATAACAGAGATTCTATTGCCAGAATATTGCTGAACTTTGGAGGCGATTTCTGACGAATTTTAATTTTGGCGTTTACGTTCCTTAAGACGCGGGACCCCTCACTTATAAGCGGGACCCTTTAAAAAAAAAAATGCCCTTCTGGGGTCGTGCGAACGGAATCTAGCCTAGGTGCGAATTCCTTAATGGTCTCTGGATTGTTTCTTTCTCGCCTTTTTCATTCGTTTTTCGGTTTATAATTTCTGTATAATAAACAGCAATGTGATAATCAATGTAATAATAAATTTATAATTTCTGTAATAAATAATAATGCAATATTAAATGTAATAAATTTAATAATAAATGTAATAATTATGTAAAAAAAATAATAGAATCTATATGCATAGAACAAGAAGATAGTTTTAAATTTGTGCGAATGTACTTATAAGCGGGTCCCTTTAATAAAAATGCCCTTCCAGTGTCGGGAGAACGGGATCTAACCTAGGTGCGAATTTCTTAATGGTCCCTAGACTGTTTTCCTTCTTGTTTTAGTTCATTCGTTTTTCTGTATCCACCCGAAGAGGATGCCAGTGGGCATCAAAACTGTTGTGGAAATAAACTCTGTCTATTAGAGTGGGTTTTAATTATCATATTTTGACCTTCACGTAGAAAAAAGTGAAGCTTTTTGCATTTCGTTACATTATTTGAACACAAAGGACGGTCACCGACCCAGCTAGTGAACAGACTCCAATGTTGAACAACGACGTACCACGACCTATTCCAGATAACTACGTATTTTTCGCATCCAACTCCTTGATGTAACTCAAAGTTAATTAGTGGATATGTCTACAACAGCAGTTATAAATCCTTATCGGCATAGGTATAGGGCATACATCTATGATCAAAAGTTTTGTATCACTCTAAACAAAATTTCAAATGAACACCATTAACGTATACTGATCATGTTGTAGCACTTGTTAAGATACTGTATGTGAACTTGACCAGGAAAGATTTTTGGGGTCTTTGTATATTTGTTAATGTCATTATTTTATACATTCGTGGCAGTTTTCTATAAGTAAAATTCTAAAATAATTTGGAATTGAATACTTTAACGTATCATTACCCAAAATCAACTGGTTGCTTCATTTGACTTTATCAAGCTTAAAAAGTTCTAAGGTGACCTTTGACCGTACCTGTATACATATGACATCATATTCGAACTCACTGCGGTCTGTAAACATTCACAAATACTTTCATCCGCGGTTGTCTTTATTTTTTAGAGTTTGTACAATGTCCAAAACTTTAATCAATTCTAAAAAAAAATAATCTGACATGATTACTTAAAACGAAATAATTTCAATAAAACAAAAGAATAACTCGCTTTTCCCTTCAAAATAAGTCTGAATAGTAAATAACAATGAAGCTCATACGATGGTGCATCATTCACTGTGATTTGAGCCTTGTTAAACGATACACGTCCTTAATTAAGACTCAATGAATTATTGCTAAAATTATAAATAAGTATACATTAGTCATCGTTCATTTATTTGCGAACGTTCTCTCAATTTAGGGTCTCCATTGATCAATAAAAGTTAGAAATAAATAAATAATAGAAAGAAATTTATTGAAATGAATATTCAATTTCATTTCAATTTAGGAAATACACCGATTTGTAAGTTAAAATACAATATACAAAATACGTACACAAATACTTTCAGAATTCCTAAAACTTTATGAAAATAGTTAGGAATTATTTATATATATATATATATATATATATATATATATATATATATATATATATATATATATATATATATATATATATATATGAGTGGATCCTAGGTTCTTTGTTGGTCTGAAACATTATAACATTATAACTATATTATATATATATATATATTTGTTGTCGAGTTGATCCGTTGAATTGTTAATGAATGCAGGTATAAATGAGAAAGTTACTGTAACCTAAAGATGATTGGAGCACGAGACATTCATTGTTCAGTTAATGAATTCATTTCACTTGCAGATGTAGACAGTGAAGTGCAGATATTGAAAAAAAAAAAGTTCAGAAATCCGGTGTTGGGCTTCAAATCACCTCTGAAGACGCTTTAACTTACCCATTTTATGGCTTTCATCCACATAACAGGTGTTTGATAGGGTAATTGCGTTTCCTGGCGACGGAGGAACCACGGAATTTGCAAACATATCAAATCAGATAATTTTTCTTGAATTTTGGCAGCAGAATTGCGAGTTTGGTGGAAATGAAACACATGGTGGTGACATCCGAAAAAAACACACACGAAAATGGCGTCCAATGCCCTTTAATAATTTCCTTTTATATTAACTAAAAGGGAAGTGGGGGGGGGGGAGAAATGAATGAAAGTTGGATTTTCTTGTGTCATTATATAAAGTACTAATGGAAGAGACGAAGGAGCGGATACACGTGTTTCCGCGATTACACGATCTTGTATGAAAATGAATTCTTGCTCGCCTTTTTAGTGTTCTTTGCTAAATATTATAACGTTTCGTTGAGAGAAACGTCACTCCACGTTGGATAAAGAAAAATGAATATACATAGAGTTGGTAAAAATAAAGAGACACCACAATGCTTGTCCCCCAAAAACAAATGGTAAAGCTCATCAATGAGATGCCAGAATGTGTGTTTAGTGTTCTTTGCTAAATATTATAACGTTTCGTTGAGAGAAACGTCACTCCACGTTGGATAAAGAAAAACGAATATACATAGGGTTGATAAAAATAAAAAGACACCACAATGCTTGTCCCCCAAAAACAAATGGCAAAGCTCATCAATGAGATGCCAGAATGTGTGCCAGCTTTACATAAAGGGGGAACCAACACATCCCTAAATATATTGATCAATAAATCTGTTATTATTTACTGACTTTTATTATCAAATCAAACACTATAGAAAAACCGAAGGTGTCTATTTACTTTTATCAACCCTCTGTATTTATAATCGTTAACGAAGGTTTCGTGGCGTCTGAATGTAAATTGAACGCCTTTTGGGGGTTGTTAAGGCTCATTCGGAACAGCAAAGGTCACGTGGCGGAGTGTGCCTTAGCTTTACGTGGGGGTCCGAACCACGAGTCTCTACATCATCTGGACCCGGAGGACAGTCACCCTGAGTGTAGGGAATCTGGGGAAAAATTAAGCTGTAACCAGTTCCCTCCATCCACACAACGGGCGTTTTGGAAAGTAATATGTACAGTACCCTGTTTGTATGTATATAATACGTATGTATGTACAGTATGTACGTATATACCCTGTACAGTATGCTAGTTTCCTCGGTCTTTGAATTTTTTCTTTCATTTCACATGTGTATGAGAAGAAATTTTTGGTATTTTTGCGATCGCCGGTTGATAGGGCATACAGCCGGTTGAGCGATACAGTTGTAATTTTGTGCAACCGCCGGTTGCCGAGGCGCTGGTTGATCGAGTCTCCAAGAAATACAGGGTGCGGCATAAGTCGGTTTACCGAGAATAATGGAATCACTTTGTGAAGAATAATATTTATCATTTACTA
Organism: Bathynomus jamesi; assembly: GCA_023014485.1. Taxonomy (NCBI): domain Eukaryota; kingdom Metazoa; phylum Arthropoda; class Malacostraca; order Isopoda; family Cirolanidae; genus Bathynomus; species Bathynomus jamesi. Next base: position 59,464 of record JAJOZX010001636.1, read on the forward strand.
CAGAAATTATTCAATGTGTCCTCCATCATGTTCAATACATACGTTGCATCTCTAAACCACTGAACAACAAATAGCGCAGCACAGTTCTTTGTTGTTATTCAACGTCTCGAACTCTTGGCGTATCAAAGTCTTCGTGTGATCGAAGTCCCGAGGTTTCTAGCCGTAAACCCTATCTTTGATTATACTCCACATTGAATAATCACATCACAGTGATTATTCAACGTATCAAAGATAGAGTTTACGGCCAGAAACCTCGGGACTTCGATCACACGATGACTTTGATACGCCAAGAGTTCGAGACGTTGAATAATAACAAAGAACTGTGCTGCGCTATTTGTTGTTCAGTGGTTCAAAGATGCAACGTGTGTATTGAACATGATGGAGGAAACTTTGAATAATTTCTGTAGTAAATGATAAATATTACTCTTCACAAGATGATTCCATTATTCTTCGTAAACCGACTTATGCCGCACCCTGTTTATTTTTTTATGCAGGAAGGAGGGGCCAAGGAGAGCACCCGCAAAAATGCCCCCCCCCCCAACCTTATAGAAGGAAAAGGAGAGACAAAAATCAAGGCCCAGAGTTTTCTAGATGCCTGGACACTCTGCGTTTGAAAAATTGGGAATCACAGACAGGGAGAAATGGATGAGGAAGATTATTCCAGTGTTGACGGGTTGAGTAGACCAAAGACAGAATACCGATAAAACCTCGCGTTGTAGAGTTGGTCAAAAAGAGGTCGATAATGTTTCGAAAGTCTGGTACTGCGTGTCCTCCTTAAAGGAGGAGGCATGCAGTTAAGGAGTCCAGAAGAACAGTGCCCGTTATAATAGCCATAGTAAAGAGAGAGGCGAAGAAGAGCTGTGTGGGTTGAGCCACCCCACACATGAGAAACGTACTCCATACAGGGGCGGACAAGACGCCTGTATAGAGACAGCAACTGAGTGGGGAGAAGAAACTGCGTAGCCGGTACAACACACTTAGCCTATTAGAAGCTGTTTTACAGACAGTACATGCCATCTTTCCAGGGAAGATCACGATAAAAGGAAATATTAAGAATGTTAAAAGAAAAGGAAGGACTGAGTTGTGTGCTGCTGAAGATAAGGGGAAAGTCGTGATTATGACGAGCAAACAGAGGAAGGCAATGGGTTTTTGAAGGTGCCGTCCCAGACAGCCGCGTTTCAGTGAAGAAGTGGTAAGGTGAGGAGGAGACGTAGTGTTCAACAGATTGTAAATCTGAGGAAAGGACACGAATGTTGCAGAAGTTTATGAAAAGTAAATCAGGCAGAGTCCCAGGACATCTCGAATAGGCAGTAACAGAACCATCCACACTGCTGGGGCTGCGTTCCCGGTATCATCATATTCCTTTCATGAGGAATATGGAGAGAAGTGTGTTTGAGCCGGGTAGATGAAACACGGAAAAAGATCAGCTAAAGGGGACAGTGACAGGAGAAACGGGAGTTTCAGCACTCCCTGTCTTATACTGTATTTAAGGGATCAACTTCACAAATAAGCACGTGAAAATAATGAATGATGCAAACCCACAGGAAAAAATAAAAGGCGATTCCAAGGCCTTTTATGTATTAAACACATCATCAGGGAATGAAGGAAGTGGGCAAGAGGCAGAGTATATATATATATATATATATATATACTTTGACCCCCTATTTGCTTGGCAATGTTGCTCCGGGTTGCTCCTACTGTGAAATGGGCGTGTGGGTGGAATGATGGTGCTCTATGTAAAAAATGTTTAACTCCTCATGCTTCCACTGAAACTATGAATGCATCGGTGATTTTATATATATATATATATATATATATATATATATATATATATATATATATATATATACAATACAAGAGGAACACCAAAGAAATATGACTGTGACGGATCTTAATTCCCATTGAGACATCAATCAATAGAACTGTTATATTTTAACTGAGCCCTGAAGATGGAATTAGTTTTTTCCGAAACGTTGATATAAATCAAAGAAAGAAGATGCGTTATTTCTGTGGTATTTTTTTTATCAAACTGTTTTCCCCCCAATTAATCATTAGCTGAGATATATATATATATATATATATATATATATATATATATATATATATATATATATATATATATATATATATCGATATAACAATGCGACTCAGTTTATATAGATCAAACTCTGAAAAAAACTACAGTTTACAGTAAAGCAACATACAGTAAATATACGTGTACAACCGTAAATATTTCCAACATATTGTTTAACTCTATTAGCGGCAATAGGAAAAACAAGTAGACAATAAAGAAACCATACTGAAACCACCAAAAACAAAGGCCCCAAGTAAAAATGGGGAAGAAAATATATGTAAATACTATGTGAAAGGAATATGCAGATATAAGGGAGGAGAATGTATTTACGAACACCCTCCTGTGTGCAACTACTTCTACAATAATGGTCACTGCAAATTTGGTGGAAAATGCAAATTCTACCATCGGGACATTTGCAAGACCCACGCGACATATGGAACCTGCCAGTACGGGAGAAAATGCTACTACCATCATCTCCCGACAAGCTCAAAGGACAAAGGACAAGTCTCAAATGACAACAGAAGGAATGTCAGAAAAAAATATGTACCCAAATAACAAACAAAACACACATAGCACACAAAATTTTTTCAACATCTCGGACACAATACCGCTGCTGAGTCCTATACAGTGCATGCAGCTGACACAGCTGGGAACCCTCGAGCCGGACCGCTACATGGCAAGAAGCTACCAGAACAGTAGGCGGGAACGGATCCATCTCGGAGGACCACAAGGCTACAAAACACCGAGATATCAAAGGACAACAAACTTAAAATGCACAAGGGCAATGCAAAACAAAGAACATAAACATTGTCCTGGCAAATATTCAAGGAATAAAACCGAACAATTCACTAAACAAAGTTTCGTACCTGAAAGGTGTTATGGACGAAACAAGGGCGGACATCACATGCCTCACAGAAACACATTTTAAAGACTGCCAAGGAAGCTGAGATAACTGCGAACACTGTATCGATAAGAAAGAATTGCATATCGATCGATTCAACTTACTAAGAGCGGATAGAACAGCTAGACGGAAAGGTGGTTGTACTATTTATATACATGAAAAGCATATGACAGAGACGGTAATAAGTAAATCCAACAGTTTCGTGGAAACCCTTGCAGTGAAAATAAAGAAACTAAACGTGGTACTGATAGTCATCTATAGACCTCCAAACTCTCCGAATGAAAAATTTTCGGATTCCATTGAGGATATCAGAACCCTAATAAAGTCCGTAAACTCTCTATCCCCTAATATAATACTTTGTGGCGATTTTAATTGCCCATTTATAAAATACAAAAAGGTTGGTAGAAATATATTTATACAACAAGATAAGGGGGGCACAAGAGAGGACCAGGAGCAAGCAAGAATGCTGATGGCTCTCACAAACGAGTTTATGCTGACACAGGAGATAACAGAAAATACCAGGAAAAATAACTGCCTAGATCTGGTATTCACAAATAACACGAACTTGATTGCCGATATAAAAATAACTCCAGTTATTATCTCAGACCACGATATAATCGAGTTATCAATAAATATGGCGATAACTTTAAAAGATAATACATATACAGAAGGAAGAAGCAAATTTGGAGCTTTTAACTTAAACTTCAAGACCATAAATTGGGAAAAAATCGATCACACATGGCCCAAATAGAGTGGAGAACAGTTTTCGAGAATAAAAAAACTGAGGAAATGCTAACAACCTTGGAAGAAAAGACGCTGAAAGTTTTGGAAAAATATGCTCCGAAAGCACAGCCAAAAGGAAAGAGGAACTGGCTAGAGAGGCAAAAGAGAAGAATATTCCGTAAAAGAGAGTAGCGACGAAGTTAGCTAATTGCGGAGACAACAATGTCAGGAAAGAAAGACAAGAAAAACTGGAGGGAATCGATTGGGAAATACAAACTCTGATAAAGGGCCATACAGAGAGGGAAGAGGAAAAGGCGGTAGAAGCAATAAAGGAAAATCCAAAATACTTCTACAGCTATGCGAAAAGGAAAACAAAAACGCGCGCTACTATCGGGCCCTTAAGGAAAGGAAATAATGAACTAACAGACGATCTAAAAGAAATATCTCAAACATTGAGAGCCCAGTATGAATCGGTATTCAGTACCCCAAAAAGTGACAAAGCGATACCTGACATAGATGCATTCTTCAAAGAGAAATTGCAAGGAGAATGTATAACAGACTTTGCTTTTACCCCAGAAGATGTAGCGAGAGCTATAGGACAAATGAAATCACATTCAGCTGCAGGTCCGGACAAATGGAACGCAATATTAATTAAAAACTGTAAAAATGAAATAGCTACACCCTTATACTGGATATGGAGATCCCGAGACACTGGGGAAATACCGAGCATCTTGAAAAGAGCAAACATCTTCCCTATATATAAAGGAGGAGATAGATCTCAAGCAAAGAACTATAGACCAGTGTCCTTGACGTCCCTCCTCACCAAAATTTTTGAAAGAATAGTCAGAGAGAAAATCTGACTTCTTGGAGACATTGGAAAGATTCAGCGAAAATCAACACGGATTCCGATCAGGAAGATCATGCCTATCACAACTGTTAGAGCATTATAACATTATCCTAGATGCACTTGAAGGCAATGAAAACTATGATGTCATATACACGGATTTCGTTAAAGTTTTCGACAAATGCGATCATGGTATAATAGCACATAAAATGAAACATATGGGAATAACAGGCAAAGTGGGAAAATGGATCTACAACTTCCTCAGAAATCGACTACAGGTGGTCAAAATTCAAGGTGTATCATCATCAGAATAAGAAGTACGCAGCTCAGTACCACAAGGTATAGTGCTGGCCCCACTCCTGTTCATTATCATGCAAAGAGACATAGACGTGGAGTAAACAGCAACAGTAGAGTAACATCATTTGCGGACGATACAAAGATCAGCAGAAAAATCAGCGATGCAAACGAAGTAGAGGCTTTGCAGAGGGACACAAACAAAATATACAATTGGTCAGAAGACAAAAATATGACATTTAACACCGAGAAATTTCAGCTCTTGAGATATGGTAGAAATGAGGAACTTAAAAAGACTGCATATTATGTTCCAGATAGACAGGAAATTCAGAGAAGCACGAAAGCGGTCGACTTGGGGGTAATAATGACCGATGATGCCAAATTCGAGACACAAAATCAGATAGCAATAAACAAAGCAAAAGGAGTTGAAGGACAGCTACTACGAACGTTCAAAAGGAGGGACAAGACAGTAATGGTTCCCCTGCTGAGAACACTGATCATACCAAAACTTGAATACTGCTCAGTTTTGACGTCCCCATATAAAAAGGAAGAAATTAATAAACTAGAAGAAACGCAGAGACATTTCACAGCCAAGATTGATGGCTACAAAGAACTCAACTACTGGGAAAGACTATGCAAACTAAATCTGTACTGCCTGGAAAGAAGAAGAGAGAGAGAGGTATATCATAATCTACATATGAAAAATTATCAAAAAACTGGTATCAAACCTCAAACAAAACCCACTTACCAACCAGACAACACTGGAAAATAGGAAAGGCAGAATGTGTAGTGTTCCCAAATTAAAGGCCCGACAAGGGACCTCTTCAACTCTGAAGGAACATAGCTTGGTTGTCAGGGGGCCAAGAATTTTCAACCAGCTTCCAAAGGACCTCAGAAACATTACAGGGGTCAAAGTTGAAGTCTTCAAGGGAAGACTAGATGCTTGGCTCAGGACGGTACCAGATGAGCCGGGTGTACCTGGCTATGTACGATGGAGAGCGCAAGAGAGCAACTCGCTCCCCCACCAAGCCAGGACTAGAGGCGGAGCCACCATCTTGACCTTCGTGTGAAGAAAGATCGACGCACGGAACCCAAACAAGGTTAACAAGGTTATGTATAAAGATACTCATAATATTAATTAGGAAAATTCTAAAATTCTATTATTGTTAAATAATAAAGACATGACGGAGAGGAACATTCTACGATTCTCATTCGTCTATTTCATAAATAACGAATTACAAATGGGGAACCTATAAAATGGACCATATCTTATTAAGATATGTTTTTCTTTTAATTACTACTTGTTAATCTCTTGCTGATCCCTCTTATCTCTTTGGTCTAAGCTGTATATACAGGATATGTATATATATATAGTGGTCTACTTCATCCCCTCTTCCTTCATTCCCTGATGAAGTGTTTAATGCACGAAAGGCCTTGGAATCGCTTTTCATATTTCCCAGTGGTTTTTGCATTTTATATATATATATATATATGAAAACAGACAGACAAACAGTTTAAAAAATCCGGTAGTATAGTGATATATATATATACAGGGTGTCCCGTAAGTCTGGACCCATAGGGAAAAATAATAAAATTACAAAATAGTCCAAAAATTTATTACATAATCTGTTCAAAGTGTCCGCCGTTGTGTCGCACACATAGTTGAAGACGCAATCTCCACTGCGACAGCACTTTCTGAATCACAGTCGCAGAAATTTCTTGACACGCCTCCACAATGCGTGCTTTAAGGTGGAAAATGTTCTGAAGTTTGACCTCGTACACTTTGGCTTTCAAGTGGCCCCACAAATAAAAATCATAATAAAAAACAATAAAAAAATAATAATAAAATAATAATAATAACATAATAAAAAAATATATTATAAATCCCTATGGGTCCAGACTTACGGGACACCCTGTATATATATATGTGTGTGTGTGTGTGTGTGTGGTTTTCTACCTCGTGGTGTACGGACGTTTTGTTTCCATTCTGCGTAATATCAAAATAACTAGTGTTTATAAGTTACTGGTAAATTCTATCTGATACCAGTGTGTGTATTAAGTATCAGTGAATTCGTGGAAATAATTTATTTAGTGAAAGCCGGTAGCAAACGGCGTAAACAAAGAAAAACAACATACAGTAAATTGAAACATAAATTGAAAACAATTCGAACAGAATAACAGCTTTCGTGAGATTTTTCCAAGAGGTTTTTACAGGAGGAAGAGGACCATAAACGAGAAGGTCGAGGTTTCGCGGACGAAATTCGAGAAGCAGAAAGGAAATAGACGAAATTAAGGAAAGAAAAAAATAGCAAAGAATATGAAAAAAAATGGGTGAATTGCTATAAATTCAGAAAGTTGAATAGAGTTGGACTATGTTTAATGGAATACGCCGTTTACCAGCTCTGCGATTGCAGAAATGAAGTTGACCGGACCACGGCGGGCTTAAAGTACACTGTATGCAGTACATAGGTGAGGTGGGAAGAAGTGGGGGCGGAACGGAAGAAAGAAATTGAATCATATAGGATTCGTAAGGAATCTAAACAACGGACCATATGCGAATATTATAAAACAGGTTCGTGCAAATACGGCTCAAACTGCATGTACAATCACCTCTAAAATATTTTACTGTATGATGAGGAATGGAAGATGCAGGTACGGAACATCCTCCGATGTGCAGACAGTCACTTAGAGAGAAAAAATGCCTAAATATAGAGTGCCCGTATTTTGACCTTAAGGGTACTCAAAGAAGAGAACGAGAAAGAACAGATCACATCCGAAATAGAGGTAATAACATGAACAATGAAGCATATTTTTTAAAGAAAATTAGAATGATAAAAGCACAATTAGCCCTTCCAACAAGAAAAGACAGAACTTCGCAGATACATGCACCACAGCATTACATACATCACCCTTCTCTTCAACACTATCCAGCGATAATACAACAACCACAGTCGTATCAAGGGCCGCAACCCCAATACTCCGAAATGCAGCGGCCCAACCAATAATACCATACATGAACCGACATCGACCAGGAAACGACCATTACCTGGGAAAACTGAACACGAAGATTAGAAACCCTGTAATGTATTATACACAAATATACAAGGCCTCTACACTGACCATGCAGACTGCAAATTACAATACTTACAAAAATTAGTTACGGAAACCAGCATAGATATCATATGCCTAACGGAATCACACTTACATAAATGCGAAAAAGGCTGTGAAAACTGCATCGAGAATACTGAAATAGCATTGTTGGACTGTAACATATATAGAACAGATAGAGTTGCTAGACGAGCAGGAGGGTGTTGCATCTACGTGAAAAACACATACACATGCGAGGCGAAGGTAAGCAAATGAAAGAGCACAGTCAAAATTATTATTTTAAAAGTAAAAAACTGAACCTGACCATTATGAACGTCTACAAACCACCAAACACCACAAAAAAATTAATTCTAATTCACTACAAATGAAATAGAAAACATATTAAAATTACTTGAAACTCCAGCAAAAATATTTTAATCTGTGGGGATTTTAATTTTCCATTCATAATATGGAAGAAAAATGACAAACTTATACAGTATATGTTGAGAAGTTTCATCGTAACATTACAAAAGATGACAGGACCCAGGCAATAATGCTATTAGATGTTATAGAACATTATGCCCTTATCCAGGAAATCTGTGAAGCCACTAGAAAAGAACGTTTTGGATTTAATTTTGACAAAGAACAATGAGATAATTATAAATAAAAGGTAACGCACACAAATTTCTCCGACCATGACCTAATCGATATGCAGTTAAAGTTAGCATCCAGAGGCCCAAAACTGCATCCCAGAGAGTCAGAAGCAATTTTTTAAGGTTTAAATATAAATTCAAAGAAAGCAGATTTGGATAGTATAAATGAAGATTTAAAGAAGAAGGAATTGGGAATTGCTACTTCACAAAAATACTCCAGAAGAAATACGTATAATAATAAAACTGAAACTAAGCCTATATTACTGAAACATGTTCCAGAGAGAAAGGAAGACGTAGCAAGCTCAAGAGGAAAATCAGGGCACTATTTAGACAACGAAAACAAACGGTAAAAAATCTCCACAGATTTCTCGACCTAGAGAAAAACTATGCAAAATAGAAATGGACCTAAAACAAGCATTCATCCATAAGACAAACGAGGAGGAAAACAAGGTAGCAGGAAACATAAAATATAACCCAAAATACTTCAACACGTTTGCGAAAAGAAAAATGCATTGTAAAGAGAGTATTGGTCCGTTGATAGATGGGGCGGCCGAATACACAAGTGACCCAGAAAAAATGAGCGAACTGCTTAAGGAACAATTTAAATCTGTATTTAGCACCCCTAAGTCCAAGAAGAAAGAAAACCCAGATGAATTTTTCGACATTCATACAAATCAGCCAAGAACAAGTTCCGGCACAAACCTATCAATAGACTTAGAGTCTAGGAGAAGGAGAAGTAATTAAGGCTCTATCATAGATGCGACAAAATTCGGCACCAGGGGCAGACACGTGGAATGCCACGTTTCAGAAGAAATGTAAAGAGAGTATTGCCAAGCCGCTATACTTACTATGGAGGAAATCACTCGACACAGGACAAATTCCACTTCCATTAAAGAACGCGAACATTACCCCCTTATTTAAAGGTGGTAACAGAGCAATGCCCAAGAATTATCGGCCAGTATCTCTCGCCTCCCACCTTATAAAGTGCCTTAAACGTATAATTAGAGGCAAAACTACTTACTACCTACAAGAAAAGAACTTATACAATCCAAATCAACATGGCTTCACGGCTGGGAGATCATTCATATCACAGCTATTAGACCCCAGGTTAAAATATTGGAAACGTCGTGTCGAGGACAAAACATAGATGTAATACATACTGACTTTCCTAAACCCTTCGATAAGTGTGACTATGGAATTACAGCACACAAATTTAAGAATACAGGAATTACTGGAAAGCTAGGAAGAGGGATATTTAACTTTCTGACTCAAAGAACACAAAGAGTGGTAGTAAATGGAGTTAAATCGGAAGTCTCAGAAGTCATGAGCTCTGTCGCTCAAGGTACAGCATTAGCTCCATTGCTGTTCATAATAATGATTGCAGTACTGATGCAGATATTATTGACAGTATTATATCATGTTTCGAAGATGACACAAAGATATGCAAGGAAATATTGAACGAAGGTGACAGAAAAATTGCAAAACGACATTGAAACATTATTCAAATAGTCAGAAGACAACAATATGAAGTTTAACGAAAAAAATTTACAACTTCTAAGATATGGTAATAACAAGGTGCTATAGAATAAAGAGTACAAAACTCCTAAAGCCAAACAGATAACACCAAAATCACAAGTCAGGGATCTTGGATCGGATGCAGAATTCAGAGAGCATTATAACATCCAAATTACAACAGCTAGAAAAATAATGGGAATCATCTGGAGGAGCTTCCACAGCAAAAAAGCAAACATCATGCTCAAATTATGGAAAAATAATGGGAATCATCTGGAGGAGCTTCCACAGCAAAAAAGCAAACATCATGCTCAAATTATGGAATAATTGAGTCTTGGTCAGTTCTTACAGTTCTTACATACAGAAAATGAGACATTGCGAGCATTGAAGCCATACAAGGGACTTTTACACCTAAGATATAGGAAACCAAACATGAAGACTGTGAGAATGTGCAGAAAGTCGGGCACTGCGTACTCTCCTTAAAGGAAGAGACATGCAGTTAGAAAGTTCAGAAGAGCAGTGTCCGTTATAATAGCGACAGTAAAGAGAGAGTGAGGCAACATTGCGGCGAAGAGAGAGGGATTGAAGACAGGCAATGAGAAGCGAGGAATTGATGAGACGAAAAGCCTTTCATCCCTTTCATTCCAAGTAGGGTTGTTTGCGTTGAGCCTCCCTACACATGAGAAGCATACGCCATACAGGGGCGGACAAGAACCCTGTACAGAAACAGCAAATGAACGCGGTGAAGAAACTGCGGAGGCGGTACAGGAAATCTAACCTCTTAGAAGCTGTTTTGGAAAGAGAGTATGTGTGATCTTTCTAGGAAAGATAACGAGAAAAGGAAACGCGAAGAATGTTAAGAGAAGAGGGAGGATTGAGTTGTGTGTTGTTGAAGGTAAGGGATAGTCGTGTGGAAGAGTGTGACGAGTAGACAGCTGGAGGAACTGAGTTTTTGAGTCATTGAAAGCCACAAGGTTTTCTCTGCCCCAATCAAAGATGACAGAAAGATCAGAGGTCACCATAGAGGTGTACCATAGCCTTTCCTGGTCGATTGGTGTCTACAGTCTCCTCCTCAACAGAGGACAGATTTATGTGCAAATTCCTTGATTAGCCATGCGTAGCTGGCTGCGAGGGCAGGATTAGATCGGAAAGCAATTCCTTCCTTCACTAAATCTTTCAAATGAGGGGGGGCGCTGCTTAGGGGCCGACCTGAACCGTCGTGCAAACCTTCATAATTAACATAGAGTAAGTAAATTATATATATATATATATAATGACGAGAAAAAGAAACGCGATTTTCTCCCTTTCCCGAAGAGAAAGAAATCGTATCAGGTAACGTTTTAGGGCTGTTTTTGTGGGCATTCTCCCATTTCTTCCTTTTGAGATTTGATGAACAACGAAGAAGAAGAAGAAGTAAGGAAAGAAATGAAATATGAATATTATATAACATTATATAAGGATTTTAAAACATTACGTTCGAGGATGAGCGGAAGTGTCTCCAAATGAAGAGCTGAAGACAACGACCGAAAATTCCTTGATTAAAAAACAATATATGTATATGACTAACTATTTGCACGCGATGCAAAATGGTTACTCCAACTATACTAACTATTTCAATTTTTATCAGAACAACAAACCAGAGTTAGTACAACTGTCGTACAGCACTGTTGGATTAACTGTTTGGTATAATGGGCAAATATTTAGTTAATTTAGATGTGTAGGTTTTTGTCCGTGAATGTTTACATGCTGAATAATTTTATACAAGTTTTATAAGATCGAATCAGGAATCTTTTACGCCAGTTCCATTTTTCCTTCAGCCTTCAATCTTTTTTTTTCTTTCCATACATGACTAGGTCACGTTTCCAAATGGTGTCATTTTGATCTTTGTCAAATCATTCAAACAACTTTCGTTTAAAAAGAGTTCAAACACTCATGGAATGCATTTCAACTGAATTACAAACGCTGCAGTTTGACGGAGGATTCGTCTAATCTTCATGCAAATTGAACATCTCAGACTTTTCATATTGTCACCTATGCAATATATATATATATATATATATATATATATATATACATAAGCCTGTTTTACTGAGAAGGCGTGTTAAAAGCAAAGTTAAAAAAACCAAAGCGTCATTAAGAGTTAGTTCTTGCAAAATAATGCAAATAGGAACTTAAGGAGTTTTATGCTTATGTTAACAATAAAAATCCAGTTAAGGAGACCATTGGACCAATATTAGACGCCAATGGAAATTTAATAAACGATCAGAAACAATTAGCGACGGTATTAAATGACTACTTCGTTCAAGTGTTCACAACAGAAGACGTATCAAACAATATCGGGTGAATTTTTTAACTTCTGAAACTTTTAAAGGTTTGTAATTTTTTTTGTATTAACTGAAATAAAAGCATAAAATATTCATGTACCTTTTCTACACATGGATGATTAGTTTCCTATTGCAAAAACATGCTTTATGTGATATCATTTCAGCTCATTATCTCTGCACACGAACAACAAAACTTTGCTGTACTCTGAACAGAATATCCGTTGAAAGCTGAGAAATTTCTTAGCACTTTAGGCTTTCAATTCTTTCGTCGTCTGTGGCTTCTTTTTAAACACATTATCTCTTAAATAACTCCACAGATAAAAGTCACAGGGGTTTCTGAGGAGATTGTAAACTAATCGACCAGGGAAGTATTCTGGAAGGGATGAGAGACAGAAGATAGGGAGTGCTGGAACTCCCGTTTCTCCTGTCACTGTCCTCCTTAGCTGATCTTTTTCCGTGTCTCATCTACCCTTTGAGCAGTCCAACATGCTCGCAAACACACACTTCCACTTCTCTCCCTATTCTTCATATACATGCATCTTACACACTACATAATCTTTAAAAAAAACGGCATCACCTTCAAGAGCCTCGAAGTCCCCTGGAGAGGGGACCATAAATGTCCCCACTTCTGGCTCCCCCGCTGCCAATACCGGGAACGCAGACCTGGGCAGCGGGGCTGGCACTGCTACCGCCCATTCTAGATATTCTGGGCCTCTGTCTGATTCACTTTTCTTAAACTTCTACAACATTCATGGTCTTTTCTCACATTTTCCATCTGTTGAACCTCATCTTCTCTTTCTCACTAAAACTCAGGTGTCTGGGACGAATGATAGCAACCCCTTTTCTGTACCCCTCTCGCTTTCTCTATACTCAATTTCACTCCAAAGGTGGATGTTGCGTTTATGTACGCAATGACGTAACTTGGTCTCGTATTCCCGAACTCGAATCTTCCGAATTCTATACCCTCTGACTACGGCTTACATGCCATTCTCAAACTAAATACATCTGCACTGTTTACCTTTCGCGTAATTCTACTGACTATCCAAAATTCTTTAACTACCTCACTTCCAAAATAGAATATATTCTTTCCCGCTCTCCCTTCGCTGAAATCTCCATTTTAGATTTCACTGTTCACCACCACCTTTGGCTTTCCTCCCATTTCACTAACATCCCTGGTGAACCAGCTTACAACTTTTCTATCCTGAATGACCTAAAGCAGATTGTACAGCACCCTGCTCGTATCCCCGATCGCCTTGGAGATAGGCCCAACATTCTAGGTTAATTTCTTATCCCTCATCCTTCTTACTTTATGAAACTTTTTCTCCGTTGGGCTTCTCCGACCAGAATCTTATATCTGTTTCCTGTCCTATCACGCCAATTCAGCCTTTCGATCCTCCCAATAGGAGGCGCCTTTGCCACTTTAGCGCTACTGATTGGGAGGTTCGTAGGCAGTACTTCTATGATTTCCCATGGAATGATTACTGCTTCCGTGGCCGGGGCCCTTCCGAGTGTGCTGAATGCATCACGGAGGTGATTCTCTCTGGCATGGAGGCGTACATTCCATATTCTATTCCTACTACAAATGCAAAAAAAACCTGGTTTAACTTTACTTGTTCTAATGTTGTCCGCAACAGAAGGTACAGTCCTCATCCATCTCCTGACTCTCACTCAGCTTATATTTCTGCCCGGAATCGTGCAAAATCTGTTCTTCGACTCGCCAAAAATCCCTTCATCCGAAAAAATGTGAAAACCTATCCAATTCTAATTTTTCTCGCTGTTTCTGGTATCTAGCTAAGAACCTCTTCAACAACTTTACTTCCTCTTCTTTTCCTCCTCTTTTCCATTTTGATGGCTGGCTCAGTTCCCGTCTCTTCTCCTGACAAAACTGAAATCTTCGCTCAAACTTTCGCTTACAACTCAACCATGGACGATTCCAGTGCTGTTCCTCCATTTCCTCCCTTCCTCTGACTTTATTATGTCTGAAATTAGAATCTCTTCCAAAGATATTTTTTCTGCCCTATCTGGGCTCAACTCTAGGAAAGCATACGGTCCTGATGGTGTTGTTCCTGTTGTTTTTTAGAACTGTGCTTCTGTGCTGATAACCTGCCTAGGCAAATTCTTTCGTCTTTGTCTCTCATCTGATACTTTTCCTTCCTGTTGGAAGTTCGCTTTCATTCAGCCTGTCCCAAAGAAGGGTAACCGTTCTCAACCCTCCAACTATCGTCCAATTGCTTTGATTTCTTCCCTTTCTAGTTTCCGAATCTATCCTTAATAGGAAGATTCATAAACACTTCCTTACTCACAATCTTCTTTCAGATCGTCAGTATGAGTTCCGCAAGAGACGCTCTAATGGCGAGCTTCTTGCTCCTGGTCATCCTCCTTTCGGGATTTCGGTGAAACTTCTGCTATTGCGCTAGACATATCAAAAGCTTTTGATAGAGTCTGGCACAAATCTTTAATTTCCAAACTGCCCTCCTTCGGTTTCTATCCCACTATCTGTGCCTTCATCTCTATTTCCTTTCTGGCCGACCTATAGCTGCAGTTGTAGATGGCCATTCTTCTTTTCCTAAAGCTATTAACAGTGGGGTTCCTCAGGGTTCTGTCCTGTCACCCACTTTTTCCCTTTTATTTATTAATGATCTTTTAATTCGCACGTCCTGAACTATTCACTCCTATGCCGATGATTCCACTCTTCACTTCTCCACCCGCTTCCCAAAGCGTCCCTTACAACAGTCACTTCATGATTTGCGTAGAACGGCTCTGGTACACCTGACCTCTGATCTTTTTACCATTTCTGATTGGAGCAGAGAAAACCTTGTTGCTTTCAATGCCTCAAAAACTCAGTTCCTCCATCTGTCTACTTGTCACAATCTTCCATGCGACTATCCCCTTACCTTGAACAACACACAAAGCAGTCCTTCCTCTTCTCTTAACATTCTTCGCGTTTCCTTTTCTCGTGATCTTCCCTGGAAAGATCACATATACTCTCTTTCCGAAACAGCTTCTAAGAGGTTAGGTGTTCTGTACCGCCTCTGCGGTTTCTTCACCCTCACTCAGTTGCTGGCTCTGTACAGGGGTCTTGTTCGCCTCTGTATGGAGTATGCTTCTCATGTGTGGGGTGACTCAACCCACAGCCTTTCTTGACCGAGTGGAATCAAAGGCTTTTCGTCTCATCAATTCCCTGCCTCTTACTGACTGTCTTCAATCTCTCTCTCTTCGCCGCATTGTTGCCACACTCTCTTTCCTATCGCTACTATAACGGACATTGCTCTCTGAACTCTCTAACTGCATGCCTCCTTTAAGGAGAGCAGGCAGCACCAAACTTTCTACACTTTCTCATTCCTTTTCTGTCCAAATCTCTAACACAAGGGTTAATCGGTATTTTCAAGCTTTTATCTACCCAACCGGTCAACTCTGGAACAATCTTCCTCAATCCATTTCCCCCCCGCTCTATGACCTCCCATTTTTCAAACGCAGAGTGTCTAGGCATCTCGAAAACCCCGGACCTTGATTTTGGCTCTCTTCTTCTAGGGGGGGGGGGGTCGCTTTTCTTGGCACACGCCCTTGGCCTCTCCTTCCTGCAAAAAAAATGATCTGGTGATGTTGGTGGCCACGATATTCCTTTATCATAAACTGCAGGAAATCTGCTTGAAAGGACTTTTCCGTCGAATGTATCGTGTAAGTATCGTGAGAGGAGATCACATAGAGCATATTTTGAACTACGGGACTAATTTTTCATGTGAAGAGAAAGTACAGTAAAAAATGTATGCTTTTATTTCATTTAATAAAAAATACAAACCTTTTGAAGTATCACATGTTTAACATATTACTCGATAGCAGTATTTCAACCTAAATGAAGAACTGATCTTAACTGATATAACTTTTTATGAAGAAGAGGTTTGGCATTACATAAATAAATTAAAAATTGGCACATCACCTGATTTGTTTTAGCCTAAGCATTTGAAGGAATTGAAAAACTAATTAATAACCATTCTCGTTAAACTTTTTAAAAGAATGTTAGAGGAGGGAATTGTACTGTTGCCAACTGTTACTCCGATTTTTAAAAAGGGAGATAAAAAATCTCGCGGGTAATTACAGGCCGATTTAGAATCAATAATACGTGGTATAATAGTTGATCATATTATAATCTGATTAGAAGCAGTCAACACGGTTTCTGTAAACAACGTTCTTGTCTAACCAATTATTGGCATTCTTTCACATTATAAATATATACCAGCGGTGGATGTTGTGTATTTGAACTTTGCGAAGACGTTCGACATGGTCTCGCAAAAACGATTTCTCCGAAAAATTCAGGCGCATGGTATTGAGAGTAACATACTAAAATGGCTTGAAAACTGGTTAACAAGCAGAAAAAAAGAAAGTTGTAATAAAATGAGTAGTATGGGTGCAATTGAGAAGAGGGGTGGTGGGGATGGGGGAAGGGGTAATGGTAGATGGGGAAAGGGGGAGAGAGGGGAGGAGTACGGAGGAGGAAAGGGGAGACAGAGGAACGGGGGCAGGGGAGAAGGGAATGCCAGTAGAGCAAAATTTTAATTCCTAACAAGATCTTAATCCGTTTATGGCTTTTGATTTAAAAAATAAGAAAAAGTAAATAAAAAATAAAAATCAGTGTCTATAAATGTGAGTCATATCATGAACTTTAGCGGCCACCATTTTAAAGACAAAAAATAAAAAATTTAAAGGATACAAGGTTTAGAGCCAGCTCTTGTGATACAGCAGACTGACCCATTGCTACTATGAATATAAAGTATAGTGACCACCGGTAACACTGTCTTAGGCATAACAATAATATAATAATAAGAAAAAATACATGCCATTGAATGAGACCGAGCGCTTCTAAGTACCCGTTATCACTGGACGCGACTGCGTTCACAAGCCAGTCTGGTTGGCCATTTCCAGCCAGGTCACACACACACACGCACACACACACACACACACACACACACACACACACACAGAAGCGGTGTTTAAGAAAATAAATAAATCTTCCCTTCGTCTGAAAGGTGTTTATGCAGCAAGTTTCATATTGATGCATTAATACTTCGAGATGTGCTATTACGAGAGTAGAGAAAACCTCCTTCCTGGTGAGGAATATCAGTGGGAGGTCCCTGCAACTATACCCGTTTACTTGTCACTGATGAAGGATTAAAGTGTTTCGTGGGTGATCACCCGTTGTTGCTACGGCTAATTCAACAGTCTCCCACCTAGGTGTTTTTGAGGTAAGTGATAAAAAATATGAGTTGCTCAAGGGTTGATCATGCTATGTGGGGCATAGTCAACCAGAGACGTCTCTCTAGAGTAGGGGGAGAAATAAATTTAGGAGGAAATGTTTCAACAAATTCCCCCACGGTTACGTTATAATACTATTTTCTTAAATTATATTATATGTGAGGACAGTCTTAAACCCTGAGTGTACTCAGAACTTTGTCCGGTCTATTTTTAAACATGTTTACACTTTGGTTTGAAACAACCTCCGAGGGAGGTTAGTTCCAGATAGTAACTATTTTATAGAATAAATTACCACAAATGGAGGTACTAAATGGTTTACGTTCCAATTTCAAAACATTATTTCTTGTCGGATTGTATTAAATGAGGATAATTTCCTGTAGTCTACCCTGTTTATTCCATTGAACATCTTGAAAACTTGAATAAGCTGACCGCGGAACCTCCTGGTCTCTAAGGTAAACAGATTTAATCGTTCTAATCTTCGGTAATAGTTTTGCAGTCTCACTGAAGGGATCAATTTTGTGGCCCTTGCTTGTACCCTTTCTAACCTTTCTATATCCTTCCGAAGGGAAGGAGACGAAAGCTACACAGAATACTCGGGTTGAGGTCTAACTAGTGAATTATAAAGAGGCATTACAATCTCCTGGTTTCTAAATTGGAACTGTCTTTTAATATAACCTAGTATTTTTAAGGCCCTCTTTTCGACTTCTGCACAGTGATTTGACGGTTTGAGATCATTACTAACATAAACTCCTAAGTCTTTCTCTAGATCAGTCTCAATCAAGTTCTTCCCCAACAGAGAGTAATTGGTCTTCGAATTCTTATAACTTATGTCCATTAGTTTACATTTGTCCAAGTTGAATGGCATCTGCCAAATAGCAGATCATTCGCCCCACCTATCAAGATAAGTCACTTAAACAGAGACAACAACCAGAAACACGCAGACAGACAAACAGCCAGACACAAGAAAACCTACAGATTCGACACGACCATTACACTCTTCAATACAAACCAGACCACCAAGATCATCAAAAACATTAAGAATTCGAAGGCTACTGGACCAAACAACATATCTAACCTACACCTTAAACATTTGGGCCCACAGGGAATACTAGCTCTCACAAATATCAGCACATATTCATACCAACACTGTATTATTCCTGACATATGGAAACAAAGTAAAATTATTACACTACTCAAACCAAACAAAAATCCAACAGAACAATCTTCCTATAGACCCATTACTTTACTATGCACACCTTCCAAAGTAACAGAAAGACTAATCTTACAAATCACCAACCTACACATACCACTATCGCCTACTCAACATGGATTCAGACCTCACCACTCAACCACGACATTACTCACTAACCTCACGCAGAACATCATGTATGGCATCAACTCCAGACGACCAGCTCAACGTACACTATTAGCAACAGTAGACATTAGTAAAGCATTTGATGCTATCCCACGCTTCCCTCTCATAAACAAAATACTCAACACAAACATGCACTGAGCAACTATCTTTCAGGAAGATACTCACATGTCACATTTAATGGCAAGTAATCCAAAAACAAACTTTTTCCGAACGGGATCCCTCAAGGCTCTGTTCTCTCACAAACACTCTTACATGCATGACATTCCAACACCCATAGATAACAAGCTTACCTTATCATCATATGCAGATGACATCACTCTAACATCCACCCACAACAACATCGACACTGCTACAAATAACCTACAAACATACATAAACAGTATACAAGACTGGCTCACACACAATAGACTCAAAGTAGCGCCCACAAAATCAACCATCACCTTGCTTACAAGCAATACAAAAGAACACCAGATAACTCCACAGCTTACACTAAACAACACTAACATTCCACACACTCACAGGACCAAAATACTTGGGGTCACATACAACACATCATTATCTTTTGCAAACCACATTCAGGACATTAAAAACAAATGTACGTCAAGACTTAACACGCTTAGGGTACTAACAGGCACAAACTTTAGACACCAGCAAGAAACAACAACACTCATATACAAACAATATATTCGCTCAGTTATGGACTATGCTAGCCCATGCTGGGCACCCATTATCTCAAACACACACATAAACACCTTACAGACAATACAAAACAACGCACTTCGTATCATTACAGGATGCACTCAAACAACACCCACCAATAGAACACCTGCACACAGAAACAAAAATACTGAAAGTTAGGGAACATTTAAACATGAGGGGAACACAATTCATGGCAGCAGCGACAACTAACCCACAACACCCTTGCCACTACATGTACTAAAAAGTCAATGATCTTTTCATGAATAATCGCCGACTTAGTGTTCGATTTATAACTGAGAATGCCGGCATTTCATTTGGCAGCACATATTCAATATTAACAGACAAATTAAAGCTTAACAAAGTGTCTGCAAGATGGGTGCCACGAATGTTGACTGACAACCATAAGAGATCTCGAGTTCAAATTTCAAAACAATGTTTGGACCTTTTTTAGCAAGATCCAGAAAAATTTGTATCTAGGTTTATTGCTATGGATGAAACATGGACTCATCATTTAGATCCAGAGCCAAAACAACAAAGCATATCCTGGAAACACTCTTCACCAACTCCCAAGAAGTTTCGGTAAATTTTTATAAGTGTACATTACAGGCTTTGTAAATCAGAACTATGTTTTTCTGATGGTTTTTGATGCGGTTTGAAGGAAGGTTAATTTCATTCAAACAACATCAAAAACAATTGGAAAAACATAGTTTTAATATATAACCTAACATAACCTAACCTAACCTAACATAAAATGCCAAAATTCCTCTAAAGCCTGTAATGTACTCCTGTAAAAAAAATACCGAAGTTTCGTGTTGTGGCATCAGCTGGCAAAGTCATGGCCTCTGTTTTCTGGGATGCAAAGGGAGTTGTGCTCATTGACTACCATGATAAAGGAGCCATCATTGCAGGTGATTATTATGCACGGCTAATAGAAAAACTGTGCGAAGCCATCAAGCAAAAGCTACGAGGTAAACTCAGTCGAAGCGTCCTGTTTCACCAGGACAATGCTCCTGTTCACAAGTGTGCATTTGCGATGGCTGCCATCAGAGAAATGGGCTTCGAATTGCTTGATCACCCTCCATATTCGCCAGACCTAGCTCCCAGTGATTTCTCTCTGTTTTCTAAATTAAAAGAACACCTCCGTGGACAGAGATTTTTGGACGTATATGAAGTCTTGTCAGCTGTAAATGCCTGGTTAGAGGGCCAAAATGAAGACTTCTTTTAACGGTATCTAGAAGCTGGAAAAACGCTGGATCAGGTGTATATCCCTAAAAGGAGACAAAGTTGAAAAATAATAATAAAAAACTATCACCTTTAATCGTCTTTCACTGTCAGGCCGAGAACTTTTTGATCACCCCTCGTATATACTTCATGATACTGTATGAGGGTTTTAACGACGGTTCAGGATCGACCTGTGGTCGGCCCCTCTGCAGCATCCCGCCTCATTTGCGAGATTTGGTGAAGGAGGGAATTGCTTTCCGATCTCCTCCTGCCCTCGTAGCCAGCCACGCATGGCTGGTCAGGGACTTTGCACAGGAACCTGTCCAGCTGGTTCTTGAAATTATTCAGGTTGGTGTGCTGGTGGTTCCTTACTTTTTTGGCAGGACATTAAAAAGCTTTGGGCTTCGTATTCTGAGGGTATTTTCCACCCTCGTTTTCATGGTTCGCCTGTCCCACCGCAACTGGGACAGTACAAAATCTGCCTCTTCTCTCATTCCAGTTTGTTTCTATTTCGTTTCTAAGGTTATGGACAAAACTCTCGAGTATATTCCATATGTATATTATTGTGTACCGCTCGCGTCTTCTTTCCAAGGAGTAGAGTTTCAGGGATTGTAATCGAGAACAACCGTCTTCACTTTTCGTTTCTTCTATCCTAGATGTAAAAGTCTTTTGTGTGGTGGCTTCAACGTTCGCAATGTCTCGTTTTCTGTATGGGCTTGTGAGTACTGAGCAATAATCAATTTTTGGTAGGACAAGACTCAATCTTCCCTTTTCTCTTAATATTCTTGGTGTTTCCTTTTCCCGTGATCTTTTTGGGAAGATCACATCCAAAACATCTTCTAAGAGGTTAGATGGATTTTACCGGTTCCACAGTTTCTTCACCCCCATTCAGTTGCTGTCTCTGTACAGGGATCTTTCCGCCCCTGTGTAGAATACGCTTCTCATGTGTACCTTGTGTAGTAGAGTGGCTCAACTCACAACTCTCTTTGATCGGATGGAATGAAAAGCTTTTCGTCTCATCAATTCCCCGCCTCTGACTGACTGTCTTCAATCCATCTCTCTTCGCCGCAATGTTGCTTCACTCTCTCTCTCTCTTTACTATCGCTATTATAACGGACACTGCTCTTCTGAACTCTCTAACTGCATGCCTTCTCCTTTAACCCTTAATAGGGAAATCATGAGTCAGAAATGAATTGCGTGTTGGGTCAGTAGGACCCGTGAATTCCTATCCAGGGTTGAGGAGATGGCGCAGTACCCGACTTTTGGCACATTCTCATTCCTCTTCTGTCCAACTCTCTATTATATTTATATAATAATTGTATTACTTCAATCGGTTAACTGTGGAACAACCTTTCTCATTCTATAATTCTCACTGTCTATGACCTCCATTCTTTCAAACGCAGAGTGTCCAGGGATCTAAAAAACTTTGGACCTTCATTTTGACTCTTCTTCCTTCTTCCTCGCTCTCTCCACGCTCCCCCAAACCCAACTATGGATCAGAACTCGATTTGTGAAAGATATGTCTAATCTATTTTTAAACATGTTAATCGTCGTACTACCTACGACCTGCAGCGAAAAACTATTCCAAAAATTAACGATATTAAAAGAAAAGAAGTTTTGCACTATCGCGCTATTAAAACTTCTACCATTAAATTTAAATCCATTATCCCTGGTTACGCTCTCATTATCTAATTTATAAAGGTGCCCCAAATTTACATTATAAAACCTATTTAATATCTTAAAAACTTCAATAAGTTTAGCCTCTTTGCCTTTTCTTTTCTAGTTAATACAACTCAAACTCTGTTTATCTTTGTTTGTAGCGTTTATTCAGAAAGTTAGGTATAAGCTTGGTCGCTCTTCTCTAAATTCTTTCATGTGTTTCTATATTTTTCCTCATACTGTACGACGTACTCCAAATGTGGTCGAACTAAGGATTTAGATAATAGTAATATGATGTCTTTAGATTGTACTCGAAATTGTGGGATATAAAACCCAACGTTTCGACGCATTACTTTGAAAACTTTGTCATTCTTTCTCCTCCGTTGCTGAAGTAAGGTCTTTATTTATTTATCATAACTACAATAACTGAACTCGCTATTCGAAGAGCCGATGTGCATTACTTTGCATTTGTCGACATTGATCCATCAACTCCTTCATTTAGATCATTTTGCAACACCCCTCTATCGAGTCCACTATACGAGTTTTGTATTTCGTATAGTCCGCAAATTTTGAAATTTTACTAATCAAGTTAATATCAAGTTCATTTACGTCAACAATGAACAAGAACGGCAGCAACACGGACCCCTGAGTGACTTCGCAAGTTACCGTTGCTCATTCCGACGCAGCCCCCGCTCTCTCTCTCTCTCTCTCTCTCTCTCTCTCTCCTCTCTCTCTCTCTCATCTCTCTCTCTCTCTCTCTCTCTCTCTCTCTCTCTCTCTCTCTCTCTCTCTCTCTCTCTCTCTCTCTCTCTCTCTCTCTCTCTCTCTCTCGCGAGATTAATGACTAAAGTTAGAGGGCTAGGAATTGTCGGGCTTGTTGCAACTGGACTGAAGATTGGTTAAGAGATAGAAAGCAGGAAGTGGTAATAAATAGAGTGGCTTCGGAGTGGCACTCGTCACCACTGGGGTTCCACAGGGTTCCGTTCTGGGTCCCTTACTTTATATCATTTATATTAAAGATACAGACGTTGGGTTCCTAAGTACAATTTCTAAATTTGCAGACGATACCAAGTGAGGAATTAGTGTAAGTAATGAGGAGGGCGTAAGAACGTTTCAAAATGATCTTGATAGGTTGTTGTTGTTGTTTTTTAGCCGATCAGCCCACCCTGATCGAGCAAGCCGGCGGCACGCAGGTAACCCATCGCCCTCTCCGGAATGGACCAGAGGTTCAGCGCTCTAGAGATGTGTTGTGTTCGTTGTTGTGCTAGAGCGGTACAGTCTGTCATAATGTGTTCAATTGTTTGTGGTGTGTCCTGGAACAGGTGGCAGGTGTCGTCTGTGGAGTTGTCTAGTCTGTGTTTATATGTCTGTAAGTTGGGGTGATGTCCACATCGGAATCGTGCTAAGTTAACTCGATCCGATCTGCTCAGGCTGATCTCTGACCTGTTAATGGGTGGCGGCTTCGCACCTAGGACCGCATTCGGACCGAGTCGTGTCAGTGCTTTGTGGGTTAGGTGTGTGTGTATGTTTCCTGTACTGGTGATGTCTGTGGGTGTGTATGGAATGGAGTATTTGGTTATAATGTCTCTCTGGTGTTACCTTAATGGTGCGGTGTCGGTGCATGATAGACATTTTCTTCAGAAGTTGATGTTGATGGCCGTCCAGACCGTTCATCATCTTTGATCGACGTGTTGCCCCGTTTGAATTCCGCACACCACTTTTTAACAGTAGAATAAGATGGGTCAGAGTGTCCTAATGTATGTTACATATCTTCAAAAACGTTTTGGGGAGTCATATTCTCCATAGAGAGATATTTAATGACGGCGCGTATTTCAAATTTGTCCATTTTCATAAAGTTTACCACATTGCTTCACATTACAACCTGTAAAACAAAAAATATTTTGATTAGCGTTTTTATATTTTATACACATATTTAATAATAGTTGTACTAGATATGGTGTAAATTTGATCTCAAAATACCCATTATATCTAGGGCAGGCCGAGAACTTTTTGATCACCCCTCGTGTGTGTGTGTGTGTGTGTGTGTGTTGTGTGTATAAATGAGGCAACCACCCGGGAATCGAACCCGGGATCTTCCGATTGTAGTGGTTATCATGTCTGACCGGCAATCGGAAGATCCCGGGTTCGATTCCCGGGTGGTTACCTTATTTTTTTTCATTTGTTCGTTCTCCCTCCTCATCTTGCGCGGAATGTTCTTCTATACAAGCATCGTTCTTTACGATATATATATATATACAGTATATATATATGCTTGTTTTCATTATCTAAAGTTGGTATAAATGGATTACCATTTTTGCAGTCGTGGAATAATGATACTTTCGATAATTAAATTCTTTTTGATCTTCGAAGATTTCAGTAAAACAAAAATCTTTTATTCAATCTTAAACTTTTAAACTCTTCCTTTATCTTTAGCGATCGACAAAACTTGTTAGCATCCATAAACTGCAGTAAACTCTTATCCTTTTCGGAGCCGAAGTGCTAAAAGGGTAAAAAATGTTAATGAATCTTAAACGAAAGTCTTTCAATCTCTTTGAGGAGTTTGTGTCATTTAGTGAAGCAAAAGGGACAACAAGGGCTGAATGGATCCTCTTTTCTCTTTTGTTCATTAACGGACGACTAAAAATCTAAGAGCAAAACCTGTTCGTGTAAGGGCTTCCCGAAGATCCTCCTTCCCCCCATCCCACCCACACCCCCAAATACATGGTACGGGAAGTGACCCTCGCTTGACGTATCGTTTTAGGGCACGTAAAGCTTCAAACGGGTTGGTTGGTAGAATTGCGATCGTAACTGTCCGATAACGCTTCAGGTCCTAAATCCTTCTCAATCGCGATCAGAGGCAAAAAAGAACGAAAAATCACCCTTTTGCCAAAGTTACTACTTCGCCGTCGTATACAGTTCATGATACGTTTAGTCTTTTTAAATATAAGAAGCGTGACTTTATCCTTCATGTTGAGTAGAGCAGTTTCGGATGTTGTGACATATTTGACTAATTCCGTCATGTCTCATTTGCTAGCAAATGAAACTTTGTAAGATGAGAATGTTGTGACATATTTGACTAATTCCGTCATGTCTCATTTGCTAGCAAATGAAACTTTGTAAGATGAGAATGTTGTGACATATTTGACTAATTCCGTCATGTCTCATTTGCTAGCAAATGAAACTTTGTAAGATGAGAATGTTGTGACATATTTGACTAATTCCGTCATGTCTCATTTGCTAGCAAATGAAACTTTGTAAGATGAGAATGTTGTGACATATTTGACTAATTCCGTCATGTCTCATTTGCTAGCAAATGAAACTTTGTAAGATGAGAATGTTGTGACATATTTGACTAATTCCGTCATGTCTCATTTGCTAGCAAATGAAACTTTGTAAGATGAGAATTCGTCAGGAAACAAACACTCGCTTTTAACCTCAAATTGCACCGAAATTTCACAAACAAAAGCACGTTTTGACCACGTTTTGATTCGTTCTGAATTCACATTTAAATCCTCTATAAAGTGCGTGCCTTGGCACTGTACCAATACTAAAAGGAATGACTCACTTAATTGCCTTTGCGGTACGCCTTTCTCCACTGAATTGATCAACCTACAACAATGTGGAACGAAAAATGAGAATGAGCGTCGTCGGTCCCATTTCCCAATTCTTTCCTTCCGGTCTCCCTTTTTATGTTCCGCGTCAACAAACCATCAACATGATTAAAAAAGTCCTTACGTGCGTCGCAGACTTTATATCCCGGACTGACTACAAAAACCTTTCTTTATTACTCAATAGTTAAAACTTTGAAGAGGATTAAATAATCCGTATAAAAACCGGAAAAAAAAAAAAAAAAAAAAAATCCAGGTTGATCGAGTAAAAAAAAAAAAAAATAAAATGCAAAATATATAGCGAAGGAAACCATTTTTGAACCCCCCCCAAAAAATAAAATCTAAAAATGAAAAGACGGCCATTGAGTCATTCCGGCCGATTTTATCATAAAATTTATTTCCTATTAAATCGATAAGAACATTTTTTTTTTTTTTTTTTTTTTTTTTTTTTTTTTCCGTTATTCAATAAATTTTATTCCATTTAGTTTCTTTTTCATGCTTAATATGATTCGGGTTCGCCGAGCAGATTGCTTCCCCATTTATCTTCAGTGGAATACCCCATTTCCGAAATCAAAATTATATAAAACGCATTACAAATTTATACTTCATTTCCTCTACAAACTTCAGACACACACACACACACACAATATATATATATATATAATATATATATATATATGATGAATAAAACCACGAAGGGTTCCCTCAGTGTTCCTGAGGATGTCATTAGACGAAAGCGCTTGAGCACCACTTTGTGTTTCTTTTCCCTTCGTGGTTTTATTCATCATAAATATTTTTCACGTGTTACTTTCGTGAAATAATTTTCATATATATATATATATATATAATATATATATATAGGGTGGGGCACGGGAACCAAGTGTTTTTGGAATAATCAGGAAAATGATATATTTTTGTAAAGAAAATATATTGGTAGAACAACATTCGTAAGAACATAGCATTTCATGTCATAATAATCATGTACCGAAAATTATATCTGGCATATAATGTCCTTGGCCGTCGACGCATTGTTGAAGGCGTTTACGAAAATTGGCCTCCACTCTTCCCAGCAGGTCTCTGTTCATTTGGATGATTTGTTGACGGATCGCTTCCTTCAATGCATCTAATGTACGGGGCTTGTCCTCGTAGACACGTGACTTGAGGTACCCCCATAGAAAGAAGTCACATGTGGACAAGTCAGGGGACCGAGGGGGCCATGCAATGTCACCAAATCTCGAAATGAGATGGTTGGGAAACAGGGGGCGAAGAACAGCCATTGACGCTCTGGCGGTGTGTGGCGTGGCCCCATCTTGCTGAAACCACAAATGTCGACGAGCAATACGCCTTCTTCGTAACTCAGGGATGAAAAAGGTGTTCACCATCTCAATGTAACGCCCAGATGTTATGGTAACGGTAACCCCATTTTGTTCGAAGAAATAGGGACCGATGACGCCAAACTTTCCCACCGCGCACCAAACTGTAACCTTAGGGCTATGCAGCGGTTTTTCATGGAGTTGTCGCGGATTTTCAGCAGCCCAATACCGACAGTTTTGATTGTTGACGGCCCCATTAAGGTGGAAATGGGCTTCATCACTCATTACCACCATCATGTTTTCATTCTGCTCATAAAGTGCAAGCATTTCCTGTGCAAAATTCAGTCGTTGGGGGCAATCGTTTACATTCAATTCCTGCACCATCGCTAACTTGTATGGGTGAAAATGTAATTCTTCATGCAAAATCCGTCTAACAGTACGATTGCTGATTCCGAGTGCAGCTGAATGTCTCCGAGCAGAGCGGCCTGGGCTTTGCAACATCGCTTGTCTGACCCTTTCAACGTTCTCTGGAGTACGCACAGTGCGTTGCGGCCCCTTCGGTTTTGTTTTCATTATTGAGCCTCCTGTTCGAAGATTGTTAACCCAACGTAAGATTGTGTCACGAGCGGGAACAGAGTCATTTCGATGAATGTTGAATCTGCGGCGAAACGCACGCTGAACTGCTGTCACTGACTCGCCACTCCTAACAAAATGATCATACGCGAACATGCGGTGTTCTAACGTCCACTGCTCCATGATGGCACCTGAAAGATAAAGGTGAGTGTTAGTTAAAGTTAAATGCTATGAACCAGGAATGGAATGCTACCTACCGCACGCCCCTCCCATTCCTAATGGCCGATTACTAGCTATTCAAAAACACTTGATTCCCGTGCCCCACCCTGTATATATATATATATATTATATATATATATATATATATATATATATATATATATATATATACATATGCTGCAAACCCACAAGGAAAAAGAAAAACGACTCCAAGGCCTTTCGTGTATTCAAAGCTACACCTCGTCACGAGGTGTAGCTTTGAATACACGAAAGGCCTTGGAATCGTTTTCTTTTTCCTTGTGGGTTTGCAGCATTCATTCATTTCACGTGTTTTATTGTGAAATTCATCCCATATATATATATATATATATATATATATATATATATATATAATATATATATATAGAGTCGCAGGATTTTGAATTACCTGAGTGCAAAGCAAAGTGACGATGAAACGATATTCATCATTCAAAGATGATTGAAGAATTTCAGTATGATTTCGGTTTCATGATATTCCTTCAGCAATGGTTGTTTTTCCCATGTTTTCAAATGCCAATTTCATGCAGTTTCATCCATTTGTATAAAACAGTACAAATGCATTCCTTATCTTTTAAGTAAATCTTTGAATGTAAAAAACAAGGTTTTAATTTCCTTAAAATCAAAAGTTACTTTTGTCTCTTTCAATGGTTTTGTTCTGAAGGAAATTGAAAAAGGATTGCTGTGATTTTACCTAATAGAAGTAGGTAAAAATATATATATTTAGGGTGTGTCAAAAAAACGAAAGTTTTTGATCATCTTCGCGCAATCGCCATTTTTATCCATTTGATGAGAAAACTTCCTGGTGAAAATTTCAGGTCGATCGAAGACTGTTTAGGGGTCGCGCATGGCACTTGAAGTTTTTCATGGAGCGGCTCCCTTATACGAGAGCCCCTTTCCGTAAATCCAAGCTCAAGAGTCTCCGTGTCTATGTTATGATTGATTTGGTGTTTTTTCATGTTCTTGAATGCTTCCAGACCTTGCTGATGCAAAATGGTCTCACCCGTTTCATCTCTTTCCTCCGTAGTTATTTGTAAATGGCTACAACTCGATATTCCTCAGCCATCTGGCTGGTGGGTAAGCCGATGCCCGAGTTCTCGGGAGCGAAGTTACCCAGTCGTGGTGAAGTGTTGCGAGTCCTCTTTCACCATCACGGACATGAAGCCTCTTTGAAGCACTCTGTGAAGTTAACTGCGCAGCAGGTGGCAGAAGTCTGGGACAAAGCTAAGATCCCAATAATTGACTTCTCCCATCCTTTAGCGAAAGTCACGAAGCTCCATGCAGAGCACGTGAGCTTGAAGAAGAGTTCGTCAAGAACTTCTGAAAAGGCAGTCGAAGATAGGGAGGACTTCCAGAAGAGTTTGAAGGAACTCATCGACGTCACCCACTGCGACGCACTCAATCTCATGAAGATTAAAGAGGATAAGGATTTCCTTATCGCTCAGCGTCGGACTAGGCGACCAGAAACCATGGTCGGAGTCGATAATTCCTGGGAGAAGGAGACAGCAAAGAAGGAGCAGAGACCTCAGCACGAACGACGGCAGAAACGATCTCTGGAAGACCAAGCTGCTCAGAGTGCCACGGTGGAACTTGAGTCGTCTTCTTCCACTTCCGTGTCGGACAGTGGAGATTCGCCAATGCCCTCGCCTACCCGAGGACGAGGACCTTGCTGCCCTCCAAAGCGGCCCCGAGGTTTTCCCGTCATCAGCGGTCACGTGGCTTCAGCTCTCGACCGGACCCAACTCAGCGATCGGAAAGCAGCTCATGTCCTGGTCCCCTTTGCATCCTATCTTGGTCACGATGTGAAACAGCTGGCCATCAGCCCAAGCACCATCCGAAGGAAACGCATTAATCATCGCATAGCTTTGGCCGTAGAACTGAGGCTTAGCTTTCCTCCACTGTTCACCTCACTCTCCACTGGGACGGAAAGCTGCTGTCCGACTTATCTGGTCGGGAAAGAATCGACCGCTTGCCCATCCTGGTCTCATCCTGGTGCCCATCCTTGCGAACGGGATCTCCTCTACCTGGCCTGTCGTCACCACGTTTTCGAGATTTTGTTCGAGGCCGTGCTCTCTGCTTTGGTCATGGAACGTCGAAGAGTCCGGACATTTCCCTCTTCCTAAACTTCAGGGAGTTCTGGCCGAAGGTTCAACAACAGGAGTTCCAAACTGCACTCGACGATGAGACCATGGCATCGACGGTTGAGCCATGGCGAGAAGACATCCTCAAGTTCGCCCAAAAACAACTCCGCATCCAGCAACCCCGAGGCGACTATAAAGAACTGCTGGAGTTGGCAGTGATCTTCCTGGGAGATGTGCTTTATGGTCGTTCCTCTGTCACTTTCATGTCTCCAGGCGCATTCCATCGGGCCAGATGGATGGCGAAGGCAATTTATGCCTTGAAGATATGAATCTTCAGGTACCAGATCACTCAGACCATGAACCAGCGACCATCCACCTCCTGAGGACCGAACAAGACGGAGATCTTCTGGATCAACCTCGGCCACTTCTGAATGTTCGTCGTCCAGTTCTACATTCGAGCGTGGTTCACGGCCACGAGACTATCTGTTGCCTCTCGTATGGACCTCATCCCCTTCAAGACACTTTCACAACACGAGAATCCGGTCATAAGAGACGCAGCCATGAAGTCCTTCGGCCGACACCTCTGGTACCTGACTGAAGCCACGGTTGGCCTGGCCCTCTTCGACGAGGAGATCTCCATGAATGACAAGAGGAAAATGGTTACCAATATGAGTGGGGTTCAGGGTTCAGATGAACCCTCACCTCGCACCCTCCTCAATCCTGTAGAGGCAGCTGGAAAAGACCTTCCTGCTTTTTTCACAACTACGACCAAGAAGATCTTTGATAACCTGGAAATCGACCCCGGATTCCTGACGATTGACCCAGCGCACTGGCCGGAGTTGGACATCTGCAAAGCTAGAAAGGCGGGTGCGGAGAGCCTTGTGGTCACTAACGATACGGCTGAGCGAGGCGTCACCCTCATCCAGGAATTCACCGCCTCGGGAAGAACGAAGAAAGAGGACCAGATACAGTGCATGTTTCAGGTCGTTGAGGATTACCGCCAGCTTTATCCGAAAACAGCAAACAAGAGAGACCTCTTGGTGTGAACAACTGTTACGAACTTATGATGAGTAACTTGTTCAATGAGAATATGATCGTCTTAAAGCTGTATTTCAGTTTTTCTCAATTGTGGCTGTCCAAATATATGTTCAGACTTGTTTTTCCAGCTATGGAAAGATTCAGCTATGTGAAGATTCAGATTCATTGCGCGACCCCTAAACATGATTCGAATCGAATGAAACTTTACCAGTAGTGTTTTTCCATTAGGTGGGTGTGATTGGCAGGTTGCGCAAAAGAATTCATCGAAGTTGAATTTTTACCCTATAGACAGTGACGCACCCTATCAGTATATATATATATAATATATATATATATTATATATATATATATATATGATGCAAGCCCCACAAGGAAAAATAAAAATTATTTCAAGGCATTTGTGTTTATCCAGAAGTACACCTCCTCAGGGAATGAAGGGAGAAGGCGAGATGATAAAAATATATACATATGTACAGTTCTCCGCATATGTAATGTTCCTCGCCTCACAGGCGACTCCGTACATGTGGCAACGCCGCAGTGATAGTCAAGGTACCCCAACTGGGGTAAGGTGGTGGGGGGGGGACAACCGAGTCCAACAACATATAGCATTGACACACAGGTAATTATAATGTAATATCTGTGTTCATAAAGATAAACAATTAATATGATCGTGAACAGCGTTGAACTCCATGTTTACTAGTCTTATACAGTAATATGAACAGCTACAACAATACAACTTTTACTATGCTAGTGAATTTGAGCCAAAAATAGACATTACACAACCAACCTCCACACTCCCTCATTCACCTTCCCCACCCACCAGTCTCGTTATATTAAATCATTATGTAACAATAGATATAGACAGAGCCGGATTTATGCACAGGCGCATGAGGCGCTAGCGGGGTCGTCGATCAAAAGGGGGCCCATGGGCAGAATTTATCGTTAGATTCTTAACCTGGAAAAAACATAAAAGAATCCATTCTTAAAACGTCAAACTTGGTAGTACTGGCAACTTGGCAAGTAGATAACTGAATTATACATTGTGTTTTGTTTTGCGCATGCGCAAAATATGGCGCCGTATCAGCGTTAAGAAAAGGATACAGAAACATCAAAAGTGCTTTAATTAACCTATCTCTGTGTGGACATGAATAGCTTGTCTGTCATTTAGAGGCCAGAAATTTATCAAAAACATTTGATAAATATGAGACAGCTTTATTAATCGTAATCTGGGGCAGAATTTTACAAAGATTTAATTCAACTAGTAAATCGTTGCAGGATCCAGCGATAAATACACTAAAAGCTGTTAATCTCTTAAAATCACTGACAGAATTTATTGTAGAAATCAGAAACAACTAAACTTCTAACTAATGAAACACACTCATAGATGAGCAATGTCGAAATCAGAAATCAGAAACAACTAAACTTCTAAATATGGCGCCGTATCAGCGTTAAGGAAAGGATACAGAAACATCAAAAGTGCTTTAATTAACCTATCTCTGTGTGGACATGAATAGCTTGTCTGTCATTTAGAGGCCAGAAATTTATCAAAAACATTTGATAAATATGAGACAGCTTTATTAATCGTAATCTGGGGCAGAATTTTACAAAGATTTAATTCAACTAGTAAATCGTTGCAGGATCCAGCGATAAATACACTAAAAGCTGTTAATCTCTTAAAATCACTGACAGAATTTATTGTAGAAATCAGAAACAACTAAACTTCTAACTAATGAAACGCACTCATAGATGAGCAATGTCGAAATCAGAAATCAGAAACAACTAAACTTCTAAATATGGCGCCGTATCAGCGTTAAGGAAAGGATACAGAAACATCAAAAGTGCTTTAATTAACCTATCTCTGTGTGGACATGAATAGCTTGTCTGTCGTTTAGAGACCAGAAATTTATCAAAAAAATTTGATAAATATGAGACAGCTTTATTAATCGTAATCTGGGGCAGAATTTTACAAAGATTTAATTCAACTAGTAAATCGTTGCAGGATCCAGCGATAAATACACTAAAAGCTGTTAATCTCTTAAAATCACTGACAGAATTTATTGTAGAAATCAGAAACAACTAAACTTCTAACTAATGAAACGCACTCATAGATGAGCAATGTCGAAATCAGAAATCAGAAACAACTAAACTTCTAAATATGGCGCCGTATCAGCGTTAAGGAAAGGATACAGAAACATCAAAAGTGCTTTAATTAACCTATCTCTGTGTGGACATGAATAGCTTGTCTGTCGTTTAGAGACCAGAAATTTATCAAAAAAATTTGATAAATATGAGACAGCTTTATTGACCGTAATCTGGAGTAGAATTTTACAAAGATTTAATTCAACTAGTAAATCGTTGCAGGATCCAGCGATAAATACGCTAAAAGCTGTTAATCTCTTAAAATCACTGACAGAATTTATTGTAGAAATCAGAAACAACTTTAACGGTATCGAAGAGGAAGCTAAACTTCTAACTAGTGAAACGCACTCACAGATGAGCAATGTCGAATTAAAAAACGAAACATTATGCCTGACGAAATACGCGAAAATGATGTCATTTGTATGGCAGGGATTTATTTGTAGTAATACATTTAACGTAATTTGCGATACGCTTAATGCGGAGATAAACCGACTAACAGTAGTGTACAACGACATATTACATATGTTTAACGAGTTTTTAAAAACAATATGAGTTCAAATGTAGTAAACATATGTATTGATAAACTTTCGGATGTTTACAAAGAGGACATTGATGTTCATCAATTTAAAGACGTAGTACTGCACTTTCTAAAATATATTAAAAGAAGAAAAAGCGATAAATCCAGTTGATATGTATATTATTATTCTTGATGGCCTAAATCGACGTTTCCAAATGTAGAAACCATTCTTAACATTTTTTAACAATACCTGTAACAAACGCGAGTGGTGAACGGTGCTCTTCAGTTCTAAAAAGAATTAAGTATTACTTAAGAAATAGTTTATTGCAAACAAAAATGTCGAATTTATCCCTCTTATTTATTGAATCAGATATAACAAAATCCATAAATTATGATGATGTTATTGATTCTTTCGCGAAATTAAAAACAAGAAAAAAAACACTTGTGGAGAAGAATGTTCCGCACAAGATGAGGAGGGAGAACGAACAAATGAAAAATGAGGTAACCACCCGGGAATCGAACCCGGGATCTTCCGATTGCCGATCAGATATGTTATCCACTACACCATGGGCCTCGATTAATCAGAAGTCGAAATTCTCCTACATACGAGCAGAAACCAATGCCCTGAGGGGGCATCTTCGCATGCCGTACAACAGAACAAAGAGAGTAACTGTGCAGATACTCAGTGAGAACCTTTAAACGAAGGGATAGGAATATAATAATTCCTCTACTGAAAACAATGATCATACCCAAATTGGAATACTGCTCGATCCTAATATGCCCACATAAAAAAAGAAGACATTAGACAACTAGAAGGGATTCAGAGAAGCTTCACAGCCAAGATCAATGGGTGCAAAGAACTAAATTACTGGGAAAGGTTACGCGAATTAAACCTATATTCACTGGAAAGGAGGGGAGAGAGATACACCATTATTTACACTTGGAAAATAATGGAGAAACTAGTCCCTAATCTTACTCTGAACCTTGTAACTCCCCAAACAACGGTGAAAAGTAGAAAAGGAAGACTATGTCATGTTCTCAAATTAAAGGCTAGACAGGGAACATCCTTAACCCTGAAAGAAATAGTTTTGTTGTGAGAAGACCAAAACTGTTTAATCAGCTGCCCAAAGACCTAAGGAACACGAGTGGGGTTGCAGTAGACATCTTCAAAAGAAAATTAGACGCCTGGCTCAGAACAATCCCCGATGAGCCGGGCGTACCTGGCTATGTGAGGTGGAGAGTACAAGAAATCAACTCAATACTTCACCAGGCCAACTCGAGAGGAGGGGCGAAAAGCTTGACCTTCGTGAAATGAGGAATCATCGCGCGGATCATTTGAAAGGTTGAAAGGTATATATATGTATATATATACTCGATACTCGTTTCGGACCTTTTTCCAGTTTGTGTACCGTTTTTCATATAATTTTTTTGATTGGTCATACAACCGCCGTCGATTATAACAACTTTTTAAGAGAGGTAAGTTCTTGATAACATAACCTAACCTAACCTAACCTAACCTAACGTAACCTAACCTAACCTTCTGTTTTACTCTATGTTGTGCCTAACAGAAGCAAAGAAACACTAGAAAGTTGCATAAAAGCCAACATTCTATGCTGTATGTAATGTACTGTAGAAAACGGTACATAAACTGGAAAACGTCCCTCGTTTCGAGTAATTTTTCCATTTTGGTAATTTACTATTTTTATCATATTTGTATGATGTGAACAAAATTATAAACCGGTTGCTTCTTTTTTTTTACAATTTTCTTTCATGGCTAAAACCTAAGGGGCCTCAGTCTGCCTTTGCGCCTCGGGCCTCAAATTGTCTAAATACGGCTCTGTATATAGATTTGCAGTAATCATAATGGAACCTTATTACTGTATAAGATTAGTAAACATGAAGTTGAACGCTGTTCACGATCATATTAATTGTTTATCTTTATGAACACAGACATTACATTATAATTACCTGTATGCTAATGACTGCACATTCAATTGTCCTTTAAATATATATGTGTGTTATATGTTGTTGGACTCAGTTGTCCCACCTCTACCCCACTTTCCCCCAGTTGAGGTACCTTCACTATCACTGCGGCGTTGCCACATGTACGGAGTCGCATGTGAGGCGAGGAACATTACATATGTGGACAAATGTACAGCGGAACAGGAAAATAAAAAGATTAGCACATGATTAACGAGAGTTAATTAGCGGCAAAAGGTATTTTAACAGGATATTGTCAATTTTATACATTCCCGCACTGTTATTGAAGTTACTTTAAAAATGGATAAATGCACATTCTAGAATATTCCTTTCAGTTATATCTGTGTTTTTAACGAGCGCTTTCGAACTTTCCCACTTGATACTATGATTACATCTATACATATGGTTAAACAATGCATCAGAATTATTTGCTCTTCTACACGCATATTTATGCTGTTTTACCCTAATATCTAACGTTTTACCCGTTTGGCCTATATTGTATATACTGAGTTACATTGTGTGCATCTGATCGAATACACACAACCAACCGCATTATCCGGGTTATTCTTTATTAGGCGTGATTTAACAGTATCATTATACTTAAAAACTACAATGATACCAATTGCTTTAAGTGAAGTCGGAAGATATTGAATCTCTCCAATTCGGCCTTTGGATCCTCCTCTACTCCCTCCTCTAACTTTATTATGTCTGAAATTGTAATCTCTTCTAAAGATGTTTTTTCTGCCCAATCTGAGCTCACCTCTAGGAAGGCGTACGGCTCGAATGGTGTTCCTCCTGTTGTTCTTAAGAACTGTATTTCTGTGCTGACACCCTGCTTAGTCAAACTCTTTCGTCTTTGTTTCTCATCTGGTATATTTCCTTCCTGTTGGAAGTTCGCTTTCATTCAGCCTGTCCCAAAGAATGGTGACCGCTCTCAGCCCTCCAACTATCGTCCAATTGCTTTGATTTCTTACCTTTTTAAAGTTTTTGAATCTATCCTTAATGGGAAGATTCATAAAAACCTCTCTTCTCGCGATCTTCTTTAGGATCGTTAGTATGGGTACCGCAAGGGACGCTCTACTGGCAATCTTCTTGCATAGCTCTTTGATTCTTGGTCTTCCTCGTTTCGGGATTTCGGTGAAACTTTTGCTATTGCGCTAGACATCTCAAAAGCTTTTGATAGAGTCTGGCACAAATCTTTAATTTCCAAACTGCCCTCCTTCGGTTTCTATCCTTCTACTCTGCCTTCATCTCTAAGTTCCTTTCTGGCCGATCTATAGCTGCGGTTGTAGATGGCCACTGTTCTTTTCCTAAAGCTATTAACAGTGGTGTTCCTCAGGGTTCTGTCCTGTCACCCACTCTTTTCCTTTTATTTATTAATGATCTTTTAATTCGCACTTCCTGCCCTATTCACTCCGATGCCGATGATTCCGCTCTTCACTTCTCCACCCGCTTCCTAAAGCATCCCTCACAGCAGTTACTTCATGATTTGCGTAGGACGGCTATGGGATAACTGACCTTTGATCTTTCTGCTATATGTGATTGGGGTAGAGAAAACCTTCTGGCTTTCATTGCCTCAAAAACTCAGTTCCTCGTCTCTGTCTACTTGTCACAATCTTCACACAACTATCCCCTTACCTTGAACAACACACAACTCAATCCTTCCTCTTCTCTTAACATTCTTGGCGTTTCCTTTTTTTCACCTGATCTTTCCTGGAAAGATCACATATACTCTCTTTCTATAACAGCTTTACCTTAAATTTACCTTAAAGCG
Organism: Bathynomus jamesi; assembly: GCA_023014485.1. Classification (NCBI taxonomy): domain Eukaryota; kingdom Metazoa; phylum Arthropoda; class Malacostraca; order Isopoda; family Cirolanidae; genus Bathynomus; species Bathynomus jamesi. Next base: position 97,358 of record JAJOZX010001636.1, read on the forward strand.
CTTCTGCCTCAAGGGTGCGCTGCTCCCACGAAGTCCACTCAGCGCCTCCTGAGGCGGGGCCACGACGGGGTCGCCACCCTTCTTTTCTCTTGCTCCTGCCATACGATTTGGTCCCCTATTGAATTTGTGGGGGCTGGTCTGGCAGAGGAATCCCCTGACACTGTGGGTTGGTCGGGTATGTTGGCTAAAAACATGTCCAAGTGTTTTTTAAAAGTATCTACTGGGACTGCACTTATATCTCTAAGGTACTGAGGCAAGGAGTTAAACAGGCGAGAACCCTGCCTAGAGATACTATTATATTGAAGGGTTTGAATCCTTCTCAGACTGTTTGGTGGGAGGTGATATTTTTTACACATTCTGCCAGTTCTTGTTAAGGTGGGCACAATTGGTTCAGTATTGGGGGCAACTAAAAGCCCTTCTAGAATTTTCCAGGTGTAGATTAGGATGTATCTCTCAAACCTTCTCTCTATGGAATAAAGGTTGAGGCCTCTAAGCCTAGCCCAGTAGTTTAATTTGTTTTTACTCACCTGTTGCCCATCAGGTTGTTTAATATATGAGGTAAAGGTTCTTTGTAGGCCCTCAATTTTTTGCAATTCATTCTTTGTGGGGAAACCATAATTGAGAGCAGTAGTCAATGCGTGGAAGAACAAGTGATTTCCACAGGGTAAGCATGGTCATACTGTCCCTAGTTCTGAATGTCCTCAGTATATATCCTATTAGTTGTTTGCATGATGAGGTTACTTTGTCAATGTGCCTGTTGAATGTTGCATCTTCAGATAATATAATCCCTAGATCCCTGACATGATCAGTTTGTGCAATATCTTTTCCTGTGGGTCCAGTGTAGTTGAATGTTCTTTCAGGTATTTATTTGGTCCATACTTAATTAGTTCAAATTTGTCTTCATTGAAGGCCATATTGTTTGCATCTGCCCATGCATATATAGTTTGTAGATCTTTTTGTAGCTCTACACAGTCTTCTTTTTCTGTAATTGGTCTTAGTATTCTGGTATCATCTGCGAATGACAGGAGAGAGCTTCCTAGGTTACAGTTTATATTGTTTAGCATTATAATGAATAGAATTGGTCCTAGTACTGTGCCTTGCGGCACCCACTAATCACTTCTTTTTCTATAGATCTTGCTCCATTTACAGTTGTTATTTGTTTCCTGTCAGAGAGAAAGGCATGGATCCATTTTCCTACTTTTCCACAAATACCAAGTTCTTTTAGTTTATGGAATAATATACCATGGTCAACCTTGTCAAAAGCTTTTGCAAAGTCTAGATAGATGACATCAACATTGTGGTTTTCTCCCAAGTATTGTAGGATTGTATTGCAATGGTCTATAAGTTCAGTAAGGCAGGATATCTTGTGTCTGAAGCCATGTTGAAAGTCTTCTAAGAGATGTTCATTTTCTATAAAACTGACAATGTGCCTTTTCAGGACTCTCAAAATTTTAATAATATGGGAAGTCAAAGATATGGGTCTATAGTTCTTGGCTTCCTTTCTTTTGCCTCCTTTGTAGATTGGGTAATATTTGCTTGTTTTCATGATTGGTGGTATTCTACTGGTGTCTAGTGAGGATCTCCACAGGATTTTCAAAGGCAGAGATAAAGTATGTTTGCATTCCTTAAGAATCTTGGCTCCAATTCCATCTGGACCAGGGGCTGAACTCCCCGGTAGCTCTGTTATTGCCTGTTGTATATCTCTAGTGGTTATTTGTATATCTTCCAATAATGGTCTGTCTTGGTCATTTTCTTCTCTATCAAAAAATGCTGTAGTTTTTATTTTCTTTGCTACTACAGGGGTACTCCAGCTTAAAGCATATTGAGATTGTAAAATGTTTGCCATTTCCTGTGTATTAGATGTGAGAGTTAGTCCATCTTTAGCAAGCAATGGGCAATGCTCGTTTTGATAACTGCTTTGCGTTTAGCATAGCTAAAGAAGAATTTGCTATTTTCCTTTATAGTGCCAATAGCTTTGTGTTCATTATCAATATTCTCTCTTATGGTTGACTCCTTTATTTTAAGTTCTAACATCAGTATCTGATTCCGGATGTTACTATGTCTTGTATCACTTAATTGCTTTGTCAGTTGTTTAGATAGCTTTGTTCTCTTTCTCATAAGTGTCCTTCTGTATCTGTGCTCTTTTGTCCGGTGCTTCTGTGCACTATCGTTTTTTCTTTGGTGTGTGTTTGTATAATGCTGATGACAGCAGGTATTGTATTCTACTCCAGCATTCTTCTGGCTTTAGGTTTTCTAATTCATCTTCCCAGTTTATTTCTCCCAGACAGTTATTTATTGATGTCCAGTCTGACTTGTGCAGGTTTAGGTCAGAGTATGGCAAGTTCGTTTGGCATGGGTCTTGCTTACATTTGTGGAGGGACAAGTTTGTGAATATGTGCATGACATTGTGGTCGGAGTGTATAGTTGGTGTTATAACAATGTGGTCAATTGTAGTTGCATTATTTGTCAGCACTAAATCTAGGATATTATTTTTTCTAGTTGGGCAGTGGACATGTTGTACTAGGAGCAGTTTTTCCATAAACTCATTCAGGTGTTTTGATTTGGACCTTTTTGTCCCTGATTTAATACCACCATATTGGTTCCAGGTGCAATTTGGGAGATTAAAGTCTCCTGTAATGATTAAGTCTCTTGTTGAGTCTACAATAGCTGGGCATTGCCTGATTTTTTCCAGAACTTCAGTGAGCTCTAGATGGGAGCTATCTGGGGGGCTATAGATATTCACTAGTATTATGTCTTCTTTATTTATGCTGAGCATGATGATTAGGAGTTCACAGGCTCCATTTGAGTATGCCATGAGCAGTTCACTTTGAATGTTTTCAGGGATGTACATCAGGACACCACCATTTAGACGGTCTTCCCTGTCACATCTATGGGTGGTGTACCCTTTGATTGCAATTTCACTACTCATGATCATGGGGTTCAGGTGTGTTTCTGTGAGGGCTATAACTGTGCTAGTAGTGTGTTCCACTAGGCTCTTTAGGTAAGGTACTTTGGTATGGTTTGAGTTTGGGTAAAGGCCCTGGATGTTTAAGTAAATTATTGATACATTTGTGGAGCCATTTGTTTCATCTCCCACATATAGGGCATTTGAAGGGTTCCTGCTGGGGTTCTCGTTTGCTTTTGTACGAGGAGCCCAAGTGAGCTTTGAATGTCTTGTATTTGTTTTATGAGGTGGTAAAACCCCAATGGGGTTTCATGGTTGCTTGCTGTACTATTTTCACCAGTGGGCTTCTAAGAGTTTAGTGCTGTACCGCCTCCGCGGTTTCTTCACCCACACTCAGTTGCTGTCTCTGTACAAGGGTCTTGTTCGCCTCTGTATGGAGTATGCTTCTCATGTGTGGAGTGACTCAACTCACAGAAGAATTTGCTATTTTCCTTTATAGTGCCAATAGCTTTGTGTTCATTATCAATATTCTCTCTTATGGTTGACTCCTTTATTTTAAGTTCTAACATCAGTATCTGATTCCGGATGTTACTATGTCTTGTATCACTTAATTGCTTTGTCAGTTGTTTAAGATAGCTTTGTTCTCTTTCTCATAAGAAACATCTTTACATGGGGTCGCTGTTTTTGGTTCGTCTTCTCCACTCTCCTCTGTCGTATACCACGTCCTCCTCCAAGTCCTTCTCCCTGATGTCCGCCACCACACAGTCCCTCCATCTCGTCTTCGGTCTTCCTCTTCTTCTCCGTCCCGGCAACTCCATCTCCAGCACTCTGCGCCCCACATACTCCTCCTCTCTTCTCCTGACGTGTCCATACCACCTCAGCCTGGCCTCCTGCACCTTCTTAGATGCTTCCGCCACCTTCACTGTTCCCCTTATATGCTAATTTCTGACCCTATCCCTCCTCGTCACTCCACACATCCATCTCAACATCTTCATTTCAGCCACATCGATTTTTCTTTCATTGCTCTTCTTCATTGGCACAGTCTCCATTCCATACAACATTGCCGGCCTCACCACTGTTTTGAATACCTTTCCCTTCAGTTTCACTGGGACCCTCTTATCACAGAGCACCCCTGATACGTCCCTCCAGTTCTTCCACCCCGACTGTATTCTACAGTTTATCTCTCTCTCTGCTCCCCCCTCTGCATCCACTGTTGACCCCAAGTATTTAAAATACTCCACCGTCTTAACACGCTCTCCACTCAATGTCACTTCCCCTCCTCGGTCCTGCTGCACATCACATCTCATATATTCGGTCTTCTTTCGGCTAATTCTCATCCCCCTACTTTCCAACGCCTCTCTCCAATTTTCCAACTGCTGCTCCACCTCCTCTTTCGTCTCCCCACTCAACACAACATCGTCTGCATACATCAAGCACCACGGCGCCTCCCCTCTAATCCCGTCCGTCAACACATCGAATACCACATTGAAAAGGAAGCGGCTCAAAGCTGATCCTTGGTGCAGACCAACTTCTACCCCAAAGCTCTCCGACACACCCACACTACTCCTCACCTTAGTAGTTACTCCCCTGTACATCCCCTTGATCAGTTTAACATACTTCTCCGGTATCACAGAGCCGACTTGACCGGGTGAAATCAAAGGCTTTTCGTCTCATCAATTCCATGCCTCTTACGGACTGTCTTCAATCTCTCTCGTTTCGCAGCAATGTTGCCTCACCCTCTCTTCACTATCGCTATTATAAGGGACATTGCTCTTCTGAACTCGCTACCCGCATGCCTCCTCCTTTAAGGAGAGCACGCAGCACCAGACTTTCTACACTTTCTCATTCCTTTTCTGTCTAACTCTCTAACGCAAGAGTTAATCGGTATTTTCAATGTTTCATCTACTCAACCGGTCAAATCTGGAACAACCTTCCTTACTTCATATTTCCTCCTGTACACGACCTCCCGTCTTTCAAACGCAGCGTGTCTAAGCATCTCGAAAACCTCGGACCTTGATTTTGGCTCTCTTCTTCTTCTAGGGAGGGGGACGTTTTTGCGGCATTTGCCCTTGGCCCCTTCTTCCTGCATAAAAAATTATATATATATAATATATATATATAATATATTACATAATATATATATACATATATATATATATACATATATATATACATATATATACATATATATATATATACATATATATATATATACTGTGTGTGTGTATCCTGCAAATGAGAAGGGATACTGCAAAGTGGTCGAGCGCAGGTGAATCCTGAACCGTTGTTCGAAACCACATATGTATATTAGGGTGTGTCAATTTTGGGGTGAAATGACTAAATTGAAAATCATGTGATTTGGTAGCAATTTAATGTAATCATTTGGCATACAAAATAATATCCTTGCCTCAAAAACAATAAAAAATAACTCCTACCTACATCAATTTTAATTAAAAAATTCCATTTTTCCGTAAATTCGTAACAAAATAACAAATGTGCGCAAACATCCTATCAACATTTAAAGTGCCAATAAAATATCATTCAGAGTCTTTATTTGAAAGTAACCAATGCAGTCATGTCCTTTTTGCTGAGGTTCCTTGACATCAGCATTCGGCTTGCTACTTGCACTTTGATGTAGCCTTCTCGCCTCTCGTGACTGTAAACTTGACTAGCTGCTTCTGTGACCATTTTCACACATCTCTCCACACTCTGAGTGTGAGAAGGCCACTTTGGCACTTGTATTGGGGCCTCTTTAAGTTGTGTTAAATCTTTGTTTGTTATACATGTTGTCAGTGGTTGCTCCAAAACTTCCGAACTCAAGTTAACTAATTCTGACAATTTCGTGGCATTGACGTTTATCGGAGGTATCTTCCTTGTCTGAACAGAGCAGTCTCCCAGCTGGTCATCATCTAGTGATGTTCCTCTAAACTTTAGAATGATTTCCACAGCCTCAGTTCGCTCTTTGGTACATTGGCTGCAGAGTATTGCTTGCAAAACTGCCTCTGGCCTAGCATACCAAGCGGACCTTCTCGCCACAGGTAACACGATGTCCTTTGGGTTCTCAGTAGCTGTAATTGAAACAAGATGTGGTTGGGCCCCTCCATCCACATTGGATTAAGTTTTACATTGAACCAGTGAGGAAGATAAAACCCAATAATAAATTCAACAATCAACATCAAATTCTGTAGCATTTTGCCCTTCAGTGCATGTTTGGAAACCCAAATCCTGCAGAAACGAATCGCTGTAGTTAACCAACGACTGTGACTTACGGGTCCAATCTCCAAGAGAGCCAGATTTTGAGGCAACTCTCCTGATCTGATTGCTTGAACAATACGATAAGCGTAAGATTGATCCGTGCTGAGGTCTTTGATAACTTCTTCAGACAACACTGGAAGGGGAGAGCCTACTTCGACCTTTGGAAATTTTGTATTTATTTCTAATTCCGTTGCTTCATCTACCATGTTGCCAAGGGGGCCTGACCACTTGTTGTTGCTCTTTGTAGGACCATCAAGTTCCTGGATGAGACGACGAAGAGGTAGTTCCCCTGTGTGCAAATCACGTACAATCCAAACAAGCCTTCTTCCAAGTTTTTTCTCTAGATGCGTCATAACACCGCCCTGCCATCCAGTGTTTACCGCAGCTGAATCTCCACCAACGGCCTGCAGTGAACTGTCAAGTCTTCTTTCTTGAAGCCAACATATTATTTGATCAGCAATTGCCTCTGCATGTTTCTTGCCTTCTACTTCTGCTTCAGGAACAAAGTGAAACAAATAGCGGCCACCAGGTTCGGAACACACAGAGTAGTGTTCTTCTTTGATGAGACCGGCAAACTTTCTGTCCATTCCCTCTACCTCTAGGAGAACTTTTGTGTCATCTCTTCTTCCATCAAACAAAAGGCAAGAGAGACCCTCCTCCTTCAAATCTTTTTCATGCTGATCAGATATTTCCTTCATTATTTTTTCTTGTGCTCTTCTTATCTTATTATGATCTATCACTAAGGATGTATCCTCTCGGCTGATGAGGCCTGCATCTATCCAAGCGGCAGTGGCAATCTCTGCAGTCTCTCGTAGCCCCGTATGGTGGCGAATACTGGCAAGGGCAATGTTTGAGATGTCTTTAGTGCTGTATTTCATTCTCTTCGGCGAAGGTTCAGATGGCATTTTGGAGCTATCATCTGATGTTGCTTCTTTCTGTTCATCTGAAGAGCTTTCAAAGAAGTGAGAAACCTCTTGATAGAGCTCTTCATCTCTTTGGGTGGCTTCTTCACTCTTCTTTTTCTTCCTTTTTCCCCTCTCTCGGATTTTCTCTTTTTTCTTAGCAATAACAATCTGTTTTTTGGTTTCTGAATAATCTGCCGAACCAATCTGCATACTTCCTTGGCCTCCTGCCTTTGTTCTCTGCGCCTTTATGAAAGCCAGCTCCAAAACAGGGATCTTCTTCTCACGAGGACAGCGACAATCAATGTGAGGGTGAGGTTCTCTTCTGCATTAGGGAGAACAATTGGCTTCAGAACACAACTCTATGGGACACTGGCAGTTAAAACTGTCAAGAAGAGTATCAAGTGTGTGCAGAAATTTTTTTTTCTTTGCTAGTTTTCCTTTACCAAGTGATGTCTCAACTGCTTTGTGCCACAGCTTTGTTAATTTTAGCTCAATAGTTCTATACTGATTGAGTACAGGTGGTTTGAATAACACATTAGCTTTTTTCCACTGATGCAGAAGAGGGGGAATCATGTCCCTTATGAGCTCTTTCTCTGTGTAGTTCCTTCTATCCTTTGTATTTTGTTCACGAAGAAGTAACCCTAGTCTCAACATGTCTCGCACTGTTGGTAGTTCTGATACGGGAAGCTCCTTGCCTGTACCGACTAACAAGTGGCATGACGACTGACCTCTTGTCTTCAATTTTGGCATCTTAGGAATATCTGAAAAGAAAGAAAAACATTTAAATATTTATATCAATTACGATGTTTCAAAGTTTAGTCATTCGATGTTCTAAAATTCAATAAAAAAATATTTCATGGGATTACAACATAATTAAACAGAAGAATATGATAATAATAAATAATTGTAATAATCAATAATCCATACTTACAGTTAAACTGTAGTATTCGTCTAGTAGAATAACTATGAAGTAGGTACAAGAACAATAACAGCAAACCACCGTCTATGACATCTAAGAGGCAACTGAGGACTGAGAGTGAGGGACAGTTCTATTCATGTTGTGACTTGTACATTGTACAACAACTATATGACCTTGAAAACACACCATATGCGATCAGTGGGATAATTCTGTGACAGATGAATAGTTAATCAATTTATGTCCTATTATTTAGTAAAAGAGTCAATTTCTGAAACTTTAAGGTAAAATTGATGTAGGTAAGGGTTATTTTATTTCATATATATATGATGCAAACTCACAAGAAAAAAATATTCCAAGGCCTTTCTTCTATTCAGCAGTACACCTCGTCAGGGAATCATCAGGTTTGCATTATTCTCTCATTTCAGGTGTGAAATTCATCCGATATATATATATATATATATATATATATATATATATATATATATATAAGCAAACAACCACAGGAAAAGGAAACACAAAGTCCGAGCGCTTTCGTGATATATTCACATTTTTTTTTTTTCTGTTCCTCCTTGATAATGTGAATATATCACGAAAGCGCTCGGACTTTGTGTTTCCTTTTCCCTGTGGTTGTTTGCTTATTAATAAGGTCACGTGTTATTTTGTGATTTTAGTGCATATATATATATATATATATATATATATATATATTCTGCCGAAAGGTTAAAACAAAGAAATAAATCCAACATGAAACAAATGAATTTCCAGATGACATAAAACAAATAGGAAAGGAATTTGATCATTAGCATTTACGATAGTTTACATTACGAACTAATTTGTCTCCTTTTGTCTTTTGTATCGAATGCTTTCCAAAGCGTTAAAAAGAGAAACAGTTCGACTGCTTTTTGTTTTGACGACATCAAAGATATATTCCTTCGTATTTCCATACATTCTTGGACTGAGCGCCCCGCGGCGCGTGGCACGTAAACACCTCCTCGTTGTACATTGTTTGCTGGTATTTGGGAAAACGACTTATTTCGAGCGAATATTATTTGGCTTTTATTTCATCTATTCAAGAGTAAACGACATAACTTGTGTCTCATTCTTGACTCATAAACATTCTTCGTTATTATTATTATTATATATATATATATATGAAAATTATTTCACGAAAGTAACACGTGAAAAATATTTATGATGAATAAAACCACGAAGGAAAGGAAACACAAAAAGGTGCTCAAGCGCTTTCGTCTAATGACATCCTCAGGAACACTAAAGTACATAAAAGGTTACGGCCTATATATAGGTTACAGAAAGAAAAAAAAAGAAAAATAAATAAATAAATAACATACATACACACAAACACACACACATATATATATATATATATATATATATATATATATATATAATATATATATATATATATATATATATATATATACATACATATCTACACACACACATATATATATATATAATATATATATATATATATATATATATATATATATATGCAATAAACAGAGAAGTAAAAATAAAAATTAAAAATTAAAGGATTAACAAAGAGGCATACAGATTTGTAAGGAAAAATATCGATTTTTAGCACAAGATCAAATGAATTATAAAAATACAAATTTATACTGGAAATCTGCCCGGGTTTTAACACTTTGCCTTTTATAGTCTAGTTTCGATATATATAAAAATAAAATGAAGATTAAAAGTTAATAAAGTAGCATACAAGTTTACCAAAGATTTAGCGTCCTACCCTTTTTATCTAAATCTGTTTTGAAGGAATTCAAAACAACAGGATCGAGTTGAAAAAGACCTTTGCTTATGTTGAAGTTATTTGAAAGTTGGATAATGGCAGACTCAAGAATATTTCTATTAACAATGTCGCTAGAGTGAAATAAAACTGAAGCATTATTCCAATCAATACAGTGGGATAACTCTGACAAATGGACAAAAAGAGCACTGGACAACTGTCCGTTCTAACGGAATATTGATGCTGTTTTATACGTGTGTGCAAATCCTTTCCCGTCTGACCTATGTAAAAGGAATCACATTGTTTACACCCAATTTTATAGATAATGCCTGAATTATTGGTAGGGCTATTTTTACTATGATATTTTTCACAATATTGTTATATGAAAATACTACATTAATATCCAAAAGTTTAAGTACATTAGCAATGCCTAAAAAGCCCGGGAAAAATGGAAGTACTAAAATATTTTTTGACAAAGTACGAGTGTTATTATTGACACGATAGAAAGTTCGTTTTGCCTTGTTGAGACAAGATTCCATAAACGCAGATGGATAACACAGATCACTTCCAATACCGTTGATTTTTTCCAATTCGGCATCGATGTATTCCGGACTGGCGATCCTAAGGGCGCGGAGAAACATTGATGAAAAAATGGCCTTCTTAGTGGGGGTGTCATGTCCCGAGTAAAAGTGTACGTAGGACAAATTGTTTGTTGTTTTCCGATAGATACTAAACTTAAAACCTGGGATTTCCCTATGTACACGCACATCCAAAAATAGGATTGAATTGTCTTGTTCCACTTCTAAAGTAAACGGTCTTATTAAAACCCACAAACCTGGCAACCCTATGCGCCCTATTATTAGCTCGGTGGGCTCTATTACTTATAAACTCTTCAAATGGCTTGTCAAAGTCTTGTCCCCCATTCTCGGAACTATCTCTGATTCACATGTAAAAAATTCCATGGCTCTTACTGAAAAATTGAATAATGCACGTACTGAAACTAACGATAGATTGATCAGTTTTGACGTTTGTTCATTGTTTACAAAAGTGCCGATTGATGATATGCTTGACTTTCTCTCCCAAGAATTACATAAGTATGACCTGCCACTACCTTCACACATTGTTTTGGAACTTATTAAGCTTTGCATCAAAGACTGTAAATTCACTTTCAATAACGAGTATTATCAACAAGTGTCTGGGATGGCCATGAGCAACCCCTTATCGCCCCTCCTCTCCAATATTTATATGGAGTTTTTCGAAATTACTTACATTCCGAGAATCCTGGGGGTTGGCATCCCTTGGTTGCGGTACGTCGACGATATTTTGTGTATCTGGCCCATGAATCGTGACCTGGATAACTTCCTCCTTCAGTTAAATGATCAAGTCCCCTCCATTAAGTTTACTTTAGAAGTGGAACAAGACAATTCAATCCCATTTTGGATGTGCGTGTACATAGGGAAATCCCAGGTTTTAAGTTTAGTATCTATCGGAAAACAACAAACAATTTGTCCTACGTACACTTTTACTCGGGACATGACACCCCCACTAAGAAGGCCATTTTTTCATCAATGTTTCTCCGCGCCCTTAGGATCGCCAGTCCGGAATACATCGATGCCGAATTGGAAAAAATCAACGGTATTGGAAGTGATCTGTGTTATCCATCTGCGTTTATGGAATCTTGTCTCAACAAGGCAAAACGAACTTTCTATCGTGTCAATAATAACACTCGTACTTTGTCAAAAAATATTTTAGTACTTCCATTTTTCCCGGACTTTTTAGGCATTGCTAATGTACTTAAACTTTTGGATATTAATGTAGTATTTTCATATAACAATATTGTGAAAAATATCAGAGTGAAAAATAGCCCTACCAATAATTCAGGCATTATCTATAAAATTGGGTGTAAACAATGTGATTCCTTTTACATAGGTCAGACGGGAAAGGATTTGCACACGCGTATAAAACAGCATCAATATTCCGTTAGAACAGGACAGTTGTCCAGTGCTCTTTTTGTCCATTTGTCAGAGTTATCCCACTGTATTGATTGGAATAATGCTTCAGTTTTATTTCACTCTAGCAACATTGTTAATAGAAATATTCTTGAGTCTGCCATTATCCAACTTTCAAATAACTTCAACATAAGCAAAGGTCTTTTTCAACTCGATCCTGTTGTTTTGAATTCCTTCAAAACAGATTTAGATAAAAAGGGTAGGACGCTAAATCTTTGGTAAACTTGTATGCTACTTTATTAACTTTTAATCTTCATTTTATTTTTATATATATCGAAACTTGACTAAAAGGCAAAGTGTTAAAACCCGGGCAGATTTCCAGTATAAATTTGTATTTTTATAATTCATTTGATCTTGTGCTAAAAATCGATATTTTTCCTTACAAATCTGTATGCCTCTTTGTTAATCCTTTAATTTTTAATTTTTATTTTTACTTCTCTGTTTATTGCATATATATATATATATAATATATATGTGTGTGTGTGTGTGTGTGTGTGGATATTATATATATATATATATATATATATATGTGGGTGTGTGTGTGTGTAGATATGTATGTATGTATATATATATATATATATATATGTGTTTGTTTGTATGTGTTATTTATTTATTTATTTTTTTTCTTTTTTTTTTCTGTAACCTATATATAGGCCGTAACCTTTTATGTACTTCAGTGTTCCTGAGGATGTCATTAGACGAAAGCGCTTGAGCACCTTTTTGTGTTTCCTTTCCTTCGTGGTTTTATTCATCATATATATATATATATATATATATATATATATTTATTATTTATTTGTGCAGGAAACCCACAAGAAAAAAGAAAAAATTAGTCCATCGTCTTTGGTGTATTCAACAATACACCTCGTCAGCTAATGTTGTTGAATACACCAAATACCGTGGAATAAATTTTTCCTTTTCTTTGTAGATTTGCATCATTCATTTATTTCACGTGTTTAAGTGTGAAACTCATCCCATATATATATATATATATATATATATATATATATATATATATATATATATATATATATATATATATATATATATATAGTAGTGTAGTGGTTAGCATCGCTCAGTACGATTCCATCGGCCCGGGTTCTATTCCCTGTGCGAGCAAGCGATATGCAGTCCAACCAAGGTGTTCACCCTTCTTTCGGTTGGTAAATAAATGGGTAGCTATAACTATCTCCCAAATGAGGCGGGATGCTGCATAGGGATCGAACACAGATCAATTCTGAACATTTCTTTAAACCCAACAACGAACAATATACAGTGTGTGTGTGTGTATATATGTATATATATAAAACTTTTGGTTAGCTTCCGTCCGAATTGTTCATTCGGACGAAGGTCAAGCTTTTCACGCCACCTTAGACCTACAGTTTAACGTGGAATTCGAACCACATCACTCCACGAGCGGTCAGAAATTACAAAGTTCTCGCCCTGACTCGATCTCACGACCTCCCGATCAGCAGCCCAGTGACTTAACCACTACGCCAGTGCTTCTCTACCTTTTCCGAAATCATTCACTCTAAACATTGTTTTTCAAAAACTCGCTCACACCACTTCGAATACAGCGGAAGAAGTCATTTTTTTCATTTTCACTCTTCATTATTGTGTTTTTTTTTCACTTATCACATTACCATCACCATTCTCATTCACCCATGGGTGAACCATTCACCCGGATGAGAAGCACTGCACTAGGCTATCCAGGGTACCCATTTATCTACCAACTAATTTTTATTGTGTGGAAGTATGAACAGCTAGGTTTTTGCTGCGCACCGCCTGCCGTCACTGGGTCTTGATCCCAGGGCTGGTGGATTCGTAGTCAGCGATACTAACCAGTACACCACCGAGGTGCATATACTATATATATATATATATATATATATATATATATATATACAAGGGGGATAGGAGGGCCATTTGGCCTGAGCCTCAAGCTTAAGGAGGGCCTCAAATTTAGAAACTTTCACGTTTGAATATAATGTTTTGAAGTGAAAGTGATAATTGGGTTCAGCTATGGGCCTCAAAAGCTGGAAGTGGGCCGGGCCTCTCTGGACCTCTGAGAGGGCCTGTATATATATAATATATTTTTTTTTTTTTTTTTTTTTTTTTGCTCGGATATTTTGTGGGTGACATTCCAACAGTCAGTAATGCTAACAAATATTTTTTAATTTTTTAATTATCCACGCTGTTGGTAATGTAGGGGAGATTCCATTTAAAAAATTTGAAGAATTCACTTTGGCAATTTTTGCAATGATTAGAGTTTCGAATTAAACCCGCTTTTCGGTTTTAATCCCCCCAAAAAAAGGTCAAAATTTAATTAACTCTTATATTATTATACTGTATTCACGGTTTTACACATCACCCCATACTCTGAAGTCATCTATCAGTTAGGTCAACTGTACGTCCTTGACAATTGGTTAGGTTAAGTCGTGATATTTTCGTTCAATTAACCTAACGTCGATTAACCTAATTAACATAAACAAGTAATTTGAAAGTGTTGGAATGCCGTTTAGTTTTGGTTGGTTGAATAATTTGGGACGCCAAAATAGGATATTGCCCTTATACAATATACTTATAAGTATACTTACAAGTATATTGAAACTGAACGCTAAAACATAACTCCACCATGAAAATCTGCGATATTGATTTCCTTATATATATATATATATATATATATATATATATATATTTTTTTTATTTTTTTATTTTTTTCCACATATGTTGTCCGTGGTTTTACCATTTTACAATATATTTCATGATGTAGAATTCATTAAATAATGAAGTACATTTTAAAATAAAGCACAATACCATATGTTTTAGGAGGATTTATTAGTGAATTTGTTCATGTGCCCTGTTGGTAGCTCTGCAAACATCTGATCGAAACTCGATTTCAACTTACCCCCTGCTGAACATCTCCAACGACACTATGTTGATGGCTGCTTTAATCTTCTGTTTCAGCGATCCTAAGTTGTCCATCTTTTCGAAATAAAGGTCTTTCACGTGTCCCCAAAGGAAAATAAATCGAGTAGCGTCAAATTTGGCGATCTTGGGAGTCGATCCAACGGAATTTCTCGTTCAGAACAGCACACACAATGCTACTCTAATGTGGTGGACCCTGCAATGCATTAACCCATACCACACATTCATTTTGAGGCTGCCGTGTACGTATTTGATGGTAGTATGTGCATGTTCTGAGTCCCAACTCTTCAGTTGTGGCGGTTTACCTTCCCTTTTGTGTGAAACGTTGCCTCATCGGTGAAAAAAATGCGATTCAAAAATTGCTGATCTTCATCAAAGTTTTGGAACACGGAAGCAGCAAATTCTACACTTCTCGGCCGATGTCAGGTTTAATTTCGTGAACAAGTTGGGGTTTATAAGGATGCGGACGAAGGCCTTTACGTAGGACTTTGTGAATCGTTAATTTAGGAATGGCCAATTCTCGGCTACATTGTGGAACCGGATATTTTAGGCCACGCGAAAATTATTGTCATTTGCGTCCAACATCTTCACCTGACATGCGTGGTCTACCTGATGATTTCTTTGGCAAGATACTCCGTGTTTCCTTGAACTGCTTATGGCACTTCCTGGTTGTTTTATCATTTGGAAGTTCCTTCCTACACATACGCCGGAAGTTACATTGGGCATTAATAACTGGCTTAAATTCAGCTAATCACAACACGCATTGTGCTTTCTGTTGTACGGCCTCCATGACACTTATTATCACACGTCAGAGTCCAATGCGCGCGAGTCTTACTGTCGTGCATACACTCGAGTTATTAAAACGTAGGGTATTGTGCTTTATTTTAAAGCATACCCCATTATTTTCTCTTCTTCAGCGTGAAATATAATGTGTTAAAATCACAGAAAATTTTTGCACAGACAAAACTCTGTTATTTAAAAACAACAAAATACGTTTAGTTGATCGCTTTTTGTTTGGATCAAATAAAGTAATGGTCAAAATATTGAAATTTCTTTATTTTGAGTTATCAACTTTATTTCGTCAGTTTCACGTTGTTATAACAATGAAAATTTTTATAACAACTAACCGAGTTTAGCTAACCACTTTTTTTTTTTTCAAATAAAGCAGTGGTTAGAAAATAATAACTGCTTTAATTAGTTACCACAGCATTTTTTGGAAGGGGAGGTTCATTTTGTTAGTGTAGAATTTTATTGTGAATGTTATATAATCACTCATGAATTATATTTCTGAACAACAACCCATGCATATGCTTGCAAAATTTTACAAATGTTGCAAATTGTACAAAATTTTATACTCTTTTGTGAAATCGGGGAAAGGCAAGTCAGCACATAAATTTACCAAAATACCACAGCCATAAAAATTTTAAGCTTCACACCCAAAGCCAGTGAGATCAAATTTGTGAAACCACTCAAAATGTAAGTAGTTCGTGAGCTTAAAGTAAGTTTTAACTTCTCACTGGCTTAAAAACTTCCGTTCAAAAGGTAGGATGAGCGCAAATTTTGTACAAAATTTGTGTTTAAAACAAAAAGGCGTTGCCTACAAAAATCATGGACTAGTCTGAAAAATGTGTCCTGCAAAAAGGCAAATCTTTTTTGTGTGCATAATAATCTATACTATAATAAGAAAGCTGTCCGTCTGTCCGTCTGTCCGTCACACTTTCAGAAATTGTGAGAAAAAATTGTGAGAAAAAAATTCAGAAATTGTATTACGGGCGGCAATGTGAAGCTCAAGATTTTCATGACTGTGTTCTTTTCTGTAGTTTAGCCTGTCTGTTTGTCTGTTTGTGAAATTTATCCCGGGCAATAATGGGGGAAGGGTGGGGGTGGGGGGTAATGGGGGATGGGTGGGGTAATGGGGAGGGGTGGGGGTAATGGGGAGGGGGTTAGCCCCCAAGTTGCATGAATGGGGGTGAGGAAGTTTTGGGAGATACCAGATTCAGAAATGTTGACACAATGTGAAGCTCAAAATTTTCACGGCTGCGTTCTTTTCTGTAGTTTAGCCTGTCTAACCGTCAGCGAAGCGACGGGAACTGTACTAGTAAACCTTAAAAAGAACAGGACAAGAATAACACAAAAAACATTTGGCGTTTTATATATATATATATATATATATATATATATATATATATCAGAAAAAATATACATTCTTTAACATCTGATGGCCGAGTGGGAAACGTGGCAGCTAGCAAAATTCGATTTTTCAGTGGCATTGGTTCGAATACCGCCGAGATAAGATAACTTTATTTCTAATGTATTTGATATTAAAAATTAAGGTGCTGTTGGTATGTTGCTTTTGATTAACATAAAATTGATATGCGTGCAATTACTCTTGATTTGTGAAAATAAACTAAAATGGTATTTAATTGACATTTCCTCCAATAGATGGCACCACTCACTTCGATTAAATTATTTTCAAGGAATCATTTCCCCGAAAAGTATTTCATCAAGCATCGAAGTTTTATGAAAATACTGACATCACCTCAGGGCATTTCTTTGATGAAAGGATTTCCCATATCTTGATGAAAATTCTTGTCTCAGTGTACATATTAAAAGCTGACGCTAAATATTTTTTCTTTTGTTTAACTTTGAATTTTTAACGCCAAAGGTTCTTTGTCCTATTCTTGTCCTGTTCTTTTTAAGGTTTATTGTTATGCACACGACAAAGATTTACCTTTTCGCAGAACCCATTTTTCAGACTAGTATAAAGTTTTTAAATGTAGTTATAATATTTTTCACCTAAAAATATCATTCACTAAAATTTCATTGTTGAAAAAACTATAAATATTTAATTTGTTGGGATTAGTTTATAACTCGGGATGGTGTAACAAGTAAAAACAAGTTACGTGAATAATGTCAATGAAAGGGGTTCGACTCCGGTTAAGATAAAATGCCTTAATGATTAATTTTTTTTGGCATTTATGATGTGCATAAGTGAATATATAAAAGTTAAATGAAGAAATTATGATAAAAGAAATATCAGAAAACAAATTATAAACTTTCATAATTTGAAAAAGAAAATAATTTGTTTGATTTGAACAAATTGTTGTTTGAAACAAACATACGCAGATTTTGCTCAATCGATCGAATAAATATTTAGTTGACTGCAGCAAATTATTATCAATAAAATTCATTTTGTTAACAAGAAACAAAAAGTTGCGTGCCAAAAAATACAACAAAAAAATTGTTGAAACATTTTATTTTTGTTTGAGTCAACAAAATATTTTTTTTAGGCTTTGTGTGTGGAAACTCTCTCTCTCTCTCTCTCTCTCTCTCTCTCTCTCTCTCTCTCTCTCTCTCTCTCTCTCTCTCTCTCTGTTACAAGCAATTACGGGGATAAATGAAAGCCTCAAAGACCTTTCTCAGCACTGGGGGAGGTTCCTGCTTGTAAACTAGCGTATTTTTTACTTATTCTAGCAGCAGTAGAATACTGGATGATATATATATATATATATATATATATATATATATATATATATATATATATACACACTTCATCCGTATTCAACTGGATATCTATATATGGAATACACAAACCTAATATGCTTGGAACACGGAACTCTTCTGGCATATTAAATCCACTACAGTCCAAATAAGTAATGGTAAATGACAAATACTATAGTTTTTCTTTTTCATGAAGAGAGCCCAACGTGGGCAACGGCTCACTAGCAAAGAAACCCCAAAATATACTGTAGCTTCCTTCATTAGTTATCCGCGAAGCAAATAAGACTCAATTTTGGGACAGGATCTAGGATTTAAAGCTAATCTAGACAGCTACACTCAGAACGTCAGTATATGAAAAAAAACTCGTTGCATTCGCATCGAATTGACTTCGCATCAAAGAAAAAAGGTAATTATTTTATTTTGAGGCAAAATCCAAAACTTAAACCTCAACCAGCAACAGTGACCGTCCACTTTCAAGGCACTTAACACGTCTGCTTAATGCGGTCTAACTCACTCAGAATGGTCCCCTGAGATAACTTTCATGGAATACACAGAATTCTTTGTTACATGCACATTAGGTCTATGTATGCCATAAAAGTTATCTCAGGGGACCATTCTGAGTTGGACCATATATATATATATATATATGAAAAGAAGGATCAACACAACGGCAAACATTTTCATTTATTTGTACATCAGACGTTTCGACAAATCTTTTGTCATCATCAGTGAGTTAAGTCTTAAAACCTTAAAACAAAATTGAAAAGTGAAAGTTACATCAATACAATATTAAGACCATTAAAATTAAAACCTTAAAGCAAAATGAAAATTGCATCAATACAAAATTAAAAACATTTAAATTTCATCACTATAAAAACTAAAATTAAATTAAATTTCATCACTATAAAAACTAAAATTAAATTACCTCAATAGGTAAATACACAATGTTTACATCCACCTCCATACTTGGCAAAGTCTAAGAGGACACTAGGTGGTCAAAGGATTAGAAAGGGTATATCTGTGAAACACGGTGGTTGTCAAAAGAGTCGTAATTTGTAGGATGAGCTATTATTATTAAGGGAGGGTTTGTTTCTATAGATGTACAAAGATTCTAAAATTCGGAGTTCTGTAAGGTTATTGGATCTAGTTAAAATTTCAAACTGAGTTTTGTGAAGGGGATGGTCGTTTTCATCACTGTGGTTTCTAATTGCGGATTGTGGAGGGCTACTGAGGGGACGGTTATATATATATATATATATATATATATATATATATATATATATATATATATATATATATATATACTGTATATACGTGTGTGTGTGTGTGTGTGTGTGTGTGTGTGTGGTGTGTTCTTTCATAAGCATAAGGGTGTTAATTTTTTGAAAGTAGTTTTTTCAGTTATGTGCAATAACTCGATTCATTGAAGTGTTATATCATTCTCTAAATTTGCCGTTAACAATGACTTTCCAATGCGTTAATCCATAAATGATTTTGGACTAATTGAGATTACAGTTTATTTAGTTTTGGGGGATTCCTTTTATGTTTCCTTCCAAAAAAAATCCTGAAATTTGTATTTGTATTAATTTCTACAAAACAAAAAATTGTTTCAATACCAAAACATCAAAAATGGAAAAAGAGCCATTAAGTTTTCATTGAAGTATTTTAATATATTAAAAGCCTCATATATATATGGTGTGCCATAAGTCCGGTCTCATAGGAAAATTTATTTTACGAAAGTAGTACATTAGAACTACAACAAATATTCAAATTGGTCTTGTTTTGAAACCTTTTTTCTGTTGCAGGTAGAATAACACGCAATGGCTAATATGAAAGTGTTACACTCGTGAGGAAAAGGCTCGCGCGGAGGACTTTTCCTCACGAATGTAACTCACTTCCATATTAGCCACTACCTGCAACAGAAAAATATACCTTTTTCTTAAAAATCAACAGTGAATGAAACTGAGAAGACCAGATTTTTTTTTTTTTTTTTTTTTTTTGCATCTTTTTTTGTATTTTATGTTGTTTCGATGTTGGCCACGAATGGTGTGATGAATATGCAGAAAAAGAGGGAACAAAAGCTAGTGAAGAGAGGATACTGAATTGTTTAATTGAATAATGGAAATCACCTCTGTGGATATGATCCCCCTCAATGGGATTCCCATTTCATTTCTGGCCAAAGAGTAAGAAATTCTTGAATGAAAATCTCAAAGGAGGAAATTCTCAAATCGATTTATTTCCATTTAAATGCCACTCTCATTCTCATTCACGGGTTTCTCACTTTGGCATAGGTTAGGTTAGGTTAGGTTAAGCTCAGTTAAGTGAGGAAATATTAACCGTTCAAATCTGGAGTCTTTAATGATAATTCAAATGAGAATCACATCCACTGAATGAAAATGACATTCATTTTCAAGTGAAATATATCTTTATCACTCTGTGCTTCTTATTTTATACATTCTCATTTGAGGATTTCGAATGGGAATGGGAATAGGTGGCGGGGGGGGGGGGGGAATAAAGTAATCACCTTTTTGTAACTGAACGGAAATAAAGAAAAAAAAAAATTTTTCGTTAAATAATTGTCGTATTCATGACTCCATTTCAGAAATGAAATAAACATTAACAAATGAAAAACGAAAAATCAAATTCGCACAAAAACAACATAAAAAATTACAATAAATAAATAAATTATTTACAATCAAACAACGGACTTTCCCTTTCAATACTTTTTCATACTTTCATATATATATATATATATATATATATATATATATATATATCCCCACAAGGGGGTTCTAAGCTCGTGCTCTTGAGTGCTCTTTGTGCTCGTTTGTACGTGCTTGTTCCTGGAGGTTTCACGTGCGCCCTCCCGGCCCTAGCACCCAAGGATGATGGGGCTCGACCCTGCAGTCCTTGTCATCCTTGGTCTTTTTCCACTTCAACTATCCCCTCCACCCTTTCTTTTTCCTCTGTCTTTCCTCTCACTTTTTCTTTGTTTTTCCGCCGAGATATGCCCTTTTAAATAGAGGCGAATCGGTTCTTCCCGAACTTCAAAAAAAAATATATATATATATAACATATATATATAGGGTGGCGCAAAAGTCGCGCATCATAGGATTTTTCAGTGTTGACTATAATATATTTTTTTTCTTTTAGGTAGGGGATGGCTGCGAAGTTAATAGGCGAGAGGGTGAGCTTGGTTTTAATGTATGGAATACCAGGTACTACAAATCGATGAATAGGTACAGAATTTAAATTCGGTACCGATTCATCGATTTGTGTGTGTGTATATAATATATATGTGTGTGTGTGTGTGTGTTCAGGATCGACCGACCCCTCTGCAGCATCCTGCCTCATTTGCGGGATTTGGTAAAGGAGTGAATTGCTGTCTGATCTCCTCCAGCCCTCGTAGCCAGCCACGCATGGCTGGTCAGGGACTTTGCACTGGAATCTGTCCAGCTGGTTCTTGAAGTTATTCAGGTGGGTGTGCTGGAGATTCCTCACTTCTTTTGGTAGGGCATTGAAAAGCTTTGGGCCTCGTATTCTGAGAGTATTTGAATAGGTACAGAATTTAAATTCGGTACCGATTCATCGATTTGTGTGTGTGTTTGTGTATATATGTATGTGTGTGTGTGTGTGTGTTCAGGATCGACCGACCCCTCTGCAGCGTCCTGCCTCATTTGCGGGATTTGGTAAAGGAGTGAATTGCTGTCTGATCTCCTCCAGCCCTCGTAGCCAGCCACGCATGGCTGGTCAGGGACTTTGCACTGGAATCTGTCCAGCTGGTTCTTGAAGTTATTCAGGTCGGTGTGCTGGAGATTCCTCACTTCTTTTGGTAGGGCATTGAAAAGCTTTGGGCCTCGTATTCTGAGAGTATTTTCCATCCTCGTTTTCATGGCCCCTTTTCCCACCGCAGCTGGGACCGTACAAAATCTGCCTCTTCTCTCATTCCAGTTTGTTTCTATTTCATTTCTAAGGTTAGGGACAGAGCCCTCAAGTATTTTCCATATGTATATTATTGTGTACCGCTCGCGTCTTCTTTCGAGAGAGTAGAGTTCCAGGGATTATAGTCGAGACCAGTAGTCTTCACTTTCCGTTTCCTCTATCTTAGATGTAAAAGTCCTTTGTATAGCTTCAATGTTCGCAATGTCTCGTTTTCTGTGTGGGTTTGTGAGCACTGAGCAATACTCAATTATTGGTAAGACTAGACTCTTCCATAATTTGAGCATGATGTTTGCTTTTCTGCTGCGGAAGCTTCTCCAGATGATTCCCATTATTTTTCTAGCCGTTGTAATTTTGATTTTATAATGCTCTCTGAATTCTGCATCCGACGACATTATTACTCCAAGATTCCTGACTTGTGGATTTGGTGTTATCTGTTTGGCTTGCATAGTTTTATACCCTTTTTTCTGTAGCTCCTTGTTATTATCATATCTTAGAAGTTGAAATTTTTCTTCGTTGAACTTCTGCCCAGTGGAATATTGTTTCAATGTCGTTTTGTAATTTTCTTATGTCACCTTCGTTCAATATTTCCTTACATATCTTTGTGTCATCTCCGAAGCATGATACAATACTGTCCTTAGTATCTGCATCAATATCTGCAATCATTATTATGAACAGCAAGGGAGCTAATACTGTCCCTTGTGGGACAGAGCTCACGACTTCCGAAACTTCCGATTTAACTCCGTTTACTACCACTCTTTGTGTTCTTTGCGTCAAGAAATTAAATATCCACCTTCCTAGCTTTCCAGTAATTCCTGTATTCTTAAGTTTGTGTGCTATAATTCCATGGTCACATATATCGAAACCTTTTGCAAAGTCCGTATATATTACATCTATGTTTTGTTCTCGACACAACGTTTCTAATATTTTCTCCTGGTGGTCTAGTAGCTGTGATAGGCATGATTTTCACGCCCTGAAGTTGATTTGGGTTGTATAAGTCTTTTTCTTGGAAGTAGTAGGTAATTTTGCCTCTAATTATACGTTCAAAACACTTTATAAGGTGTGAGGTGAGGGCCCAAGAATTATACATAAATCTTGGGCATTGCTCTGTTACCACCTTTAAATACGGGGGCAATGTTCGCGTTCTTTAAGGGGAGTGGAATTTGTCCTGTGTCGAGTAATTTTCTCCATAGTAAGTATAGCAGTTTGGCAATACTCTCTTTGCATTTCTTCAGAAACGTGGCACTCCATGTGTCTGGCCCTGGCGCTGAATTGTCTCGCATCTGTGATAAGGCTTTAATTACATCTCCATCCGCGAACTCGAAGTCCAATAATAGGTTTGTGCCGGAATTTGTTCTTGGTTGATCTGTATCTATGTCGAAAAATTCGTCTGGGTTGGGTTGTCCACTTCCATCTCGGACTTAGGGGTGCTAAACACAGAGTTAAATTGTTCCCTAAGCAACTATATATATATATATATATATATATATATATATATATATATATATGAAAAAGTATTGAAAGGGAAAGTCCGTTGTTTGATTTTAAATAATTTATTTATTTATTTTAATTTTTTATGTTGTTTTTGTGCGAATTTGATTTTTCGTTTTTCATTTGTTAATGTTTATTTCATTTCCGAAATGGAGTCATGAATACGACAATTATTTAACGAAAAAAAAATTGTTTTTTTTTTCTTTATTTCTGTTCAGTTACAAAAAGGTGATTACTTCACCCTCCACCCGCACCCCACCTATCCCCATTTCCATTCGAAGTCCGCAAATAAGAATGTATAAAATAAGAAGTACAGATTGATAAAGATATTTTTCACTTGAAAATGAATGTCATTTTCATTCAGTGGATGTGATTCTCATTTGAATTATCATGAAAGACTCCAGATTTGAACGATTAATATTTCCTCACCTAACTCAGCTTAACCTAACCTAATCTAATCTAACCTAACCTATACCAAAGTGAAAAACCAGTGAATGAGAATGAGACTGGCATTTAAAGGGAAATAAATCGATTTGAGAATTTCCTTCTTTGAGATTTTCACTCAAGAATTTCTGACTCTTTGGCCAAAAATGAAATGGGAATCCTATTGAGGGGGATCACATCCACAGAGGTGAATTCCATTATTCAATTAAACAATTTAGTATCCTCTCTTCACTAGCTTTTGTTCCCTCTTTTTCTGCATATTCATCACACCATTCGTGGCCAACATCAAACCAACATAAAAATACAAAAAAGGTACAAAATGTCAATAAACAAAAAATACAAAAAAAAAAAAATACAAATCGGGTCTTCTCGGTTTCATTCACTGTTGATTTTTAAGAAAAAGGTATATTTTTTTAGGTAATTTTATGCGCAGAATTCAATTTTGCCCTTTCTTAAATGCGGAAATTAATCAAAACTAAGATATATAAATCCTAACCTAACTTAAATATAAAGTAAATTATACCCACCTACAGTATCGCCTAAATGAACGCAATATCTTCCACAAAAATCATACGATACCTTGTTTTGAAAGTATACAATACCCTGAAAGGATGCATATTATAAGTTAGGTTAAGTAAGATTAATTTAGGTTAGGTTAGTGTAACCTCTCTTAAATAGTTGTGATAGTCTATTACTGCGTTGGTTTTAATTCCGAAAAGGGTATTGTTTACTTTCGAAACGAGGTATCGTATGATTTTGTGGAAGATATTGCGTTCATTTAGGCTGTACTGTAGGTGGGTATAATTTACTTTCTATTTTAATTAGGTTAGGATTTATATAGCTTAGTTTTGATTAATTTTTGCATTTAAGAAAGGACAAAATTGAATTCTGTACATCAAATGACCTAAAAAAAATACCTTTTTCTGAAAAAAAAAAATAATAATAAAAAAAAAAAATATATATTATAATATATATATATATAAAGGAAAAACAATAATGACCGAGCCCTTTTGTGTGTATTTAGCAATATTTTCAGGGTCTGCTAAATACGTACGGAAGCACTGAGTCGTGTTTGTTTTCCTTTCCTCAGAACTAAGGTTTTGTGTGTGTGTGTGTGTGTGTGTGTATATATATATAATATATAACTTTAGTTCTACTTCCTTCCATCCGAATTGTTTAATCTGACAAAGGTCAAGCTTCTTGACCCACCTTAGCCCTAAAGCTTAACGTGGTATCTGAACCACCAACCACCCCGAGGAGACAAATTAAAAGTCCTCGCCCGGACTCAATCTTACGACCTCCTAATCAGCAGCCCAGCGTCTTAACCACTAAGCTACCCAGGGTACCAACTTATGTACTAACCTTTTTATTTTGTATGGAAGGATGAACAGCTGAGTGAGCTGAGAGCCATCTGCCCTAGTCAGAAATCGAACCCGAGGCCGATAGAGTTGTGGTCAGCGATGCTAACCATTGCACTATATATAATATATATATATATATATATATATATATATTATATATATATATATATATATATATATATAAAGAAATCAAACAACACAGTTGAAGTTATTATATTAGAAGTAAAAGAACTGAACCTAACCATTATGAACATCTACAGACTACCAAACACCACAAAAAGTTAATTCCAATTTGCTACAAATGAAATAGAAAACATGTTAAAATTACTTGAAACTCCAGCAACAAATATTCTAATTTTCGGAGATTTTAATTTCCCATTCATATCATGGAAGAAAAATGACGAAGTTATATATGTTGAGAAGTTTCATGGCGACATTACTAAAGATGACAGAACCCAAGCAACAATGCAAATAGATATTATGGAACATTACGCCCTTACCCAGGAAATCGGTGAAGCCACGAGAAAGGAGAACGTTTTGGATTTAATCTGGACAAATAACGAGATAATAATATGTAAAAAAGTAACGCACACAAAGTTCTCCGATCATAACTTCATCGATATACAATTGAAGTTAGCACCCAGAGGTCCGAAAACACATCCTAGAGAGGCAGATGGAATATTTGAAGGCTTAAACATAAATTCAAAGAAAGTAAATTGGGAAAACGTAAATAAAAATTTAAAGGAGGTAAATTGGGAATTGCTACTACACGAGAAGACTCCACAAGAAATACTATGCATAATAGAGACGGAAACCAAACCTATAATACTGAAACATATTCCAGAGAGACAGGAAAGAAAACGTAGCAAGCTCGAGAGGAAAATCAGGAGTCTATTCAGGCAACGAAGACAAACCGTAAAACATCTCCACAGATGCAGAACTGATGCAAAGAGACTCAAACTAGAGAGGAAACTTGGCGAAGTAGAAATGGACCTAAAGCAAACATTCATGCATAAGACAAACGAGGAGGAAAACAAGGTAGCAGGAAACATAAAAAATAACCCCAAATACTTCTACACGTTTGTGAAAAGGAAAATGCAGTGTAAGGAGAGTATTGGACCGTTGATAGACGGGGAGTCCGAATACACAAATGACTCGAAAGAAATAAGTAAACTGCTTAGGGAACAATTAAATCTGTGTTTAGCACCCCTAAGTCCGAGATGGAAGTGGAAAACCCAGACGAGTTTTTCGACACTGATACAGATCAACCAAGAACAAATCACGGCACAAACCTATTAATGGACTTCGAGTTCACGGAAAGAGATGTAATTACGGCCTTATCACAGATGCGAGACAATTCAGCACTAGGGCCAGACACATGGAGTGCCACATTTCTGAAGAAATGCAAAGAGAGTATTGCAAAACCGCTATACTTACTATGGAGAAAATCACTTGACACAGGACAAATTCCACTCCCCTTAAAGAATGCGAACATTGCCCCCCTATTTAAAGGTGGTAACAGAGCAATGCCCAAAAATTATCGGCCAGTGGCTCTCACCTCACACCTTATAAAGTGTTTTGAACGCATAATTAGAGGCAAAACTACCTACTACCTACAAGAAAAAGATTTATACAATCCAAATCAACATGGCCTCAGGGCTGGTAGATTATGCCTGTCAGAGCTACTAGACCACCAGGAGAAAATATTAGGAACATTGTGTCGAGGACAAAACATTGATGTAATATACTGACTTTGCTAAAGCTTTCAATAAATGTGACCATGGAATCATAGCACACAAACTTAAGGATACAGGAATTACTGGAAAGCTAGGAAGGTGGATATTTAATTTCTTGAAGCAAAGAACGCAAAGAGTGGTGGTAAACGGAGTTAAATCGGAAGTCTCGGAAGTCGTGAGCTCTGTCCCACAAGGGACAGTATTAGCTTCCTTGCTGTTCATAATAATGATTACAGATATTGATACAGATATTGATGCAGATATTAAGGACTGTATTGTATCATGCTTCGCAGATGACACAAAGATATGTAAGGAAATATTGAACGAAGATGACATGAGAAAATTACAAAACGACATTGAAACATTACTTCACTGGGCAGAAGACAACAATATGAAGTTCAACGAAGAAAAATTCCAACTTCTAAGATATGGTAATAACAAAGAACTACAGAAAAAAGGGTACAAAACTCCGCAAGCCAAACAGATAACACCAAATCCACAAGTCAGAGATCTTCGAGTAATAATGTCGTCGGATGCAGAATTCAGAGAGCACTATAAAATCAAAATTACAACGGCTAAAAAAATAATGGGAATCATCTGGAGGAGCTTCCGCAGCAGAAAATCAAATATCATGCTTAAATTATGGAAGAGTCTACTCCTACCAATGATTGAGTATTGCTCAGTACTCACAAGCCCACACAGAAAAAGAGACATTGCGAGCATTGAAGCTATACGAAGGACTTTTACGTCTATGATAGAGGAAACGGAAGGTGAAGACTACTGGTCTCGACTACAATCCCTGAAACTCTACTCTCTTGAAAGAAGGCGCGAGCGGTACACAATAATATACATATGGAAAATACTTCAGGGCTCTGTCCCTAACCTCAGAAATGAAATAGAAACAAACTGCAATGAGAGAAGAGGCAGATTTTGTGCGGTTCCAGCTGCGGTGGGACAAGGGGACACAAAAACAAGGATGGAAAATACCCTCAGAATACGGGGCCCAAAGCTTTTCAATGTCCTTCCAAAAGAAGTGAGGAATCTCCAGCACACCTACCTGAATTACTTCAAGAACCAGCTGGACAGATTCTTGTGCAAAGTCCCTGACCAGCCATGCGTGGCTGGCTATGAGGGCAGGAGGAGATCAGAGAGCAATTCCCTCCTTCATCAAGTCCCGCAAATGAGGCTGGATGCTGCAGAGGGGCCGAGCAGGTCGATCCTGAACCGTCGTTCCAACTCAACAAAAGTAACAAAAGTAAGTAATATACATATATATATACCAGGTGCGGCATAAGTCGATTTACCGAGAATAATGGAATCACCTTGTGAAGAATAATATTTATTACAGAAATTGTTCAAAGTGTGCTCCATCATGTTCAATACACACGTTGCATCTTTGAACCACTGAACAACAAATAGCGCAGCACAGTTCTTTGTTGTTATTCAACGTCTCGAACTCTTGGCGCATCAAAGTCTTCGTGTGATCGAAGTCCCGAGGTTTCTGGCCGTAGACTCTATCTTTGATTATACTCCACATTGAATAATCACATCACTAGGCTACCTAGGGTACCCATTTATTTACTAACCAATTTTCTTTTATTGTGTGGAAGGATGAACAGCTGGGTTTTGCTGCGTGCTGCCTGCCGTCACCGGATCTCGATCCCGAATCCGATGGATTCGTAGTCAGCGACGCTAACCACTACACCACCGAGACGTGTATATATATATATGTGTGTGTGTGTGTGTGTGCGTGTGTGTGTGTGTGTGTGTACTTCATCATTTTCGTGTAAACTTATATTTTGTTTACCATTTTTGGATCTAATTTGCTAGTTGTAAAAGTATTTGTGGAAACTTGTCATTTTTCTAAGTTTAACATATCAATCTTAAGACATGCTGCAGATGACAACATCGTATTTTCTGAAGTATTTTCATGTTTTTCCGGAAGTTTCTCCGCATAATTTATTCTCATGTATACAGAAATGTCTGAATGCTAGTTGGAAGTTGTGGCCATGCACTGAAGGAGGTGAAATTTGTTTTTGAAAGTTTGGAGTTTCTTTAACCATGTTACAGTTTCAAGAACTCTTAGAAAGTTTTGTAAAAATTGTTGAATTTTGTAACCTATTTCTTTCGACCGGGTTCCTGCGAGAGAGAGAGAGAGAGAGAGAGAGAGAGAGAGAGAGAGAGAGAGAGAGAGAGAGAGAGAATTAAAATGTTGCTGATCAAATATTCCATTTTGGCTTTATAAAGCTCGTCTCTCCTGATTTTCTCCTAATTTAGTTGAAATCCAATTACACACGTTCATAAAACCCGAAGTCTCACTCTTGCTTGATTTATTAGAGCAAATAGGTGACATTCATTATAGAGCAGTTTCTCTATTTTAAAAACGATGTTTTGGGCTTCATTTTGAATTTGTTTATTTGCTCTTTTCATCTGAAAATGGTAAGTTTCAATTCGATTTCCAGACAAAAATTTCACGTAAAATATGCATATTTGGAGTGTTTTGACAGGAAAAAGACGCAGAATGTGGTCGCGTTTCAGCTAATTTTAAATGTATTAAATGAAAATAAAAATTCAGTCAGTCTTTTTTACGTGTAAATCGTAACATGAAATACACGTAAAAGATCTGTACGGAAAAAAAGAGATTAAAAAATACAATATTTTTTTTTAACAAGTTAAAATTATGGTACTTATTGCAAAATTACCTCCCTTAGGATTCGAACCGAGCAGCTCTTGAGTAAAATGCGAGGGCGCTGACCACTGCGCAAAATCATGCTTTTTCATATTCCATTTATGATATTTATCGGGCGCATTTTCTTTTCATTAATATGTTAGTAAATATCTTGTTAAAAAGTGCCTTTGCTAATTTTCACATTTTTTATTGCTTTAGTAGTATGGATGCATTTATACCGATGGAGTAATGGGGAAGGGGGCTGGAGGAGAAGGGAAAGAGGATGAGGAGAGAGGGAAAAAAGGGGAGTGTCAATAGAGCAAAATTTTAATCCCGCATAAGATCTTAATCCGATAATGGTTTTTTATTAAAAAGAAAGATAAAATTAACTAAAAAATAAAAATTTATGTACAAGTCGCGCCTTCGGCTCCCTATCCTACGGGTAAGGCTTGTGATCACTTCGTGATCTTTAACGCCGCTCATCTTGATAGATCCGAACCTAACGGGCGACTGAGCGAGAGACATTAGCTCCAACCACTTTACGCGTCAGCCAATCACAACAGGCGACTGAGCGAAAGAGATATTTGTTACTCCGCTCAACCCCACTCAAAACCCCGCAAAGTTTATATATATATATATATATATATATATATATATATATATATTATATATATATATATGTGACGTCACACTATGAAGGTTAGCGGCCACCACATTAAAAGATAAAAAGTAAAAAAAAATTGCACGCAATATTAGAGGTAGCCATCATTAAGTTAAAGTTAAATTTGGGTGAGGAGTACACACACACACACACACACAGGGAGTTTTGTTAAAGTTTAAAAGTAGTACTTCAGCGGGTGATAAGGTGTTCGCGACAATGATGCCTGCGAAAGAGTGACAATCTTATACGCTGTTTTTCTTGAGAGATAATTGTGGGGGCGGAGCCTATACTCAGTATTCATACACAACTGTCCCTACGAAACATTGTCAGAGGTTGTTTGTTGTTAAGGTGTTCTATTTGGAATAATTAAAAAATTATTTATTTTTAAAACCCTCCCGGACTTTATAACAATCATATATATATATATATATATATATATATATATATATATATATATATATATATATATATATATAAATCATATATATATATATATATATATATATATATATATATATATATATATATACGAAGTCTGATCAAAAAGTTTCGGGACAGATGTATTTATTGCAAAACTAAATGTCACATACCTGATCAAATTTGTACTCCTTCAAAGTAGTGTCCTTCTGATTGTAAACAGTGATTCCAGCGGTCCAGCCATTTATTGAAGCACCTGTTATACTCTTCTTTCGGAATGTTCTTTAATTCTCGTGTCGCATTTTGTTCGATCTCTGCTACTTCCTGAATTTTTTTTCCTTGTTTTTCAACTTGGGGAACAGGAAAAAGTAAGAGGGGACCAAATTCTGCGAATACGGTGGTTGAGGAACCAGTAGAATGTGCTTCGTTAAGAATTCCCTGTATATGTATATATAGTATGTGTGTAACATACATACATACATACATACATATACAGTGTGTGTATATATGTGTATATATATATATATATATATATATATATAAAGAACGCACGGCTATGGACTTAACATATGATCATAGGTTGAGGAGTGTTCCCTTTAAGTGACTTTGGGTCTGGAGAGTATTTGGATGGGAAACCGTTCTCTGCGTTTAGATGATATAGCGACCCGTTGTTCGGTTGCCACGTAAAGCTGAAGGTCCTCCGTCATATGATTATAGATCTATGGCTCATACACTGGGCCTATACTATATGACAATCCTTGCAATGTTTAAACAATTTGCTCGAGAGAGAGAGAGAGAGAGAGCTACCAGGAGTTACAAGGAAAAGTAGTACCTCAAAAGGCCTTGCGGCCCATACCGAGGAGGTACCAATCAGTGGCGTGCGGTCCATGGAAGCAAGGGAAGCAATGCTTCCCTATTCAAAGAAAGAAGAAAATGCTGTATTATACTTTAAAGTTTAAACAGTTCAATATGTGTTAATAATTTGTACAAAATCATTTTATTATACTATTTATAGCATTTGATTGGTAATCACGTGGATACATAGTATATACATTGGTTGCCGTTCGTGCAAGAACCTTTAAGAAAGCCGACGCAAAAAATCTCGAGTTGGACAACAATTGACGAAATGCATCCTTTTTCCCAATGACTTTCGCTTTTTTTTTTACTTTTACAAATTGTTTCTTTCCATTCTAAAAACTCATTTAATGTTTAATAATGTAGTATTTATTGAATACAACAAGTTTCATATATAGTTTTTCTACTAAAAAATTCCATGGCCATGTTAAGCGAAAAAAAATATATATTTATCGTTATTTTATCCTTCCCTATGTCAAAAAGGAAGCAATTTAGATTTCGCTGTCCAGATCTTATAGTTAATTTTCTTGAAATATCTGGCAACTTATACGTGCTGTGAAAGGCTTGCAAGTTTAGCTTTAATTTCAATTGAGAAAAAGCTTCTTAAGGATATGAAAACCGATGCCTTTTACGAAGAAATAATAGATATATTTAATAAAAAAGAAAGAAGAATAGAATTAACCTATAAGTAAAGTAAGTAGATAATTATATGTGTTTTGTTTTTATTATATACGAGTATTTTAAAGTTTTATTTTTATTTTATATAATCTTTGTTGTTTTTGCTTGAATTGCTTCCCCTTTGACGAAAAATCACCGCACGCCACTGGTACCAATGGCAACGGGTTCCAGGGAAAAATTATGTCACCCTCAAATAGTATGCAAGATTCGGTCTAACCTTTTCTTGAAATGATCCACAGAGGAACTGTTCACAACTTCTGAAGGTAACCTGTTCCACGTGTCACAGATCTTATAGGTAAAGTAATTCCCACACACACTAGTCCTAAACCGTTTCAAATCGAACTTGCAACCATTGTTGCGAGTTGGGTTATCATTTAAACTAAATATGCTTCTAAAATCGACATCGTTGAACCCGCGTAAGAACTTGAAAACCTCGATGAGTTGACCGCGCAGCCTCCAAGTTTCCAGCGAAAACAAGTTCAGGGCGCGTAACCGTCGATTGTAGCCCATATGCCTAACGGAAGGGATTAACTTTGTGGCCCTCGCCTGCACTCGCTCCAGCCTCTCAATATCTTTCCTGAGGGTGGGCGACCAGAACTGCACAGCGGTGTCCGGACAATTCGTCCCTGGACAATTCGTCCCCGGACAATTCGTCCCCGGACAATTCGTCGCCGGACAATTCGTCCCTAGGACAATTCGTCCCCAGACAGTTCGTCCCCAGACAGTTCGCCGCGTAAATAAAATTTATTATCTAAGTTAGGTTTTAGAAAACGTAAAAAACTTAATATTTACTATTACATACAGTTACATACAATACATTTTAATAGTAACAAACATTAAAAAACAGATAAAGTGAAAGCATAAAAGGCATTTAAAATTTGAGATTATGGGCAACCCCTTTTAAGAACTGAAGCTTATTTATCGAGTCATACTTTTCTATTAATTTTAGTATACGACTATCTAGATCTCTGTATTTTTTCTTCTAAAAACGACTTCCCCCTGAAGAAATTTCTGCATTTTGCTTCTCGCCAAACTTCTTCGCGTCGTAGCACGTCTATAAGAGTCCATATATTGGGGTGGATTGCGCTCACCACACGATTCAGGGCACTGTGAAAAGCTTCTAAGCCGTTTATGGTACGGGGTTAGGTTAGGTTAGGTTAGGTTAGGTTTTTACTTGTTTTAAAGCCTAACTTAAATAATAATTTTTAATTTATGAAGGTTTTATGAAGAAAAAGTTGCCGAGTGTCTCTTACTTTTATTTTGAAGGCGACGAGTACTTAAGGTCATATTACAATTTAAAACTTAAAAATTAATTTTGTAGGCGACGTACTGTCCGGGGACGAATTGTCCTAGGGACTAATTGTCCGGCGACGAATTGTCCGGGGACGAATTGCCCTCGCACCCTGCACAGCATACTCCAGGTGCGGCCGAACCAGGGAATTGTACAGAGAGAGCGCAATCTCCTTGTTCCGAAACTGAAATTGCCTCCTGATATAACCCAACAGCTTCTGGGTTTTCTTTTCCACCTCTGCGCACTGTTTCGTAAACTTAAGGTCGCTGCTAATTAGCACACCCAAGTCCTTTTCCAAATCAGTCGCCTCGATATTACTCCCGAACATCGAGTAGTCCGACTTGGGATTGGCGTAGCCAATGTGCATCACCTTGCATTTACCCAAGTTAAACGGCATTTGCCATTTTTCGGACCACTCTCCTATCCTACCTAGGTCCGCACGCAGTTGCTCGATCGCTTCGGGCGTCCCAACATTGGCCCCAAGCTTGGTGTCATCAGCGAATTTGGCGATCAGACTGACGATGCCACCGTCGATATCATTTATGAAATGATAAACAACAGTGGTCCCAAAACGGAACCCTGAGGAACCCCACTAGTGACCGAGGCCCAACCCCAGAGAGAGAGAGAGAGAAATTTACCATTTTAGTTTGGTGTATTTTATATATATATATATATATATATATATACCGAGTGGGCAAAAAAAAATGGCTATGCTAATACAAATGGCTTTATTTAAGTCATGATGAGTCTGAGTTATCAAATGTTTTACAGGACTACTTTAGAGTGTCGATAAAATTATTTGAACAATTGTTTGATGTGACTTCCATTTTGCTGAATACATGTGATCAAACGTGGAGGCCACTCATTAATGCACCTGACCTGTCAGTATAACGTTATGGCACATTGTTCCAACCTTCCAAAACTCGTTCATGCAATTCGTTCACATTTCGGATTCTTTCACCGGGAATATAAACTTTTGACTTCAGTGCCTCCCAAGTACCATAATTTAAAGGTGAAAGATCTGGACTGTTGGCTGGCCACATGTTTGGCTCAATGAATTCTGGGGTTTCTTTCTGCAGATAAGCAACATTTCGTTGTGCTCTGTGAGCAGGAGCACCATCTTGCTGGAAAGTGTAATTGTTGCCACTAATTCGTCGAATATCTCTCAAATACTGTGATAAAACTTGCGTGCAGGAATGTTCGCCATTGATTTTGGCTCAGGGTTCAATTATAACAATGTTGGTTTTCCCCAACTTTGAAACACAGGCGCCTACCATGATGTTAGGTCAGGAGTTTGAAACGTCTTTCACTAAACGCTCTGGCATTATATCTCGTTTTCTTGCAACATTTCCATACACACGATCGTTCTGGTGATTAAGTGGTGGTATCAGGTGAAATGTTTTCTCGTCAGAAAACCATATTCGTCTAGCTGATTGTCCCTCAAATCTGTCGAGCAAATTCTGAGTACAAGTTACGCGTTTGGCCTTGTTTGAATCCGTTAGTGCTCGAACAGATTGCCGTCTATAAGAACGTAGCCCCAAATCATTTTTTGCAATAGTCCTAACGGTGCCACGAGAAATACCAGTTTCTTTTTCGATTTCCCTCGGAGATAGATGAGTTCTGGGCTGATCTTCTTGACTCAAGATGTAACTTTCAATTAAGTCGATGTTATCTTCTGTTCTTGCACTCCGAGGTCGTCCACTTCCTTCATGTCTACCAACACCACCAATCTCGTCAACGTTTTGTATTATGTATTTCACACCTGATTCTGTCCAAGGTTTGTTTGGAAATTCACTCAACATACGCTATGCACCCCATCCCTTCGCGATTCTCAAGTTTTTTACTAAGAAATTATCTTCTTCACTGTATAAGGGCCTTTTACACTTACTTAACAAGCTATTGAACACTTTACAATGCACTTATTTTTTTCTAATTCATAAAATGTGAAAAAGAAAATCATGAAAATCAATACAATGAATGCTTATACATGTATGAAAATTTCAATCAGATTGGTTCAATATTAGGGAACAAAATACTGAGAACATCAGCGTGGTCAGTTTTTTGCCCACCTGGTATATATAAGTGTGTGTGTGTGTGTGTGTGTGTGTGTGTGTGTATTAATTTGGAAATTAGTTTCTAAATTATTATAAATAAGTAGTTGAGACGATATTTGCTTTAATATAAAAGAGAAATTACAAATCCTGAAACGTCGTGTATATATATATATATATATATATATTATATAATATATTATATATATATATATATATATATATATATATAGTGTGTGTATGAGAGAGAGAGGGAGAGAGAATGTAAATATACAGGGTGTTTCAGGAGGAAAGGTCAATACTTCGGGAGGTGATAGTATCGGTCATTGTGAGAAAAAAAGTTCATACGAACATGTGTCTAATTCTGAATGGTTACGGAGATAGAGCTCTTTGAATCTACAAATACAAAAGCATTGTTGATGGTAATCAAAAAAGAGAAACCAATTACTGTTTCTAACATTTAATGTTTAAACATTGGCATTTTGAATGGTATCAGATATAGAAATGACAAATTTGTTACAGTTTACAATACGTTTTCGAAAATCCCACCGTCAACCTCAATGCACTTTGCAACTCGTGTGCGAAAATCGCGTGTTGTTCGTCTGAGTTGATCTTGACGTTCCTTTATGCGGGCAGCAGCATCCAAAATGCGCGCGAGCAATTCGTCTCGTTTACCTTTCTTTTGTAAACTTGACTTTTCATCCACCCCGACAAACAATAATCTAACGGAGAGAGGTCTGGAGACCTTGGTGGCCATTGAATGGGACCACCGCGGCCGATCCATCGACCAGGGAAAGTTTGATTTAGGTATTGCATCACCAGACGAGTAGAATGTAGAGGAGCTCCTTCATGCTGAAAGTACATACCAGCGCGTGTAGCCAAAGGAACATCCTCCAATAGTCCTGGCAATTCATTTTGCAGAAATTCTAGGTAACTTTGTCCTGTAAGACGATTCTCTAAAGTAACAGGGCCAATCAGCTGATCATCGATGATACCGCACCACACATTGGCAGAGAAGCGATGTTGAAAATTTGTTTTCACAGTAGCATTTGGATTTTCGTCTGACCACCGATGAGATTTACGAGTGTTGTTGATACCGTCACGGGTGAAAGTAGCTTCATCGGTGAACAGTATTAATCGAAACAATCGGCGATTAGCATTTACCCAATGACAAAATTCCAGTCGCATGGCAGCGTCTCCTGGTTGAAGGTGTTGTACACGCTGTACATGATATGGATGCAAGCCTTCCTCGCGTAATGTTCGCCATACTCTTGTGTGTGGTACACCGAGACGTGTAAAAATTCTTCGCGAGCTAGTAGTAGGACTACGCTCTACCAACTGAAGAATGTTTTCCATTTCATCCACAGCTTGTTGACCTTCACGTTCAGATGAAACATGAGCGCTGGGAAGTGTACCAATCTCACGCAATGTGTTGAAAACCCTGGTAAACACTTCGATCCGGAATTCTGCGGTTCGGAAACCGTCGATGGTATTCTACAACAGCAGCTGTTGCACTTCCATCGCAAAAACCGTAGACATACACCATATCTGCATATTCGGCATGTGTGAGTGTGAAGGTGTGTGGCATTCTTAACACTGCTTCAAACACCAAACAATGTCACTCACAACAGTCAACTATCGATTGGCTTATGTTACATGCTTACATTACAGCTTACATGGTTCAAGGTTATAGGGGAGGGAAGGGGGAGGAAGAGCTGCGCACGCATCAGATTCAAACAGCTCTATCTCCGTAACCATTCAGAATTAGACACATATTCATATGAACTTTTTTCTCACAATGACCGATACTATCACCTCCCGAAGTATTGACTTTTCCTCCTGAACCACCCTATAGAGGGGCCTATATATATATATATATACACGAGTATATTATTTTAAGCATTTGTACATATTTAGGCTCTGCCCCACAACTGTTTCCAAGAAAAACAATGCATATCTTTGTCAATCTTTCGCAGACATCGGTGGTGTGTGTATGCGTGCCGCTGTTCTATTGAACCAATGTGTATATGCATATGCCAGCATGCTGTCGAAGTTGTGCGTTGTAGATTAGGCTAGGTTACGTTAGGTTAGGTTAAGATTTTTATTTTTGTTGTGATTGCGGTCTCTAAGTTAGGTTAGGTTAGGTAACTGTACTCTATATTCATAGCAGTATTGGGCCAGCGTGCTACATTACATCAAGTGGTCTCTAAACCTTTTTATATTTTCATTTTTTACCTTTTTGTCTTTAAAAATGGTAGCCGCTAAAGTTCATAGTGTGACGTCACATTAACATATATATACTGTATATTAATCTCTTTTTAATCAAAAGCCATTAACGGATTAAGATTTCAGAGATTAAAATTTTGCTCTACCGACACTCCTCTTTTTCCCCCTCACCCACTTTTCCCTTCTCCCACCTTTTCTCTTTCCTCTTCCCCCACCCCCAGTTCTCAATTACTCCCTCAGCATAAAAGCCAGCATACTACTGCTGTTATCGCACCTGAAGAATTTAAAGGTTTTATTAAAAGTGAGATCGCATTGGATTCACTGACTCCTTT
Source organism: Bathynomus jamesi (assembly GCA_023014485.1). NCBI lineage: Eukaryota > Metazoa > Arthropoda > Malacostraca > Isopoda > Cirolanidae > Bathynomus > Bathynomus jamesi. Next base: position 135,692 of record JAJOZX010001636.1, read on the forward strand.
TTCGAACCTGGATGGCTCAGTGGAAATTAATACGATGGGTATGATAGCACAGGTCGCGGCTTTGAGCCGAAATGGTTACCAGTTTTTAAATAAGTTCCTTCTCCGATATGTTTTCATACACACACACACACACACACACACACACACGTGCGCATCTCCGCATAAGTAAGATACTTTTTTAAAATCCATATATCTAAAAAAACTTATTAACTAAACCTGACTTAACCTAATCTAACTTTGTGCCATCGAACCGAGAAGGGCGTAATTAGTGTTTCAGACGCAGTTGAGGGCTCGAAGGGTGGTTTCTGTTAAGTAATTAAATCTTAAAGTATTCGTTAATGTAGCCTTACCAACCCTAACCACTTAAGTAACCTAACCAAACCTTAACTCACCTAACCTACCCAGGACCAACATGTCTTTTTTCTGACATGTTTCTAGATATTTTATATAAATTTTCGGATCATCTGAAGATCAGGGCCCCCAGCTTCAATTACCAAATGATATCTTCGTTAAAACTAACGAAAATATCACGACTTAACCTAACCAATCGTCAAGGGCATACAGTTGACCTAACCGGGCATTCAATTTAATTTATTATTATATTTGGTACTGTAAAGCAAAAAACAAGAATACATGGGGGCCTTGATCTTCAGGTGATCCAAATTTTCTAATGTTCCGAAGCATAAAAAGTGTTACTGCACAAAAAGTTACCTTATTTTGTATGTGAATTATCACACACTCGACCTCACGTATGCCCAGTTGCACACACACACACACACACACACACACACACACACGGATAACATATCAGATATTTGTAAGAGAAACACATACGAATGGACATGAAAAAAAATATAGAGTGAAAAGCGGATTTCCTTTGTATTCACTTATTGAACAGTAAATAATATTACAGTTACATTTTACTACGGGCGTAATGCTATTTCATTTACTTCATAGGCGAGGCTTCTTCCGCATGCAGGAACATGCGCTCAACGAGACGCTGTCCTCGTACATTTCATTCGCAAGCAGTACGGGAATCTCTAACAAAATGATGCCTTTTTTAAATTTCCCTTGGCGAGTGTTGAATTTTGAAAAGAACCAATCAAATTTTGCAGTTTTGAGAGGCTCTTCGTTACTTGCTGCATTTGCCAGGATCGTAATTAAGCTTTCAGAAATTTCCCGATAGCGACATGACGTGATGATCATACAGTGCTTCTTCACTTCCCACTTAATTTTGTGATGGAGAAGCGGCAAACGTGTTCTGATGACGAATTTAGGAATGGGAGAGAGGTTTGCTCCCGTCAAAAGAAGTGTCTTAACGCTTCCTTAGGATTCGATTCGGTGTCTTTCATGCATTCTAATACCAGTGACGGAGCGGTCAAATCAATGCATCAATATTCATAGCTTACATCACAGCACAGATACCTTTCTACTTGAATATATATATATATATATATATATATATATATATATATATATATATATATATATATATATATATATATATATACATATATATATATATATACATTATATGTGTGTGTGTGTGTGTGTGTGTAAATAGAATGGAACAGAGTAGAAGTTGAATATTTTTCTTTCTCCTTTTTATAATTTAGTTTAGGTTGGTTTGTTTCGATTTGATTGGAGTCTGTGTATTTCCGTATTCTCTTATATATATAAGATAATACAGAATACAGTCTTAACAAGCTGTATTTAATAAACTATGAGTGATAATATATTGTTTTTGTTTTTTTAAAGACTGTATAATGCCTTAAATTTGTTTTGTTTTGCAGACAGATTTAAAAGGGTTACTCTTATAAGCGCATGGCGTGCGTACATTCTCGCTCAGTAAAATAGCGATTGTCCATAAGAAATTTCAGTGTGTGTTATGGCTTATGGAGTTTCGCCGTATTTATGGTCGGGAATCACCAACTGATAAATCACGAAGTGGCACAAACGCTTCAGGGAAACTGGAACTATGTTACCGCGGAAATCGACGGGAATATCATGAAGGCACGTCTGCTGAAGATGCTGAACCCATAAGACAATCATTTAGGGTACGATGTAGCCGGAAACTGAACATTCCGAAAGCTTTTTTTTTACATACCAACAGATTTCAAATATTTTAAGAAATCAAACCTGTTGATCGTCCAAAGCGACATGATTTTGTAATTCTTATGTTGAAAAAAATTCGAAAATTCTCTTAACAGCATCCGCTTCTCTTCGAGGAAAGTTAACAAACATAATTCGGGGTTCCGAAAGTTCTCATACTGTTTGCGTTTAACAGGTGTGTTATATCCTTAGAGTGAATGTAGAAGTAAAGTTACCTCTACAACGTGTCTAGATTTACCAGAAAAATTCGTTATATCCAAGATGAAAAACCGACATGGTAATTTATCGGCCACAGCTTTCGGGATGTTCTAAATCGTTAGATTTCCTAAGTCGGTGAATTTGAGATATTTTTTTTTCCAGGGATACGTCACCAAAAGAGGATAGTTTGGAATCGCTAAAAGAAAGAATTCAAACTGCTATCGACACCTTGTCGGACGTTTACTGAAATTGAATATCGACTCGATGCTTGTAGTGCCATCAGCTGGTCACATGCTCATGCTTACCAACTTCTTAAAAGAGCAAAAAAGACTGAGTATTATGTTGACTTTAAAAAAACGAAGTCTTCAATTACTGTTTAAGAAATATAGCTCGTGTGTGCCCGGAGTACATTTGTGGAAACGCTGTGTGTGTGTGTGTGTGTGTGTATATATATGTGTGTGTGTGGTGTGTGTGTGTGTGTGGATAAAATCTAGCCTATATGGCGTCCGTGGAAGAGCTTTAAAAAGAATCCTGCAAAGCCAGAACAAACAAATAAATTACATGTGCACTATTTATAAGCGAAAAACACCAGAAATACGCAAATTGCGTGTGAAAGTAGTTGGAAATGCCAGTAATGGAATTTTGTTCGATTCTTATATATTCATTTAGAGCAGTGGTTCCCACCCTCGGGTCACGGGGGTTCTCAAGTGGGGTCGCGAAGGGTCACTATATTCACTATTTCTTAATTCACTTTATATTTATATACATATTTAAATTTTATCATAACCCTGAGGGTCGGGAGGTCTTGTTGGTGGCCAATTTAGGGTCGGGAGGTCCTGTTGGTGGCCAATTTAGGGTCGGGAGGTCCTGTTGGTGGCCAATTTAGGGTCGGGAGGTCCTGTTGGTGGCCAATTTAGGGTCGGGAGGTCCTGTTGGTGGCCAATTTAGGGTCGGGAGGTCCTGTTGGTGGCCAATTTAGGGTCGGGAGGTCCTGTTGGTGGCCAATTTAAGGTCGGGAGGTCCTGTTGGTGGCCAATTTAGGGTCGGGAGGTCCTGTTGGTGGCCAATTTAGGGTCGCAGCAAAACAAGGTTGAAACCACTGATTTAGAGAAATAAACATGCTCTCTCTTTGCAAGGAGGGAAAATTTTCGAGTAAAAATAACGCCCTATAATGATTACTGATTAGATTTAAAGAGCCGAGGAAAGCCAAACATAAAATTATTTGAATAGGAAAGTCCCTCAAATATTATTCCAAACAACAAACATGAAATAGACACTGGAATGTAAAGGAGTTATTTCTTCATCGGGAAAAAGAAGATCGTCTGTGGCGAAATTCATCGGATGTAAGTAAGAAAAAAAAGGAGTTTTGGTTGGAAGCTCTCCCGGAAGACATAGCCTTCCTGGCTGCTCCACATGTTTAGGTGAAAGACCCCCAACTCCAAGTAAGGCAAAAGACTTTTATCGTGAAGATGGAAAAATCGTTAGCCATTTAGCGACCGAATATTTGAAATAGATTATCTCACGTCTCTGAAAGAGATATTTAAACTATTGTGTACTTAATTACGAAGCTAAGATACAAACGTATGAGGATATCATAGCCGCAGTTCTGTTTCAGAGAAGAGGAATTATCGTCTAATCTTAGAATAAACCTATGAGACAAAATATTACGGAGCTATTGAAGAATAGGGGCCCCAGCCTTCTTTAGTTAGCTTTATAAGGCTAACTAACGAAAACATCATGACCTAACCTAACCAATCGTCAAGGGCGTACAGTTAACCTAACGATTGGTTAGGTCGTGATATTTTCGTTAGTTAGCTTTATAAGCCTAACTAAAGAAGGCTTATGGTCCCTATTCTTCAATAGCTCCAATATTACTTGTTCTTTAAATTATGCAATTCCGGACATGCTTCACTATTTTCCTTAAAACATGAAACTAATGTAAAACATCATTTCACTGAGCTTCTTCCTTGAAATATGTTGAGAACATTCCAATTTCTCTTAAGCATTGTTATTCAGGTTGCATCTTTTATCCACTGTGCCCATAAATTTTAAAAGTCAACTCGTAACTATTTGACTTCTTAAGTATTTGTAACAAGAAAATTAATATGAGTCCTCAAAATACGCAAGTTTCATACATTGTAAATCAAAACAGTATAAATTTCTAAGTTCGTTACTAAATTTTAATTTTTATTTACATTTCAAACGAAACCTTTACAGTTTTAATCATTCAAAAACAGGTATTCATTACGCAACGAGTCAGACTTTCACTGTCGTACAAGGTATACTAATTAATGAAATTAAGAGAAATGCGTTTTTTAATTAGTGCTTTTAATGTACGTACGGTGCATTTTATTGCATTTTGCGCACTAAAAACTTGACGTATTTAACGTTTCAGCTCTTGGTTGACCGTTGATGGATGTTTTACGTGAATTGAACCACTATTTTTTTTTTAATTTAAAAGGCAACTCTTTCATTAAATTTAATTCATTCTTTTAAAATAAAACCCCAAACAAACAAGTTTGTTGTAAACAAATGGTATAAACACCGTCCGAATATTTAGCATTTCATTGTATTTAAATTTTTTTTGTTTTCATAACTTTATAAAGTAAATTTTTCTATAGTTTATATTTTCAATTGCATAATTTATTGTATCAGTTTACAAAACTGACGCTGTTTTCTGTTATTCATCGCATTACGCGACCAAATGAATAATAGGTACTCACCACCTAACGGATGGAGTGAGAACTAAGCCTTGCGCAAGGACATACTCGCATGATGTAGAAGTTTATTACCAAAAACTGAATCTTATCCATTAATTTTAAAAAATACAAGCCTATATGCTGAATTTATTAAATGATCCTGTATTTAATTACATATTGAACTATATAATAATTAATATTAAAGTATAATTTAAGTTGAGGGCTTTTTTCAAGGGTAATTAAGTTCTTCTTCCAAACACTAGATGGCAGAACAGAAAAAAAGCTAACGCAAAAGTGGGCGGAGTTTCGGATGCTGTTATAAATAATCTTTGGTATAATTTACTTACAATGAATGTTTATAAGTTAAATTAAAATAATTAAACTAAAAAAACCTTTATGGTGATGATATATATTTCCTTAATAAGGACTCCGAATTTCATAATTCTCAAAATACGAGGGCCACTCAATATATTTTGCCCCACCTTTTCTTTTTCTTTCCAAGTTTCCTTGTAAGTTCCAGAAATTTTGTACACAAGTAGTTACATACCTTTTTTACAAGTTTTTATTTTTCCACATAGTCTCCATCCTTTTCTACGGCTTTCCTCCACCTCGAAACAAGGGCCTTTATTTCTTGCTGGTAAAAGTCCGCTGAGTTCCGCTGGAGCCACCTCTTAACCTTCTCAACAACCTCATCGTCACTCTGAAACTTTCTTCCACGAATAGCATCCTTCATTGGCCCAAACACCCTTAACCGCCGTAGTGTCCTTTACGAACACCTACATTAACATATAAACATACCTAAAACCATTTAATTCTCTTTATTTATGCCGAGGTGGCTTTTTTCAGCCAACTCAGTTTTAGTTGCCAGATAACGATTTTCTCGCTGTGATTTGAAATTATTAGCATTGCATTATTAGCATTAGCATTATTAGCAATGTCAATAAAAATATTTTTTTCTTGAAAAAATAATTCAGGCGGTTAAGGGTTTAAACGTCTTTGGAGTCTCTGTAGGGTAGCAATATAAGTCTCTGAGTTGATTGTTTGTCCTTTCTTCATAATGTCCACCAGAATCACCCCTTTCATGTCCCAGAAGATGGTGGTCATAGCTTTTCCTGCAGAGGGAGCCATTTTGAACTTTTCCTTGCGTGGGGAGTCTGCGTGATGCCACTCCATGGATTGGCGTTTTGTTTCAGGTTCAAAGTGGTGTACCCAAGTCTCATCCCCAGTCACAATTCGTGAAAGGAAGTCATCCCTTCTGTCTCGTTTCGAACCAACGACTCAGAAGCAATTTCTTTTCTTTGAGCTTTGTGATCTTCAGTCAGTTCGCGAGGAACAAAACGTGAACACACTTTTGAGTATCCCAGTTGCTGAATTATCGTATTCACACTTCCTTCACTAATTCCTAGCTCCAGTGATAGCTCCTCGTATGTGACGCGCCGATTTGATCGAATGATGCTGTTCGCACGTTGCACAGTGTGAGATGTCACAGCCGATGTCGGGCGACCGCTGCGCGGCTCATCATCGAGGCTGGCTCTCCCTCTCTCCGATGATCTCACACGTTTAGACCAGCGTCCAACTGTGCTTCGATCAACAATAGCATCTCCGTAAACGTTTTGTAGACGTTTGTGAATATTTCCAACTGTTTCCTTCTCTACGGTTAAGAACTCGATAACAACTCTCTGTTTACGACGCACATCACTGTCAGACGCCATTTTAGAAACTGCGTTAAACATTGGTTTTATACAAGGGCGTTTAAAAGCGGTTTTATACAAGGAGGGGGAAGTTCAAACTGGAAAAATCCAGTTATGTGAAGAGCAGAAAGTTCAAACTTAGGGCCCAAAAGACATTTCAGCCCCATGGCCTATTATTTAGCTAAGAAAAAAGAGTGGGGCAAGATATATTGAGTGCCCTTGTATAGTCTTTCTGATGCTGAATCGAACCTTCTACAAAAAAACCCGACATTTTTGTATTAAAAAGAAAGCTAGCCTACTTAATAAGCAAACTGAAATAGATACATTATTTGAAGATATCAATAACCATACACGAAATAGTAATGTTGCAGTTAAAGAAGAGATTTTAAAAACTAAACTTAATATTTTGGAATTTATCTTGCAAAAGAAACAGAATTCGATCCATTTTCTAAAGAAGAAAGAGATATTTTAAAAGAATTAGTAATAAATAATATTATAATACAAAGACCAGATAAAAGTGTTGTTATCGTTGTTGTTGTTTTAGATCGTAAAACATATAATGGATCACCTGAAGATCAGAGCCCCTAGCCTTCGTTAGTTAGCTTTATAAGGCTAACTAACGAAAATATCACTTCACCCAACCAATCGTTAGGTCAACTGTACGCCCTTGACGATTGGTTAAGTCGTGATATTTTCGTTAGTTAGCCTTATTAGGCGTTATTTTTACTGGAGAATTTTCCCTCCTTGCAAAGACAGAGCAAGTTTATTTCTCTAAATCAATGGTTTCACCCTTTTTTTGCTGCGACCCTTAATTGGCCACCAACAGGACCTCCCAACTCTCAGGCTTTTGAATAAACTAAGGAAGGCTGGGGCCCTGATCTTCAGATGATCCCAAATAAGTTTTTAATTATAATAAAAGATGAATATAAATTTCAACAATGTTCTCTTTATAAGCAAAATGATAAAGTTAAAGAGTCATTAAATATTTTAGTTAACAAGATTGAAAACAGTGATGTACGACTCGAGACCGGTCTCGTGACCTTTTTTCTGATCGGTCGGTCTGGTCTCGGCCATGGTGGTCTCGACTACATCACTGATTGAAAATCATAATATTAGCCCAAAGTTAAGAAGAATTGGAACATTTAATAAAGGTTATCTCCATGGACTACCGAAACTTCACAAAAATCTTAATTCACCCCTTAGGCCTATTATTAGCATGACTGGGCCTGTCACCCATGGTATTGCACAATATATTAATAATGTTATTAGGGCATATTGTAATGAGAAGTATGATATATTGTTAAGTTCACTGATGAATTTCTACTGCTAATTGAATAGATAGATAGATAGATAGAATAACCTTTATTAATAATAATAAAATAAACAATTTTTTTTTTCAATTTACAATGACATGAATAATTGTGAAGCTCGACTATTTATTTTATTTAATTTGGCCCTTAAGCTTTAGGCTTTACTGGGCTCTTATTAAAAATAAGCAGCTAGTTGTAAATTAATAATAATAAATAAATAAATAAGTAAATAAGTATTATTAATAGTTAAAACATGTATTACAATATTAAACAATATTAATGGACAATATTAAACAATATTAGTGGACATTAATCCTAGATTTTTGTTAGTATGCCATTATTAACCAGGATTTCAACTTGGTTTTAAACAAATTTACATTCACAATATTTTTTATATCGGCATGCAAATCATTCCATAGTTTCAATCCAATAAAAATGGGTAGTTTTTGAGATGAAGACAATCTAATTTGAGGTATAACGAGCCGAGCTTTGATCTATTTCTGGTCTGATACGAGTGGATTTCTTGATGAGTTACAAAATATCTATTTACCCATTGCAAATTAATGATTTTGTTCTTACACTCGTAAATAAAAATAAAATGTGCCAGTTTGGTTATATCGTTGAGCTTTAGTAGGTTTAGCTCTTTAAATAATGCACTAGAGTGATCAAGAAAATCAGCATCAGATAATAACCTTATTGCTAGTGATGCACCGGAGCTCCGGCCTCGGCCGAGCAGGAGTTCCGGCCATTTTAGAAAACCTCCTGCTCCGGCCGGAGGTCTCACTAAACTCCGGAGGTGCCAAGTACACCAAACTCAATTCTGACAACTTTTAGTTTTAATTCTATAAAACTATAAAACCTCATTTCTGCACCTATCCGAATATTTGTTCTAAGATGACTGTAATAATAATTTATTTTATGAGTGATCAGTGATTGTATTAATATTTCGTTCTCAGTGACTGTAATAATAATAATTTATTTTATGAGTGATCAGTGATTGTATTAATAATTGATTTGATATAAGCTACTTTACTCAGCATTCAGCAAGACATCATAAGTTTCATAACCTGAGGATATTCTGTTCAATGGGAATTTTTAGAGAAATTAGCACACACAAAGCATAGAAAGTCGACTTTTATAAAGTTTAAGTTATTAAAGACTTAATAATTTAAAATAGCAGGACTATAATATATAAACCCTAAATAGATGAGACCACACACACACACACACACATATATATAAATAATGAAATAAATCAATTGACTGGAACCTGCGGAGGTAAAAACACTAAGCCGGAGGTTCCGGCCCTCCGGCCTCTGGTGCATCACTACCTATTGCTCGTTTTTGGATGACAAAGATACCATTTAATGCGTTGTTAGTGGAGTTTCCCCAAACAAGGGTGCAGTATGTTATATAAGGAAGAACAAGAGTATGATAGAGTCAACAAAACTTGTTTAGGGACTACATTTCTAAGTTTAAACATTATAGCAACGCTCCTTGAAATCTTTTTCGCGATATAATTTACATGATCACTCCATTGCAAACTCTTATCTAGCATTACACCAAGAAATTTTGTTACAGTACACTCCTTTATGGCGATTTCATTAACATTAAGTTCATCAAGATATACATTTCTTTTATTAGTAAAAAATCATGAAATTTGTTTTACTGGTATTTAGGAAGAGTTTATTGGTGGTCAACCATTTCATTACACTGATGAATTCTGAATGAAATATATTCTTAGCTGTATTAACATCTTTGCAAGAAAAAGAGACAGTTGTATCATCTGCAAACATTATGAAGTTCAGTATATCAGATGAACGTGGTAGGTCATTTATATATAATAAAAATAACAGTGGACCCAGAACTGAGCCCTGTGGCACACCATGTTTGACGAGCGCTTTAGTTGAGCAAACCTTATTTACTGATACAAAATTATATCTATTGGACAAATAACTTTTAAACCAATCACTGATTGCTCCTCTAAAGCCGTAACAATATAATTTATTAAGTAGAATATTATGGTCTATTACATCAAACGCCTTACTCATATCCATAAATACTGATATCATTATTTCTTTGTTCTCCTTAGCTATATTTACATTTTCTATAATCTATATACAGTAATAATGCAAAGAAACATCCTCCAAAAGTAGAAAAGGGCATTTTGAAAGATTTGTTAATACATTCCACTACACTGACGCCATTTAAATTTGCAAACAAAACATACAAACAGAGGGTGTTTTGATGGGTTTCTACCTTGGAACAACCTTTGGAGCTATTGAAGAATAGGGACCCCAGCCTTCTTTAGTTAGGCTTATAAGGCTAACTAACGAAAATATCACGACCTAACCTAACCAATCGTTAGGTTAACTGTACGCCCTTGACGACTGGTTAGGTTAGGTCATGATATTTTCGTTAGTTAGCATTATAAAGCTAACTAAAGAAGGCTGGGGTCCCTATTCTTCAATAGCTCCCTAATTACAGATCGTATATTCCACACAGCTAAAAAATTTTAGTAATCCAAACTTTATTAAATAAAGCCTTCTTTAGTTAGCTTTATAAGGCTAACTAACGAAAATATCATGACCTATCCTAACCAATCGTCAAGGGCGTACAGTTAAACTAACGATTGGTTAGGTTAGGTCATGATATTTTCGTTAGTTAGCCTTATAAGCCTAACTAAAGAAGGTTGGGGTCCCTATTCTTCAGTAGCTCCAAAATAACTTCAAAATAGGATCTAATTGATGGAGAAATTAAAGCAATAGCACAAACCGTATTAATAATGGATTCCCTCAAATTATTATTGAAAAAAGTATCAATGATTTTTTGAATAAAACTAAAAATCAGATAACATAAATTCGTTTAAAACCAAGTTGAAATCTCAATTAATAACTAAATACTAATAAAAATCTAGGATTAAATGTACATTACTCGTTATTGTTCATCTCTCATGTCTCATATTGATTTCTTTGGAGTAAGTGTAGTTTACGTCCCCCTGACGCAAAAGGGGACACAAACTACACTAGGTCAAAGTTGAGGAACGTAAACTACATAAGATCTTTAGGAAACATTTTTTAAATGAATCCATCAAATAAAACGTTAAAACTAACGAAAATATTACAATTAACCTAACCAATGTCAGTATATATATATATATATATAATATATATATATATATATATATATATATATGTATGTATAGAAACGACGTAAGTATAGAGGAGCGTTCTGCACACGAGGAAGAGAAATAACGAACAAATGAAAAATGAGGTACCCGTTCGTTATTTCTCTTCCTCGTGTGCAGAACGCTCCTCTATACTTACGTCGTTTCTATACATTAATATACTGCGTGGTCATTGCAGTTATATATATATATATATATATATATATATATATATATATATATATATATGGGAATGTGTATCATAAAAAACTCAGGGACCATTCTGAGTTCATTCCCATCTTGAAACGGACATGTTATGTGCCTTGAAAAGTGGACGCTCAATTTTGCCAGTTGAGGTTTAAGTTTTGGTTTTTGGCTAAAAATATAATAGTTACCCCTTTTTCTTTGATGTATTCAATCTGACGTGAAAGTAGCGAGTCTTTTGCTTATATTGAGGTTCTAAATGTAGCAGGGCTAGGCTGCTTTAAACCCTAGATCCATGTCCCAAAGCTGGATCCTGTCTGCTTTGCAGATAGCTGGTGAGGGAAGCTATATTTATGGGACCTCTTTGCGAGTGACCCGTTGCCCACGTCGGGCTAGCATCATGAAAAAGAAAAACTATGGTATTTGTCATTTACCATTACTTATTCGGACTATAGTGGATTTAATTTTCCCAGAAGAGTTCCTTGTTCCATGCACGGTCTGTGTGTATCATATATATATATATACAGCGTGTCCCAAAGAAATGTATACCCACTTTGTTCGATAATACCAGCTATGAGGATAATAAATATATTACTTTTATATGTTTTTTAATAAAGAATTTTCTCCTGAATCTAAATATGTAATTATTTTATTAAAAATTGAAGAACAAAAAGTTGCAGATGTTAAATTATAATTATTATTTTCGAGACTTCATGTGCGATATTTTCTAATATTTTAACCGACTGTTTTGAGATACTTATGTTTAGTGTTGATATTGAAGCATAAATGTTGTAATTATTAGTTAATTCAAAAAATTTACAAATTCCATGGTTAAATGACACTTTATCTAAGATGTTCGACGTCTTTCAGAACGTTGTTTTTGTAAGTTTTGCACAGTGCCGTCGGTTTCAAACTTATCTCTATACGTGCAAAAATATTAGAAAATATCGCACATGAAGTCTCGAAAATAATAATTATAATTTAAACATCTGTAACTTTTTTGTTTTTCAATTTTTAATAAAAATAATTACATATTTAGATTCAGGAGAAAATTCTTTATTAAAAAACATATAAAAAGTAATATATTTATTATCCTCATAGCTGGTATTATCGAACAAAGTGGGTATACATTTCTTTGGGACACGCTGTGTGTATTAATATATAATATATATTATATATATATATATATATAATATATATATATGTCGTGGCCGATGTCGTAACACCGCTTCCCGGAGATCAGCGAAGTTAAGTGACATTGGGTCTGGGTTAGGGTGGTACATAATTTCACTTTTTAAAATTTTTAATGGTCCAACATGCTAATGTTATGGGCATTGGTGCAAGATACAACATGGTTACCAGTTTTTGGAGTTCCGGTAATATCAGACCCACCCCCACCCCCAATTTATATTGCATAGTAAAAAACTGAGTAAAAACGACATCTTTTAAGCATTTTTTTAAGGTTAATCATATTTAATCTTAAATAAAAGCATACATATTGCATATCAATTTATTCAGAAATCAACTTTGCACATTTTGGTGTATAAATTGATTATTTATTCGTAATAGTATACATAGAAATGTTCTATAACGGCTGATTAAGCCAATATTTTATGTGTTTTTCAGATATCCAATGATGTATCATATATAGTATATGATGCATTTTTCACTTGGTTCATTCTAATCTTATTTTAAATGAATATCATGGCTACTCTTAAGAAATTAAATATAAAGTTAAGAAAAAGCAGTTATGATCCAATTATTGGTAATCTTAAAGATGAACTGATTCCTACAGGACTATTCCAGCTACCATCCCAATCAGATGCACTTCAGTATTTCTATCATTTAAAAAGAAATGATACAGTTATGAACAATAAAAGAAGAGGCTGCAACAGTTGTATTTAATAAAGTTAAAAAATTCTGGGACTTAGCTGGCATAAAACGCAAGATATTTCCAAAAGCAGAAGACCAAAAGAAAAGATTCTGACTTTAGTTAATGAGTATGAAACACTGAAAAAACACAAAAACAGGAATACTTTTGAAGATAAAAAGGATATTTTTTGTAAAAAATTAGATATGCTGTTGGATATATCGGCAGCAGATGCTATTGAAACAATAATGAAAGACAGAATGAGAACAAGAAGAAACAAAAGCGAAGATATAAAATTCCTTGAAGATCAAAGAACTATTCGGAATATGTACGTCTCCAGCCTTGATAAGTCTTATGTAACTCGGACAGAAAGACGAAACTAAAGAATTCGACATGACGTAGAGAGAAAAGAAAAACTCTTAGCAGACATGGATGCAGGACCCAGTGGTGAACAAACGATTTAAATCTTTTTAATGAACTCATTGAATATAAAAATTATGATCACGATGTAGCATCCAGTGCTCTTAAGGGATTAAATGGTCAGCTATGGTATCTGACTGAGGAACTAGTACCACTTGCTTTGTTTTCCCGGCAAATTTCAGATGCAGAAAAAAGTCTGATTGCGAAGTCAATGAAGAAAGTCTGTCAAATGAACCCACAACACCCTCCTCCCAAAGGTCAGCCAATCTTCCCTAAGCTAACAAATACAACTAAACTGTGTCAGTTAGTTGGTAAGGGTTCTTCAATTGTTTTCCAATACTTGGGAAAACAATGAACCTGTTACTTCTTGGAAAAATTGCAAATCTTTCCAAGTTATGGAGAACTTTGTCAAAAATATGAAAGTTGTGAATGATCCTGCAGGGAGAGCAATCAAGCTGATTGAAGATTTCAAAGACAGAATTGTTAATGATGAATCACAAAAACAATTTCTGTTAAAAGTTATAGAGCAACATCGACGCCTTCTTCCAGACTTCAAGAAAAATCTTTGGCTGAAATGTATAATTATGTTAAGTGAGCGTTTATTGTGTAATGTTATGCAGAAGTATTTATCTTTTTAATTACACTTTGGTATAATTTTTTAATCATTGTAAAAGGAATTCATTTTTGTTTAAAAATAAATGCAAAAAAAAAAAAAAGATGGGGACCTGGAATCAGGTTTGTTTCCACTCGAAATATACTGTAGCTGGCTTGATAAGCTGGTCTAATTTCGAGCCCATCGCCGCGAAGCTGCCTGGGATGATGCTTCAGGGTGGCGGTAACACCCCTAGAATATATAATTAATTAAAATAATATATTATTACCAAGAAAAAATAATATAGTCATATGTTTATACACAGAGAAGCGGAAAAACTTTCGTTTTCTCAGTCAAATTTTTAGGTCCCATATAAATTGGGGGTGGGGGGCGTTTGATATTACCGGAACTCCAAAAACTGGTAACCATGTTGTTTCTTGCACCAATGCCCACAACATTAGCCCGTTGGACCATTAAAAATTTTAAAAAGTGAAATTATGGACCACCCTAAACTGTGGGTAGTAGTTGGATGGGAGACCGTCCTCTGCGCCCAGATTATGTAGCGACCCGTGGTTCGGATCCCACGTAAAGCTATAGGTCCCCTCCGTCATATGACCTTAGATGTTGCGGAGGAGGTTAAACAACCCCAATTAAAAAATATATATATATATATATATATATATATATAAGTTGACGATTGGTTGGGATAAGTCATAATATTTTCGTTAGTTTTAACTTTTATTTGATTAGGTATACGCGGACAAAGTTGAAGTTGGGGAACGCAAACTACTCTAGGATAATGTAGGTGAACGTAAACGGATCACCTGAAGATCAGGGCCCCAGCCTTCTTTAATTAGCCTTGTAAGGCTATAACCAGTCGTCAAGGGCGTACAGTTGACCTAATGATTGGTTAGGCTAAGTCGTGATATTTTCGTTAGTTAGCCTTATAAGGCTAACTAACGAAGGCTGGGGGCTCTGATCTTCAGGTGAGCCACGTAAACTACACTAGGCACCACAGGGGGACGTAAACTACAGTTGCTCCATTTCTTTGTATAGTATTGGCATCATACCTTCAATAATGACTTTGTATTTGTTTTATATTGCTAATAACAATAATTTAAGATTAACATATACTCTAATTAATAAGTCTTACTCATTATTTACATATTATCAATAATAACTATCTATTTTATTATTAATTAAGAGCCTAGTAAAGCCTAAAGCTTAAGGGCCAAATTAAACAAAATAAATAGTCCAATTTCACAATTATTTATGTTAAAACAAAAATTGTGAATCTAATGTATTCATTTTATCAATAAAGGTTATTCGGATCACCTGAAGATCAGGGCCCCCAGTCTTCTTTAATTAGCCTTTTTAGGCTAACTAACGAAAATATCACGACCTAACCTAACCAATCGTCAAGGGCGTACATTTGACCTAACGAATGGTTAGGTTAGGTCGTTATATTGGTGCTACTGTAGTATGCGGTCTACCGTTAAGTTTCTACTGTAGTATGCGGTCTACCGTTAAGTTTCTACTGTAGTATGCGGTCTACCGTTAAGTTTCTACTGTAGTATGCGGTCTACCGTTCAAAATATTTAAAAGGAATTGAAAATGAATTGAAAGGAATTATAATTTAATTTACACAATTAAGGAATTATTAAAGAAGTTAAACATACTACTACCGCATACTTAATGGTAGACCGCATACTACAGTACGCCCTTGATGATTGGTTAGGTTAAGTCGTGATATTTTCGTTAGTTTTAACGAAAATATCACGACTTAACCTAACCAATCGTCAAGGGCGTACAATTAACCTAATAATAAAATAATAAGAAGATAAGAAGCTATAATTAAAAGGTAGACCGCCGAATCGTAGGTAGACCGCATACTACAGTAGCACCGTTATATTTTCATTAGTTAGCCTTATAAGGCTAACTAGAGAAGGCTGGTGGCCTGATCTTCAGGTGATCCATTCAATCTAATTCAATTCAAAAATAGATTATGGAAATATATTTTATTAAAATAATGAGGTATTTTGAGGCATGAAAAATGAAAAAATAAAATTAAATTGTATTTTGAAGGAAAACAAGATTTCGTGAAAATACTAAAATGAAAAAGTTTAAACTTAAAATTTGCTATAAACTAAAGAAAGTGTCACCCTGTTTTTCAACCAGAAAATATACTTTTGCACTCCAAATAAAACCTTCGGAGCTATTGAAGAATAGGGACCCCAGCCTTCTTTAGTTAGGCTTATAAGGCTAACTAACAAAAATATCACGACCTAACATCACCAATCGTTAGGTTAACTATACGCCCTTGACGATTGGTTAGGTTAGGTCGTGATATTTTCGTTAGTTAGCCTTATAAAGCTAACTAAAGAAGGCTGGGGGCCCTGATCTTCAGGTGATCCGAAACTTCTTGTCAAGTGATATATTAACTTCTTTTAATGGTACTTAACTTTAGATAGAAGATGTGATCTTCAGAACTTCTTTTTTGAGTGATTTCAGACAACAGTAGTTAATATTAATATGTCCAAATGGTTGCTGGAGGTCTTTGTTTTCTGTAGAGAATAAGGAAGATGGATGTAACTCCTCTTTGAGAGGTTATACAACTAATACATTTCACCCCACAACGTTACAACATAAATATAAACCTATTAAAACTGATGAACGCTTCAAAATTGAACACAAAAGACAACCTACAAATTAAATTGCTCAAAACTTTCGCATAATATCCAAAATGAAAATTTTTACAACTTTACAACGGTGGAATCTTTAGAATGATTAAAAAAAACCTAAACCAGATATCATTATCAAAATTCAATGAAATGGCATGTTTTTCAAATATTTTTATTTAAAATTGGACATAAAATGAAATTTCGGCGAGGGGGAAATGGGGTGGGATGGGGTATACAGTGTTTCGAAAGACAAAGTTGAACATTTTTTCTAGTAATAATTTTTAACTAAATTCATAACCTTAATTTTTTTTTAAAAAATGGGTACTTTCCTATTATCGCGGACCCCAGATTTTTTGCCGAAAATATTACAACTTAACCTAACCAATTGTCAAGGGCATACAATTGACCGGAGCTATTGAAGAATACGAATCCCAGCCTTCTTTAGTTAGGCTTATAAGGCTAACTAACGAAAATATCACAACCTAACCTAACCAATCGTTAGGTTAACTGTACGCCCTTGACGACTGGTTAGGTTAGGTCATGATATTTTCGTTAGTTAGCCTTATAAAGCTAACTAAAGAAAGCTGGGGCCCTATTCTTCAATAGCTCCCAATTGATCTAACCATATTTCTTGTATGTCCATAATGAGACTTCAAAAGATTTTTAATAATAATAACAGAAAAACTGGTGCTTTCGTGTTAGGTCAATTGTATGCCCTCGACAATTGGTTAGGTTAAGTTGTGATATTTTCGGCAAAGAATCTGGGGTCCGGGATAACAGGAAAGTACCAAAAAATGAAATTCTAAGGTTTCAGTTGTAAATATTAATTTAACGATTTATATTTTAGTTCTTTGAAAATGGATGAAATATACGGACGAAACGTCAGAAATATCATAAGTAAACCAATCCTATTATTTTACGAATCTTCTCCAAAATCCGGACCATTCTTTACATCTAGAAAATTACATTATTATTATGTGGTTTTGCGCGCTGAGTTCAAAAAAGTTATTCATTTTTTTGGAGAAATGACAAATAAAAAAATTACAGCAATTTTTTTTTTATAATATTAGGTCGATAGATGTAAATAATGGTAATAAAAATTGCTGTAACTTTTTTGATTTTTATTTAATAATAATGATGTAAATTTTAGTTATAACGAACGGTCCGGATTTTGGAAAAGATCCTATTTAACTCAAGGATTATTTCGAATAGAATTCGTGGTGAGGTATCAAGGAAAACCTTCAGGATTTTGGAGAAGTCTCTAAAACATTATATTAAATAATAATAATGATAATAATAATAATAATAATGATAATATAATGATGATAATAATAATGATAATAGTTGCACAACAATATATGGTACTTATTACATCGCCTAAAATATGGTTATAAACTCTTGAAATAATCGTAAATATTATGAGAGAAACCAAAATTTACTGATTTTTCCTCATACAAAGACTGATTATTTATTTATCGTTGCCAGATCACATTTTTAAACTAGCGTTCGACCAAATTTTGTGTAACGACCGTACCTCCATAAAACCCACATATACCCACATATACCCTCATTTTAAGCAGATTAGAAACTCAGTATTAAAAAATACATATGGAAGATGTAAGCATAAGTTTATGTTTAAGATGTAAGCATAAGTTTATGTTTAAGATGTAAGCATAAGATGTAAGCATAAGCTTATGTTTAAGATGTAAGCATAAGCTACTCATCAAGTAAAGGAGACAAAAAGGACAATAACATGACTAACACGTATTTGAGACCCGAAAACGACAGAAAATGGGGGCATTTAGCTAAAACCGCAATAAATTACAAATTTTTTGGTTGCAGAAAAAGTTTTTCATGTCTATCAATCCTTTTTTGGTTGTAGAAAAAGTTTTTCATGTCTATCAATCCTTTCCATTAAAATGTAATAAATTTACATGCGATTAACATTCATGGATGTTGAACCTTTGAGTCGAGGGGAAAAACATCTTCGTAAATTGTGACGCCTTCGAAAAAATATTTCCCAAAACCGATGAAAAGAAATTAAGATAAAATTTATGGTCCGAAATAAGGAATATTTTAATTCCTTTTTGTTTTCTCTCACGAATACTTCATATATCTTCTTCTTTTGCTTCCTTTTATTCTTCTTCTTCCTTTTATTCGCCTTCTTCTTCTTCCTTTTATTCGCCTTCTTCTTCTTCCTTTTATTCGCCTTCTTCTTCCTTTTATTCGCCTTCTTCTTCCTTTTATTCACCTTCTTCTCCTTTTATTCGCCTTCTTCTTCTTCTTCTTCTTCCTTTTATTCGCCTTCTTCTCCTTTTTCTTCTTCTTCCTTTTATTCTCTTTCTTCTTCTTCTTCTTTTTTTTCTTCTTTTTCTTCTTCTTTTGCTTCTTGCTATCCTTATTAAACTAGTCGTTTTGAGTGATTGAGTACACGGAATAATTGTACTCGCGGTGTGGATGCTCTATACATTCTTTCTTTTCATTATATCTTTTCCGACTGTCCAATACTCTTTTTATCAAAACTGATTTCTGCCAGAAGTTGTATGAATGCTTTACGTTTTAATAAGTGTAAACACAATATAAAAGTTCGTTTCCATTCAAAGACACTATTTTTTTTGTCATCCTTTTATCTCACCAAATTTCCGTTTCTTTGTGCTAACCTAGAGTGAATCTTAGTGTCTTCG
The DNA here is from genome assembly GCA_023014485.1 of Bathynomus jamesi. Lineage (NCBI taxonomy): Eukaryota > Metazoa > Arthropoda > Malacostraca > Isopoda > Cirolanidae > Bathynomus > Bathynomus jamesi. The sequence goes on from JAJOZX010001636.1 coordinate 155,319, forward strand.
ATAAGTTCTTCTTCAAGGGGTGTAAATCTGAGTATCATTTACGTAAGAATAGGGGGTAGACCGAGTTTCCTTTTGTAGTAAATAGCAAGAAACGATGGAAAGGTCTGGATTCAAAACACTAAAAGTTCTTAGAGGTTAGAAGCAGTAGAGGACTCTTTGGAATCAGAATGTCTGAGAAGTTAATTAAATTTAAAGAAAAGTTCCTGTGTAAGATACTTATTTAATGTAGTACGGGTGATCTGGTTTCAGATCACTGAGTATTCGGGAGTTGCAACCTCCGAAGACGCCTATAAAGATCGTTAGTTGAGGTTGGTGATGTTCTCTTTTGCTAATAAATGTAGTAGGAGGCGGCGGTCGGGTCTGGTATCATCGTACTGAGAGTTCATAAATTATAGATTTTTTTCACTTTATTTCCTCTTATTTCATTGATGGAAATTCTCTAGTGCCCAAAACTCCGAATAACTATGCTTAGGATTGTTTGAAAAGCCACTTTCTCCGTCATTCTTTCTTGTTTTTATTCCCTTTTTTAATACGTCACTGTACATAGGGGGGTGGGCTGTTTGAAGGGTTAGTTAGGAAAGAGTAGAAGCAGTAATGTTATGAGGCGACACAGTCTAGGATTACTGGTAGATTTTAGGTAAATAGTGAACATTTTAATTATTTTAATACAAAACTGTTTCATGGTTTTACAACACGAAATAATTTTTTTTAAATATTTTGGCTTTGCGCGCGCTATTGCATCATAAGGAGGGTTCGTATAGGCTGGTGATTATTCATTTTGTACTGTGAGGCCCTTAACACACACACACAACACACACACACACACACGCTATGCACTGTCTTACAATTTTGCGACAGCAACCACAATGGACTGATTAGATGATAATCCTCTTGATCAGTTGCCATCCTTCCATCAATATGAGTGAGAGAGAACAGAATATAATCCAGTTCATCAAATATTCAGCTTAGCAGTACTATAGTCTTTGTCATGCAGCAATAAAGTGATCAAATGAAATAATGAATTCTTCTGTTGATACTTAAAGTCCTTCAAAATACGCATGGTGTAGATTAGGTTAAGCCGTGTAATGTTTCATGTTCCCTTTTATTTTACACTTCCCTCTGATGTGTAGTTGGGCATATGAGGTAAGTGTACGCAGGGTACTCAGGCCTTTATTCTCATTGTACTTTTTCATACTTTCCTATAACAGTTCTTTCACCAATGTTTCTGTTGGCAGTGGCTGGTAGTGGAGGGAGAGCCTTATCTATTCTATACTTTATACTACTTGTAACCTATTTCTGTGCGAAAGCTATGTACTCTCTCTCTCTCTCTCTCTCTCTCTCTCTCTCTCTCTCTCTCTCTCTTCTCTCTCTCTCTTCCACGTCCATATTTAAATTTTCTATATTAAACCTTTTATTACGGTCCACTAATGCTTCTGAATTACATTTTGAAGGTTATTCTCCAATAAAAATATTCCGGACGAAGGTTAAATTCCGAAGTAGATGAATTTTAGAGCCTAAAATTTGACTGTTGATTGAAATTTGGGAAAAAAAAACTCTGTTATTCAGAAATACGAACTAAAAAAAAAAAAAAAAGAAAAACGCCAAACCGTTTTCTCTTTCGTAAATCAGTTTTCACTTTAAAAATTCAAGAAAATGAATATTCGAATGAAGAAATTGAAAGAAAAAAACTCGATAAGATAAGAGAGATAAAAGGATGCGTTTGGGAAAAAGGCGTAAAAGAATTCAAATTGAATAATAAGGAAGAGAAGCGATTTGTTCATTTCGGGAACCTAATTTCAAACACACTATTTATGATATCAGGACCAAAGAAATGACGGTTTTGGTCATTGAAAACTCACAGTTTATATATATATATATGTTACTTTTGTGGGGGGCGCAGGCGGTTGTTTAAGTTCCTTCGTCACAGCAAAGGTCATGTGATGGAGGAGTTATACAGCTTTACGTAGGATCTAAACCACGGGTCACTACATCATCTGGAAGCAGAGGACGGTCATTCATCCAATATACTGAATTATATGTCCAACTCTCTCTCTCTCTCTCTCTCTTCTCTCTCTCTCTCTCTCTCTATATATATATATATATATATATATATATATATATATATATATATATATATATATATATATATAAACCCTTCTGTCTATGGCCTTGGGCTGTTCGAAGTTGACGGAGGTTCTGGTTAGGTGGCAGCATCGGATTTGTTACTCTGGAGTATCTGGTATCGAATAGGGAAACGCAGAAGTTTCTCTTATACTACTCTCCGATTTCTTCTTGTAGTGGATCGGAGGATTCTGTGGAGCTTACTAAATTCTCTGAAGGTTCCCCGATTCTTCTTGTAACGTATCGGGAAATTATTTTTCTCTATTTAAGACTAACTTCTCTGAAGAGAGCAAGGCTCGAAGGAGAAGACAAAGATATTCTTTTATTGTAGTTTACTGCTAAAATGTTACCGGTAATGCTCAGCCTCTAAGTCAGATCAGACAATCAGAATGAACACTGGAGAAATTTTAAGCGGTTTTATACTACATTTTTTACTGACATCATTATTATTTAATGCTGACCTTTTTTTTTATTTTCAATAGGCTGATTTATTTTGCAAAATATTTAAAATTAAGGTAAATATTTTAGCTGTAGCAATGTCTAGACAGAAAAGCAAGATATTTGAAGATGTAGCCATATTTTTGTTTTACACCGCATATTGACAGATCTGATGTTATCATGATCTGCCGAGTTAACTAAAAATGGAAATTGAAATACGCATTTTATTATGAATTACACTTAACCATGCATATGAGCCAAAATTAAATGCTTAAGATTTAAAATTAAACGTTAAGCAAGGCATGACTTCATCTTTTACAACGAAGAGAGAATGTATACAGAAAACGAACATTGCAGAATTTAACAAGATTACATTATTAAGCTAAATCTAAAAAAAATTATTAAGTAATTTAAAAAGAAATAATTCACCAATTATTCAGCAGAAATAAAATAGAAAGAGAATCAAAAATTTTATCCGAACTTCGTCAGCGTTATGCAAATTTGGACTGTACTGTAGATGTAAAAATGAATATAAGACGTACATACATATGAATATATGTATTATATGAATATAAATATATATATGAATATAAAAATTATATGAATATAAAAATATAAGGATGTAGGAATTATTCATTGTTCATTTTTACATATATACCTCAATGATGTATCGAATAATCTGTATCGGTATCGGCAAGCAGATAATATTTGCATTTTACCGACTAATTGATATCGGATATTGGTATTAAAATATCGGCCCACATCCAATATATTTAAATTTTATATTAACATTTTAATACATTATTGACATGTAATTCAATGACGAGGTAATTAAATTAATATAAAATAAAATACATCAATTTTTAGTTGTTTAATTTTATGCTTCTTGTAAAGAATGAGTTAGAAAAAGGGTCTCTTTTACCTAAAGTTTTATTTTAAGGCTAAAAAACTTTAAACTTTAAAGTCAGTTTATTTTATTTATTGACATTTTCGCATATTTCAAAATATTTCCCAAAAGGCCTTTTTAATGACGGTAACATTTCTGTATGTTTAAGTTATGCCTCGAAAATCCAGTAACAAATATCTGAAAAAATGAATAACAAAAGGTCAAGTAATACAGTTGTGCCTAGTGTAGTTTACGTTCCCCTACATTATCCTAGTGTAGTTTACGTTCCTCTACATTCCCCTACATTATCCGCTTATACCTAATCAAATAAAACGTTAAAACTAATGAAAATATTACGACTTAACCTAACCAATCGTCAATTTATAAACGTTAAAAATAACAAAAATATTACGACTTAACCTAACCAATCGTCAATATATATATATATATATATATATATATATATATATATATATATTATATATATATATATATTGACGATTGGTTAGGTTAAGTCGTAATATTTTTGTCATTTTTAATGTTTATAAATTGACGATTTATATATATATATATATATATATATATATATTGACGACTGGGTAGGTTAAGTCGTAATATTTTTGTCATTTTTAATGTTTATAAATTGACGATTTATATATATATATATATATATATATATATATATATATATATATATATTGACGACTGGGTAGGTTAAGTCGTAATATTTTCGTTAGTTTTAACGTTTCATTTGATGGATTCATTTAAAAAAATGACCTAGTGTAGTTTACGTTCCCCAACTTTGACCTAGTGTAGTTTGTGTCCCCTTTTGCGTCAGGGGGACGTAAACTACACTTGCTCCAATTTTTTTTTCCACATATGGTGTACTTTAAGTTATTTAAGATTTATATAAGTTGATTTAATCCTTAAATCCTACCCGGGGTACTGGGGTACTCCAGGTATTGCTAGCATAAGTTTTATAATGGGAAGGGATTAAGGGTTAAAAGTCGATGCTTAGTTAAAAAAATTAAAACAAAAAATCACACAAGGCAAATATACCATTATTTAGACCAGTATCAAGAATTTGTTTGCGAGAGAGATAATTCCATTTTAAATCTTTTCAAACCTTCAAGCCATTTCAACATCTGCACTACCAATTTCAGTGGTACGTCGTGGTCAGTGTCGTATCACTGCTTCCCGTTAAGCAACACTGGATCTGGTGATAGGTGGGTGGGGGATTGTCTTCTGCGACTAGATTATTTACCGACCCCTGGGTCGGATCCCACATAAAACTGTAGGTCATCTCCGTCATGTGACCTTAGATATTGTGATGGAAGTTAAACATCATCAAACAACAAAACCACCAATTTCAATACACTTGAGTCATCTCAGTACAAGTTTATTAGTGACAGTGAACATTGTTTCTGTAAAAATTCCTCGGATAATAGCGGTTGTATATCCTAAATCGTCCAAATTTCTGGCTTTTTGGCCAAGCTTTGGGTTTCACATAGCTACACGAAAAGGAATCCACTGAGGTCAGTTTAGGTGCCATCGGACTTCAATTGTGAAATGAGGCAGTGCTCTGTTCTGTTGAAAGATAATTTTATTGAGCTCATAAGATTCTAACTAGGTCAGGGCAAACTGATGGAACATTTCAGGATAAGGTTTTCACTGACACAGTGTTTGTTCTTCAACGTCTCGGATAAAGAAAGGCCCACTGATTTATTTGCCTAAGAGAGTAGAGCACACCAAACATTAAATTCTGGTGTATCTCGCTCATATTCACGATATGGTCTTGGTTTTCAAGTCCCCAGATACGACAATTATGCCTACATAACTTTCTTAGGTAAAAAATGTCGTCTCATTACTAAGCCAGATGGTGTTCTGAGGATGCGGATTGCACTAAAAAATGGTAAAGCAAGGTCTCGCACATTCCCACTCTTTGGTCTTGCTTCAGATGACTTAATTCATGCACCATCAGAAGATTTTGTATGGTTTCATTTTATGTCCTTCTTAAGCATTCATGGAATGGCGGAGTAACTTATGTCGGATCCCAAAGCTGCGCGTCTGATGGACTTGGTCTGACTAGCGGTAAACACTTCTTTGACCACCCGCTAGTTCTCTTCTGCTCGAGATGACCTCGAACGTCCACTGCGGGATTTGCCCATGACCGAATTGATTTCTAGAAATTTTTGATGTAGGCGTTACGTATGGTTCCGACGTCAGGGACATGGCGAACATTGAATAATTTCGGGTTCGGGTTCGTATTGCACGAGTGTCACTGAGCCTGTATACGATATCTATATACAATGCTACATGGTCATCTCGTACCAATGCAGAATTGAATATTCTTCCGCCATTTCAACAAAACACACTGAAGTTTTGTGATTCAAAACATTATTCACTAGTGCTCTTTCAAATGACTTATTCTCATTATACAGTTTCCGCTTTCTACAAAGATATCAGAAAAACAAACTACAAATTACAAATTTTAATCAATTTGTAGGTAAAATCTTAAAAGGAAAGTTATTACAGTCTGAAGATGTGCACAGTTGATTAGATTTCTCGGATATTGTTGAGCCCTTTGCATCGAAGGAAACTATATTTTATGTTTCTTCCCTCTTTTCTTAACAACTGATGTAAACGTGATAAGCAGCGAATTTTCTAGATTTATTCCATACTTTAGTTTAATTTTAAATGAAGTAAATCTTGCATTTCTATGCGAAGATTAGTTTTTAGAATTTTAGTTACCTAAATGCTGTATATGGAGTTCCGCCTTTAACTTAAACATCGTCAGATAAACTCTCATACCTTACCATCGAAAAGAAATCCACCATCACTCCATCTGCCTCCAACTTTTCTAATATGGATTCTTCCAACAACCAGTCATTCCCAACCTTCTGTTCAATTAGTCCCTCACTCCGAAAATAACCTGATAAGACACTTCTCAATTCGATTCTCCTTTTAACTGTTTTATATTTTGATTATTGACTACACTCCTATATTTTATATACTTTCATTTTTAATTTTAATTAATTAAATATATACTGTAAATATACTATTAATTATCATACGTTTATTTAAATGTATTGTACTGTATGTTTCTGTTCGTCATATTTATTTATTCTTTATAGTATTTGATTTTAAATTTTTAGCACTGATGATGGAAATTGAAATTTCCGAGACGTCTGTAAATAAACATACCATCTCCTAGTCCTCTTATTCCTTACTATCTATCTATATATATATTATATATATATATATATCTATCTATATATATATATATATATATATATATATATTGTTATATGACGTGGTTTTATTTAAGCCTGTTTTCCTTTAAACCACATTATATAAATTTAACCCAAGATTATATATATATAACTTGTTATATAGTCTTATTTCTCTGTCAATCCATGTAGGTGAATAATTGAAAAGTCTTTTACAAAAATTATGTATTCGTCCAAAATCTTATTAAGTAACTTACACTGCAAAAATGAAATTATTGACAGTGATAAATTTTTTTTTTATTTACGGAAGACACTTAATAAAAATAAAATTAAGTAACATGCAAAAGCAATTTAAATTTGACTGTTAGACAAGTTTAATCTACAATTGGTAGTTATTTAATTGAATACAGCCGTATTGTAATACGCAAGGCCATTAAAAATGAATGAACTCATACATACTACAATTTTGATTGAATTATATATCTTAGAGTAACAATTGTTTCTCTACCCGGTCTTTTGACAGTATTAGCTAGGTACATAATACATTTTCATAGAATTATTTGAATCCTATCTGGTTATTTCACCATTTCAATTATAACGTATACTACCGTATTATAATGTCTAATGCATATTTTAGTTATATTGTTTACCTACTTCCTTTTTGACAGTGGTAAATATTCTCTTCTTGAGAACTTTTACATTATAATAACGTGTATTTTATTATATTTCTACCAAATGTACGGAACTCAGCCCGTTTTCTAAACGGAGAATGTAGGATATACTATTTTCAAGTATTTACAGATACTAGAATACACGGAGTGTCTCCGTTTTCTTCATTTAAAAGAATTACTTTGAATTACTTTAGCCAATTCATTCCCTTTAAGAGTTATTCGCGTTAGGTCCGTTTTCTATAGTCTTATAGGAAGACTTATTTGACCTTATTCAACTTAGGAGAACAATTTCACCTTTATCTTTTGGTGCTACTGTAGTATGCGGTCTACCTACGATTGGTTAGGTTTAATCATGATATTTTCGTTAAAACTAACGAAAATATCATGACTAAACCTAACCAATCGTCAAGGGCGATTGACAATGGGATGTAAACAAACAATTAGTAAACAAGATAAGAAGCTATAATTAAAAGGTAGACCGCCGAATCGTAGGTAGACCGTATACTACAGTAGCACCTATCTTTTTAGCCACACCATTTCTTATGTACGCATTTAAGTTAAATTTCAAAAGAATTTAATCTCACTTCGTTTAATTTTTTGAGTGAACCACTTCCTATTTGATCTTAGGAATTTTAAACACAAATTTTGTATGAGACATTCGTTTAACAAGCCTCAAGATGCACTAATCTCCCCCAGAGGGGATGGTTGCTTCTCCTTGTTTCATTTGGTGCCTGTGGCTTCGAGTGTTATTTTAATAAACACATTACTCCCATCTTTTAATTAACATAATTTTATGCTACGTTATTCGGCAATAGGAGGTAAAGAGTAATTTGATATAAATTTCATTCTCGTTCACTGCTTTAATGCGATTTGATTTTATATATGATAACTTCTTTTTTCGGCCGATGACTCACTGTTGCCGCGCGAGGCTGCCAGGCGTAAGATTTACTTACCCAAATGAGATTCTCTTTAATTGATTCATCCTAGTTTTAAGAATTACTAACCTTTCAGAAGGTGTAATTTTAACATGCCATTAAACTTGTTAATAATGTAACAATCTAATTTTAACGGAGTTTTTCCGTTTTATACAAAAGTATAATTCAGTTCGGTTGTTTTGAATGTAATTTTTACATTAGTTATTTTCCTAATTTTTGGGTAACCTATAAATGGTATTTTTATCCGAACTTATTCAGAATTAAATTCATGTCTTTTTCCCTAAATTATATTAGTATTTAACATGCTAGTGTTTTTTAATTTCATGTACTTAAGAATTTATAAAACGTCCTTTCAGAAACGAAAAAGACGAAGCCGCCATTTTGGCTCGTTCACTTTCTTTTCATGAACAATTTATTTATAGGCTAAATTAGCCTTTGATTAAGTAATCAATTTCCTTATCATATTCCCATATGTAACAATATATATATATATATATAATATATTACGCGTAGTTTATGTATGAACAAAGGCTCTTTTCCAAAATCCGGACCGTTCTTTATATCTAGAAACTTACATTATTATTATGTGGTTTGAGTGCTGAGTTCAAAAAAGTTATTTTTTTTTGGAGAAATGAAAAATAAAAAAGTTACAGCAATTTTTATTTAGCAAAAATGTGTGTTAGTTATAGCTACTGCAGTGGCGTCGAAAAGTCTGCGTCCACCTTATAATCACCCAATTTATTGTAAATTGTACAAATATATATGATAATTACAACAAAATTTGATTTTTATTGTTACATTATTTGCTTCTAAGTTTAATTATTACAAATTAGTAAAGAAAATAACAATTTAATGGTATAATCTTATTAATAACACTAGGCAACAAAGATTTTGTTACAGAAGACCAAATAGGTGCTCCTAGCTAATTTCGGTATGGTGATTTCAAATCTATAATTAGATTTTTTCTATCACGTCTAGATTTTGTGTAAAATGCAAATCACTTTTAGTAAAATTTTCTACCACGTGAAGATTTTGGTTTTAATCGGCTTAATGCCAGTAATATGAAACTTGCTTTTCAAGGTTAAAGCAATTTTTTTTGCCAACTATATACAAATTCGAACAATTTTGATAAATAAAATTTATCCCGAGTTGTTTTTATAGCATTTGTTTTGTACTACGGTTTGTATTTCTTTTTATTTTGCACATCGTAATAATTACTTTCTACGTTTTTTCAGATATTGTATGGTAATTCAAAATGGCATCAAATAGACGTGCTTGTGTAAATCACCCAGACAATTTCTGCTTTGTCTGTGGACAATATACACCTAAGCCACAACGTAGAAACATAACAACAAAGATTAAACTTGCCTACAAGTGTTATTTTGACTGTAAGTTAGGAGACCAACAGAGGGACTGGGCACCACATATTTGCTGTGCACAGTGCAATGCAATGTTAATAGCTTGGATGAATGGTAAAAGAAAAGCTATGCCGTTCTCAGTCCCCATGGTTTGGCGTGAGCCGAAAAATCACTTCAATGATTGTTATTTTTGTTTGACAAAGATTGCTGGTTTCACAAAGAAAAACAAATCAAAGATCACGTACCCAAACTGCGAATCAGCAATGAAACCAGTACCACATGATGAAACAAATCCACCACCAGTTCCACCAGCAACGATAACAGACAGCAGTTCATCTGAAGATTCTGCTAGTGATATAGAAACAGGGAAAGATGGCATATATGTTCCAGATGCAAATATTTCCCCACATTTGTTAAGTCAAGCGGAGTTAAATGACTTAGTGCGCGATTTGGAATTACCAAAAGAAAAGGCAGAGTTGCTTGGTTCAAGACTTCAAGAATTTAATCTTCTCCAACCAAACACCAAAGTTTCCCATTTCCGCCATCGCCATTTGCAGTTTTCATCATTCTACTTACAGGAAGAAAACGTTTGTTTCTGCCACGATATCAGTGGTCTGATGCAAGGGATTGGCTGTCGCTATGATCCAAAAGAATGGAGACTGTTCATTGACTCTAGTAAAGCTAGCCTTAAAGCTGTATTACTGCACAACGGCAATGAAAAACCTTCAATACCTGTAGCACATGCCACTGGCCTTAATGAGACTTATGAATCGATGAAACTGCTGCTAAGACTCATCAAATAAGGACCACACATGGAATATTTGTGGCGACCTTAAAGTTGTATCATTACTTCTTGGGTTACAGTTGGGCTACACAAAGCATATGTGCTTTTTGTGTCTATGGAACAGCAGAGATGACAAGAACCACTACAAAAAACATGATTGGCCATCTAGAACTGAACATGTTGTTGGTAAATACAATGTGAAACACCCAGCACTTATTGACCCTCAGAAAGTACATCTTCCACCACTTCACATTAAACTTGGCCTTATGAAAAATTTCGTGAAGGGTATGGATCATAAAGGTAGTGGTTTCCAATATTTAAAGGATAAATTCAAAGGAATATTGACAGATGCTAAGCTAGAAGCTGGAGTTTTCACTGGACCACAGATCCGCAGTGTCATCCACGACTCATCGTTTCCATCTAACCTAAATGAGAATGAACTAGGAGCATGGACATCTTTCGTTGAAGTTGTCAAAAATTTTCTTGGAAACCACAAAGCTGAAAACCACCGTAAACTCGTAGAAAACATGCTTAAATCTTATGAAATAATGGGATGCAGAATGTCTTTGAAAATTAATTTTTTACATTCTCATCTTGACTTCTTCCCGGCCAACCTTGGGGCTGTAAGTGACGAGCATGGTGAGCGCTTCCACCAACAGATCTCAGTTATGGAAAACAGATACCAAGGTAATTTCAACCCAAATATGATGGGAGATTATTATTGTTGGTTCCTGCAGAAGGAGAGCTCGTCATCCTACAAGCGACAAAGGAAGAGGACACACCAAAGTTTCACTTAAGAACAGGAATTTGCCTTTCAGTAGTAACAACAAAATACTAACGCGCTTTGGGTGGATGGTTGGGCGCAGGGGTGGTAACTCCGCCAGCGGAATTCCGCTGTCTGTCTTAAGCCAGAATAAAGGAGGAAAGACATCCCTGTTCACTAATTATTTAAGTATGCTTAACATAAAACGTGGCACGGAAAAGTAGCTTAGACGGCTTTCGTAATAGAAGCGGGTGAGAAAAAAAATGAAAAATAGGGGTTTTCGGTTACACAAAATCTGGACGTGATAGAGAAATTTTGATATCAGATCTGAAATCAGCATCAGCGCTTTAGTAGGAATCAGTAGTTCACGTGTCTGTAACAAAAAAAAAGTTGAAATTTGTTGCCTAGTGTAATCGATATGACCTCCTTTTGCTTTAATGACAGCTTCCACTCTGTGAGGCATAGATTCGACAAGTTTCTAGATAACATCTTGTGCTATGCCGTTCCAGCATTCTTCTACATTCTCCCAGAGAGGATCAAGAGAAATTAGATTCTTTTTACCTTTCAGACTCTTCAAATGGTCCCAAAGATGCTCTATTGGATTGAGATCAGAACTTTGTGGAGGAAACTTCATAATTTGTAGAACACCTTCATCTTTTTTCTTGTTGAGATAGTTCATGCAAAGGTTAGAAGTGTGCTTTGGGTCGTTATCCTGCTGGAAAATGAATCCTTGATCACAAAGGCTCAATCCTGATGGTATTGCATGTCTCACTAGTATGGACTGGTACTTCTCTTTTGTGAGAGTGTAAGTGATTCTGTGAAGATCTCCAACTCCAGAATAACTGAAACAACCCCAAACTCGAATGTTGCCTCACCATGTTTTATGCAGGGATCTATCAGTTTTTCGTTGGTTCTACGTCTAACATAAACTCTTCTATGAGACCCAAAAAGTTCCACTTTTGATTCATCAGTAAAAACAACTTTTTTCCAGTCGTCTACAGTAAAATTTCGATATTCTCTTGCCCACTCCAATCTTTTAGCTTTATTTTGTTTCCTCAGTAGTGGTTTGGACACAGCAATTCTGCCATGGAGACCAGTTTTTATGAGTCTTCTTTTTACAGTACTTGTACTTATTAGAGAGTCGCATTGTTCATTCAACTGTGCCTGAATCTGTGTAGCTGTGGATTTTCTGTCGCGCAGTAATATAACCTTGATGTAATGATCCTCAGAATCAGTAGTCACTTTAGGTCTGCCAGATCTTGTTTTTGAAGAGCACGATCCAGATTCTTTATATCTGCGTATACAGTAGTTCTTTGCACGGCCCCTTTTGAAACGTTAATTTTTGCCGAGATCTGGCGTTGGGACATTCCCTCTCTCGAAAGGGCAATTATACACAGGTCCGCGATGGTTTTGTTGTCCGAAATATTTTGTTACTTATATAGTAATTTTTGCACGCTGATTCCGAAAATAATATTCATTTTTCACCATCACGTACAGATTTTTCACAAAATGTCATATTTCATATTACATATGTAAATCATTTTTATTAAATTTTGATTAAAAACTACTGCCTATAAATGCTTATAAATGTTTGGTTTCACCAAGACATCAAAGAAATGGAGAAGAGATATCAGGGAAGGTGGGACATCAGCATGATGGCTGATTACTGCTGGATGTTGAAATGGGATACTCCAGAATTATTACATAAAAGAAAAGGAACAGCGCGTACATTTGAGACTAAAAGGCATAGATCTCACAAGAAAACTCAGGACAAGTAAAGATGAATATGTAGTTGACATTAATAGTCTTCTTTCTTTTTAAAGTTGTTTGCATTTGTAATTAGTATAACAAAGCGAAATAGGTACCTAATGTAAATTGAAATAAATAATATTTATTTATGTTGTTGTTTTTTCCCTTCCAGTTTGCAGAAAATCTTACGTCATAGAAAAAAATGGACACCTTATTCGAAATCAGCGTAGTTGAATTATATAAAATCACTTATTAGCAAGAAAACAATTCTTACAAAGTTCTCATTCGCAGGCCTGTGAATTATTTGTCCTCTCTGGGATAAACTTGGGTCCTTAGACATTTCAATTACGGCCTCTAAAGAGAGAATAGAGAAAAAATTATTAATTATTTTTTAATCAAATTGCTACAATGTCATTGACTAATTGGTTTTATCAGTTATAATAGACCAGTTGTTAAAATTACTTTATGAATACACTATTTTGAGGATTAATAACATTTGGCTATGATCTGTCACCAATACCTGGGTTAAAATCGTTATTATTATACTGCAAAGAAAAAAAACGTAACAGGACCAAAAAGGACCATTTTCATTAATGTGTTCTTTCTTACGAAATAAAAGCTACATTACTTACGCATGTAGTAGAATATATGAAATACCATTTCTTGTAAAAGAAAATATCTTAATATAGCGGACATACTTTCTCAGAGTTGAATTATTTTCTAGAAATTGTCTAAAACTGAGGTGGACGCAGACTTTTCAACGTCACTGCGTGTATATATGTATATATACATACAAAACTAACTTTGATATGTCTAACCAATCATGCCCGGTTAGGTCAGGTTAGGTACAGTAGTGGTTAGCATCGCTGACTACGAATCCATCGGCCACGGGTTCGAGACCCGACGGCAGCCGGTGCGCAGCAAAACCCAGCTGTTCATCCTTCCGCACAATAAAGAAAGTGGTTGATAGATAAATGGGTACCCTAGGTGGCCTAGTGGTTAAGACGTTGTGCTGCTGATGGGGCGTGGTTCGGATTCCACGTTAAACTGTAGGTCTAAGGTGGAGTGAAAAGCTTGACCTTCGTCAGAATGAACAATTCGGGCGGAAGTTAACCAAAGGTTATGTAGCGATGTATGTCAATAATGGTAATAAAAATTGCTGTAACTTTTTCAGTTTTCATTTCCCCAAAAAGAATAACTTTTATGAACTCAGCACGCAAAACCCAAAACCACATAATAATAATGTAACTTCCTACTTATAAAGAACGGTCCGGATTTTGGAAAAGATCCGAAACAAAAATGCCCTCGCCAGGATTCAAACCTGGGACCTCCTGAGTAGAAGTTGCGACTGTTACTATTTCAATTAAATGCTATTGGATTTAACATTACCTCCAGTGCAGAAGGGTTAACATCGTAAAACATCTCTGGACACGAAAGTGTTAAGGGTTTCCCAGGTCCTTTAACTATACGACAGGTTATGTTCATTTTTATTCCATTGCAGTGTGATAATAGTAGCCCTCACGACTCCTACTCAGGAGGTCCTGAGTTCGAATCCTGACAAAGGTGGGGCATTTTTGTTTCACACACACACACACACACATATATATATATATATATATGGGGAGGAAAAAAGAGAGGGCCAAGATTTCGGACGAACACATCTTCATGCGGGAATCGAGCCTAAATTCTTCTGGAATTGGTGTTTTTTATCCTACGTCTAGCACAGTCAGATACACTTGACACATCTGGAATTGCTCTAAGTCAGGTGTTGAACCTTCTCTCGACGATGTTCACATCACCACAAGTAAAATTTACAAATGATTAATTAGTTTTGGTTTAATCGAATTCTCAAGAGAGGAAGCATTTCTTCTTTTTTTTTGCTTTTCAAACGTTCTCAAAATCTGCTCTTCTTTTGGTTTTATTTATTGTTCTCATATTATATGTCGTAAGATCTTTATATTATATGTCGTAAGATCTTTATATTATATGTCGTAAGATCTGCGTCATTAATCACAGTCGCTCGTAAATCCTTTACTTTTTACTTTCTTTGTACTTTTTGTTCATTTGATGCGTAGTTGCTCATACTTTTTAGTTCTGCCGTTTTTCTACATCTCAGAAATCAAAATTTTTAAGTGTTGAAATGAGTATTTCCCTACGTACCATCACTCTTCTAATAAAGTCCTTGCCTAATAAAATACTCGTTTCACACTAGTTCAATACTGGTTCGCTTCAGGAAGTATCAAATGAGCCTTTTGGAAATTACAAAGTTTAATTTTGAGGTTTCTGCTCTCCCGCGTTCCATTTATGTCCAAAATCTCTATTTGAGCAGCAAACTTACCTTTGTTGAAACTGATCATGAAACATTAAGCTGGTTTCTTTCAAGGAAGTGAAAATAGGCTACGTGATTGAATGCTTACACCGTCACTCTTAAGAGGACTTTTTTATTCGATATCTCCAATTACGCGGAATATTCTCATATTTTGTTTCGTTACTGGTGAATGTACCGCCAGAAATGGGTTAAAATCAGAGTTGAATGAAGGTTACATGAAAAAAATTGATTCCTAATTAATCACTAAACAAGGGTTCTGGTATTCCTTCTTCTGTATCACATTTGCGTCATCGTGTAAACAGATAAATGTTATCCTCTCGTACCTCTCTTTGATGACGCATATGAAAAGCTGGAAACAAAGAAACCCTGCATTCTTTCCCATTCGATGAAGCTCATGTTGCGTCCCCGCAGCGTCGCCGGAGACAGACTATCCCTTTATTGAGGTCATTGTTGCTTCTCACTGCTCGGACGATCTGGGGATTACTTTATTTTTGTTCTCCAATTAGATAAACAAGTAAGACACGTTTAGTTTTTCACTGAAAAACTTACTTTTCCTTCAACTTCTTTGTTTATTATTTTTAATGGAAAAAGGGGAAACTTGAAAAGAGAGATTTTTTAAAAATTAACAGCTTATATTCTTGCTTCGGGCATCGTACACTCATAGGAGACACAGAAACACGAATGTGATTCTCAAAACATGATCACTTCCAATGTGTGGCATGTCATTATAATAAAATGTTCACCAACAAAATCACAAATTATTTCAGTTCATCAAAATCCGAAACTGGTATTTTCGCGCGTACTACCCTGGCAAACGGGTACTTTAGGAAATCTGTGAAACGAAATACCGTCGCCAAACTAAAATGCACTGGACAGTTCACACTCATCCTGATAATCTTGAAGAAAGAGGAAAGTCCCTTTTTTTTTATCCTTTTTGTCCTAATTTTGAACCTCAACCTTTAACATTTACACGAATATCCATGAAGAAGTGTTAACATTTCCTATGAAAATCTGCCAGGAACTAATTAAATCACTAACATTTTCCTTCTTTGTGCGATAACTAAATTTATGTTAATTAAACGATATCCACAAACAAATTCACTTTATTTTTGGTCTAAATTCTCTGATACTTGAAACGATTGATCAAGTTCGCTGAAGTTTAGAAATTTCCCACTGTTCTCATTGCTATTAGGCCTGTTGCACATAGGATCCTCTTGCGACTCACGACTAACGACTTGGGTCGTGACGACTGAAGTCGCGTGCAGGGGCGTATTGAAGGGGGGGCCGACAGAGGCGGCCGCCCCCCCCCCTTTGGGCCTTGTACCGGTGTCTATTGATGTGCTTTTCTCTATAACTATGTACTAAAGTTTGTACATACAGTTACAGAGATAACAGGTTTTGTTTTAGTCTGTATATTTTATAGTAAGAATACATTTTAAATTATTACGAATTTAATTTATTTTACATGCATTAATATAAAATATTAATACTAAACCTGTCATTCCAGGCCAGTGTCGCCAGGTAAAAAATTGAAAACCCGCCAAATCATGCTTAAAAACCAGCACAAAAACAGCCAAACCAAGCTTTCATACTATATAAATTATATATATGATAGCATTAAACCTGCTTGGTATTTAATCCTTTACTGCATAAACGGACGAATTTGTAACATGTCAAATACACGCATTCATAACGTAACCCTACAAAAAATTCATGCGGTAAAGGGATATACCTTTGTTTTAGTTACACGCTAAAAAATTTGCGTGTATCGGTGACCGATAGATGCACATTTTTTAGTTTACGGTATTTATATTTGTTGAATATTCAACTTTCCGCCATTAGTCAAAAGGACGTTATCTGAATTAAAAAACGGTAAAATGTTCGCCAACCCGCGACTGTAGAATTTTACCGTCTTAAAACTGTCAGTTGTACTGTCTTGTGCACAATGAAAGCTCAAAAATGTTTCAGTATTCTCTATGTTAAATCCTGTCTGTACACACCGAGTAATGTAACTATCATTTTTGGCTCAGTATTTTTTCGCATGAAAAATGTGTGGTAAATCTATTCCTTTATCTAATTTAGTTTATACTTGCTGTAAATAAGGCTCTAGTAAATGTTTATGGGTGCTCTTCCAATATGTGCTCTACCGCGAAACTGTGATCTACCATATTCCAATACGTGCTCTACCGTGAAACTAGCCTTATAAGGCTAACTAACGAAAATATCATGATAAGCTTAACCTAACCAATCGTTAGGTCAACTATACGCCCTTGACGATTGGTTAGGTTAAGTCGTGATATTTTCGTTAGTTAGCCTTATAAGGCTAACTAACGTACCTGCTGCTAATCCGAATAATCTAAGGTAGATCACGTATTGGAATGTAAATTTTAAGGTAGAGCACATATTGGAAGAGCACCTGTTTATGTATAAACATACTCGTATGGTATATACACACACCTTTGTTTTAGTTACTTACACGCCCCCCCCCCTCCATGACCAAATCCTGAGTTACGCCCCTGGTCGCGTGTAATTATACATTGACAGAATGGGAGCCCCACACACTGCAGCGACCGTGACGGGATTCTGGAGAATCGCGTCGCGGCCGCTGCAGTGTGCGGGACTCCCATACTGTCAATGTAATATCACACGCGACTCGAGTCGTCAGTCGTGAGTCACAAGACAATCCTGTGTGCGGCCGGCCTTAAACAATGATGATTCAATTTCTCATGGATAGACTGGATCAGAGTGACAAAGGTATAAATTTCTTATGAAAAATATGACGGTAGTTTCAAGCATCTTGAGTGACACAGTATTTGAATCAAACTTTTCACAATTTAAAGTCCATCCTAAATTTTGTTTTTTTGTTTTTTAAACTTTTTATTTGCGCAATTTTTACTGAGGGGAAACGTCCCCTCGAATTCTGTTTTTAAAAAATAATTTCAGTTAAAATAATTCATACTTCCATTGGTTACCCTCCCAAAATACAATGTCAGACTTCATCACAAATTATATATAAAATGAATATAGTTTTGATTATAAAAAAAATAATGGATTATAAAAGATACGTTTAGTAACGGAAAAAAGTTTGCCAAAGAAAAAATAACGTTCTGAAAAGTCCCCAAAAATTAACAATTGCTAAGTTTTCTCTTTCGATATTTTACTACTTTTGGAAAACTAATCCCATCCACCTCTACTCTACAGCACGTTTCAGACACACACACAATATATATATATATATATATATATATATATATATATTATATATATATAATATATATAAAGTATAAATGCCTAGATAAAATACTAAATGAAAACGTGGAATAGAACACAGATAAAACGAGTCTTTTTACTCAGGTACTAAAACTAGAAAAAGTAAAACGGAGCGAAACCAAGGTAATGTCACTCGAGGAAAATGATCAAAATTTAAACGTCATAAATAGGACGATCCTTTCGTCGCACAAAGAGGCGATGTTTATATGCTCGGAACTCCCCTACAAAAGATCTGCATGGAAGAGTTGATATCAAACAGGCTCTTAAACCCTCTTGAAGAAGAGAGAGAGAGAGAGAGAGAGAGAGAGGAAAAGAATGAATCTGAAGACGTTCAAAGAACGAGAGAAAACGGTTTTTTCGAGATAATGAAAAAAAAGGAAGGATTTTCAAGCGTTGGTTTGAAAGTTTTTTAGTTTTTTCAGATAAAGAAGTTAAAGAAGACTTATAATATTGACTTCTTCCTTCTTAAATGGCCACCTCGGTTATTAGAAGCGGCTAATAAAACCCCTCAAAAACCTTATTCTCGAACACAGGGAGCCCCTAAAACAATATTTTAACGCACAATTATACACAAAGACAGAGGGGTGACAAAAGTAAATAGACACCCGGATAATTGTCGTCGGGAACAAAGCTTATCAGTGGAATGCGAGAACGTGTGTCACCTTTACGTAACGGAAAGGAAAAAGGAAGAAGATTCTAAATATATTCATTAAATTAATCTGTTATTGTTTACTGGCTTTTATTATCAAATCAAACACTATGGAAAAACCAGAAAGTGTCTATTTACTTCTGTCAGCCCTCTATACACGTTCTGTATACAGGCATACCCTGCATAACACGGATTCGTTCAACGCTGATTCGCCATAACGCTGATAAAACCTTAACACCATTCCCCGAACAGCGATGCTTCAGATTCGCTCTTGCACGTTTTTGTAGCAAACATTTTTGACCAAAAAAAAAATTTCTCTGCACTTTATTATTTATTATTTACTATTTACTATTTACTATTTACATAAAAAAAAATTTAAAAAATGCATTTTTTAACGTTGATTGGAACAAAGTTAATTTTAAAAATAAGTGAGATTTTGAAAAATGTAAAAAATATCAACATATTTTTTTCCAAAATTGAAGGGGTTAATTTTTAACTAAAAATTTAACTAAAACTTAAACATACAGTATACAATGGTAAATAGGGAACAGCTTTTATCTCTTTGGCTTGAAGATTGTAATAAAAAAAAGAATTCTGCGTAGCGAAATGACAATTCATTTGAAAGTGATAACGTCGGAAGAAACTTTTACTGTTGCTAGTCGCGGTCTCGCGGATGGTTTGACAGATTAAAAAAGAACGTAATAATAAGCGCACTTTTAGCTAAATATTAAATATATTCGTAACTAATTTGTTTGCCGTTGTTTTACAATTAAAACTAGTTCATTTTCACGCAAAACGACAGTTTTTTTTTTCAGGTTTTTCTTTATAATTGACATCTGAGAACGGAACACTTTATTTAACATTGATTACATTCCCCCGATCAACGTTGATTCACGTAACGCGGTACTTTCCGCGGACGAATTACCCGCGTTAATCGTGGTATTGCTATATAGAAGCTACAATAACCATGGTTTAATTTTAATACAGAGACTAAAGTAAAATATGAACCAGGAGGAGGTTTCGTCCTACGTCCCATGGGCCAGGTCCCGAGCCCATTTCTTACCACTACACCATCCAAGAAACAAAAAAAAAATGTGCTGCACACTTTACTTCACTCTCAACACACACATATATATATATATATATATATACACAAACTCAGAATGGTCCCCTGAGAACTTATATGTTAAACACAGACCGTGCATGGAACAAGGAACTCTTCTGGGAAAATTAAATCCACTATAGTCCGAATAAGTAATGGTAAAAGACAAATACCATAGTTTTCTTTTTCATGATGCCCACGTTGGGCTAGCATCATGAAAAAGAAAAACTATAGTATTTGTCATTTACCATTACTTATTCGGACTATAGTGGATTTAATTTTCCCAGAAGAGTTCCTTGTTCCATGCACGGTCTGTGTTTAACATATAAGTTTCTCAGGGGACCATTCTGAGTTTGTGTATATTAAACGGACGTGTTATGTGCCTTGAAAAGTGGACGCTCAATGTCCCGGTTGATGAGGTTTAAGTTTTGTTTTTTTTGGCTAAAAATACAATAGTTACCCCTTTTTCTTTGATGTATTCAATCCGACGTGAGTGCAACGAGTCTTTTGCTTATATTGAGGTTCTAAATGTAGCAGGGCTAGGCTGCTTTAAACCCTAGATCCATGTCCCAAAGCTGGATCCTGTCTGCTTTGCAGATAGCTGGTGAGGGAAGCTATATTTATGGGACCTCTTTGCGAGAGACCCGTTGCCCACGTTGGGCTTGCATCATGAAAAAGAAAAACTATGGTATTTGTCATTTACCATTACTTATTCGGACTATAGTGGATTTAATTTTCCCAGAAGAGTTCCTTGTTCCATGCACGGTCTGTGTTTAACATATATATATATATATATATATATATATATATAATGCGTGGGATCGTAATGAGACCGACAAAAAGAAAAGAGAAAAAAATCTTTGTTTATTAAAAATTATCCTTTTTTTTTTTGGTATATTGTATACACAATCGTACGAGAATTTATTCCAATGAATATTTCAATACGTAATTAAAGTCAATTAAATTAAATAAAAACTAATTAAAAAAAAAAAACCCAAAAAAACATTTTTTATCGAATAAAATTTTCTTATTTCGATATTTCAAAATTACTTCA
Organism: Bathynomus jamesi; assembly: GCA_023014485.1. Lineage (NCBI taxonomy): Eukaryota > Metazoa > Arthropoda > Malacostraca > Isopoda > Cirolanidae > Bathynomus > Bathynomus jamesi. The sequence continues at coordinate 176,658 of JAJOZX010001636.1, forward strand.
AATAAATCCTTTTTAATTTTACATTCTTAGAAAGAAGGAAATCGGATAATGAGAATTTTAATATGTTATCGACATTTAATTATTAAAATCAGATAAAGATATAAACGTAGGGTGTGTGTGTGTGGTGTGTATACAGGGTGTCCCAAAAAAACTATATACTCATATATATGATGCTATAAAGAGTATATAGTTTTTTGGGACACCCTGTATATATATATATATATATATATATATATATATATATATATATATATAATATATATATATATATATATATATATATATATTATATATACACACAGGGCGTCCCAAAAAAATTTATACACACTTTAACAGCTGATAGCTCAATTGATGTCTCTTTCTTTCCAAGTTAAACCCATTAGAATTAATAATGGCAGTCAGACTAAGCTTTGAACAAAGGAAATTCATTCTAAAATGCTACTGGAAGTGTGAAAACGCAGTGTTGAAGTGCAAAGACAGTTTAGGAGGGAGTTTCAAACAGATCCACCAACGCGACTTACCATCACTCGAATTAGAGATAAGTTTGAAGCCGATGGAACTGTTCAGAATGTCCACAAGAAGCGTTCCGGAAGACCACGGACATCGACAAGCCCCACAAAGCAGAAAGAGTACTGGAAACGTATCACCAAAGTCCAAGAAAATCTGTGCGGCAAGCGAGTAATGAGGTAGGAATTTCAGAATCGTCTGTCCAACGCATTTTGAAGCGCTGTCAATGGAAAAGTTACATTCCAAGATTAGTCCATACTATTAATGAAGATGATGATCCGGACCGAAGAGTGGAGTATTGCGAGTGGTACTTGGCACGATGTGGATGTGGATTGGACGAAGGGGTTTCGTAGAATACCCTCCGCGTTCACCAGACCTCACACCACTAGACTTTTTTTTATGGGGATACTTAAAAGAGAAAGTCTACGCTATAAAACCTGCAACAGTCGCTGAATTGAGAGCAGCCATTGAACGAGAATGCACACAAATACCAAACGAAATGTTTCGTGATGTTTGCGATTCCATTGCTTCGCGTTATCAGTAGTGCCTGGACCAGAACGGACGTCAGTTTGAAAACAGGCGTTGACAAAACAATTAAATAATGTCTGTAGATTCTATTACATTTTGAAAATGAAATGTATTTTAATAAACACTGCCTTTATAAGTATTTAAAGTGTGTATACATTTTTTTGGGACGCCCTGTATATCTAAAATAAATTGGGTATACCAGGTCATGTCAGATGGAGAACTCGAGAAAATAATTCTCTTCTTCACCAAGTCAATTCTAGAGACGGGACCAATAGCCTTACTTTTTGATGGACGCACGCAACTTCTGACACACACACACACACACACACACACACATATATATATATATATATATATATATAAAGCCTCGTTAAATTTTACTGGAAGACTCACAAATATCACTTTATTAAACTAACGAATGGTTAAGAGGAGATTTTTCTCTAGTTTTAAGTGGTGAACCCGTTAAAAGAGCCATAAAATTAAATGTGAAAAAAAATGGTAGTTTGAAGGAGCCTTTTTTTTCTCTCAGACTGTACAAACCAAATTCTTCCCATCACGTATCGATAATTTTCAATCAAAGGTGTTCATACATTGATGTACTATTTAAGAATTATTTATCTCTGTATGTGATCCAAGGTATTGTTACAGGGTGTTCAGAAAGTGCGTGCCCAATGGGGAAATACGCTGAAACAGGTAACCTGATGGGAAAAACATTTATTTATGGAATCATATCATCATAAACGTTCATAGTTTGCCACATTCACTTCAAATCACGTTCATGTAATCAATTAATTAATGTAATTCAGATTGTGTTGAGACTTTACGGACACCCTGTAGTTTTCTATAATAATTTACTAAAGCGTTACTCGTTTATTGGAAACTCACATAATAAATTGGGATTCGTTTAAAACTGCACTTGAAGATAATTGTAAATTTCGTATATTTTGTATATTTCTCTGTAACAGCTATATATATATATATATATATAAGTTTTATATATATATATATATATATATAAAAAGCATTTAAATATACAGGGTGTCCCAGAAGTCTGGACTAATAGGGAAAATAGACATTATATTTTTAAAGTGAAACAAACACATTTCTAATGTCAGTTTTACATATGTCAGGAAAGAAAATACCCTGATGGCTCAGTATACCAATCAAGAGAAGGTGGAACTAGTATTGCTACATGTTTCCGGAAAAAGCCAGAGGGAGGCATGTTCGTGAAATAACTGACATTCCTCCCTCTGGCTTTTTTCCGGAAACATGTAGCAATACCAGTTCCACCTTCTCTTGATATAGTATACTGAGCCATGAGGGTATTTTCTTTCCTGACCTATGTAAAACTGACATTAGAAATGTGTTTATTTCACTTTAAAAATAATGTCTATTTTCCTTATGAGTCCAGACTTCTGTGACACCCTGTATATTAAAGTAGAAACTGTATTTAAAACATATGAACTTAATAAAATAAAAGGATTGATTGGAGGTCATTCGATAGATAGGGAGATGCACGTAATTTGCATATATAGCTTTTTGCCCAAGGCTGAAAATATGTTTCAGGAAACCGCCTGAATTTTGCTTTTATTTTGATTATATAATACTTCGTTATAGCGGATTCTCTGGTTCTTATCAGCTGTTATCCACTGATTAAAACCGCTACTATACATTTTTTTGCCTTTGATCTTTGATGATAGTCAATATTTTGGACATAGGATAAAAATGCTCAAATATTTAGAATTTTATCCTTCATTAATTTTATTGGCATGAATTTGTAATTCGGATAAGGAAGTCTGTACGACGCAACTCGAAGCATAATCGATGGATATGCATTAATCGTTAAGTTAAACTCCAAGAAAGTCCTTTATATACCTCATACGCAACACAATAGCTCAAAAGAACCAAAATGTGAAGATCGCAAAGAAAAAGTTAAGTTTTAGACTTTCCTTTAAAAAGGGGCGAGTTTAGATTTTTTTTTATTATCAATAGACAGACGAATAGACCTCAGATTTTAAAGAACCTAAACTCTTTTATTCAAATTTCAAAACAAAAACTCGTTAAAATGTTATTCAAAAACTACATAAATTGGTTTTACATTTTCGCTATTCGCGAAATTACGTACAATGAAAGCGAACTCTAAATGAAAAATTATATACAAAATTTTATTAGGTCAAAACCCATAAAATGGCGGGATTACGTTAAAAATTACTTCCATTAAAATATTTATGTCGCCAATTCCATTTAAAATAAAAACATTCTATTTCCATTTAAGAAAAATTCGCTCCCACTTTTCGTCATATCTTTTCATAATCGTGTATATATATATATATATATATATATATACAGGGTGTACCATAGGTCTGGTCATAGGAAAATTTATTTTAAATTAAATTAAAGCTTAAACAAATGTTCAAGTTGATGTCTTGTTTAGGGGCCTTTTTTTTGTTGCAGGTAGAATAACAATAAATAGCTAACATGAAAGTGAGTTACACTCGTGAGGAAAAGGCCTCGTGAGAAAAAAATGGATATAATGAACGTTAGGCTAGGTTAGGTTAGGTTACACTGGGTCTGGTTTTGTTAGATTAATTTAATTGTTATTTACATTAAGTTAAATGCCGTCACACATAATTAGAAATGCGAGAATGTCGCGGTTTTGTAAGGTAGCCACAGAAGTACGTATATGTGTGTTTTAAAGAAAGCTAATGAAAAATCAAGTTAGGAGACCTGAAATCAAGTCATACGAATCCTTAGAGCTGATGTGCTCCCACTTCTCGTCATATTCATTATCGCTCGTGGTTCCAAAGCGAAGATGCTCAAAATTAGAATCGTTGATATGACGTAAGTCACCTAATCCAACCATACAACATACCTTAACATAATCTAACATTAACCTAGCCTAACCTTGCCCGAATTGAACTAACTTATAACCAATTTTGTCTATAACTCAGCACTAAGTTGGAAAGCCTTGGATGAGGATGGGAATGGCATGAAGTGAGAAGGAGCCAGAAAACCCTCCTGAAATAAATGTACGACATCCGTATTGTGAGCCACTGAGGTCGACCATGATATGCTCTGAAGCTGAATAATATGCGAGTCAGCAGTGGTTCGTTATCTCTTTGCGCGACCACACGAAGGAGGATTCGGTATCAAAAATTTTACTTCTTTCCTGAATTTGACCTCATTTTTACGTTATTTATTTCTTTCAATTTCTACGTTATTTCATTGGGAATAAACGTTGACAACATTTGTTCATTTTAGCTCAATTGTAACGTTTACTGATGACGGATTTACGTAAGAAATGATACGTCATCATAGACACGCGTTGATTCCGTTAACGGAACGGGTGTGGAGGGAACGACAGAACGCGAGACTTTTAATAAGGTAGTTTAGCGGTGCTTCCTCGAACCTGGTTGTCTATCACTTCGTTTAGGAAAGAAAGAGTCGAGGGTGAGTTCATTCTGCATCCTCCTCTCGCGCTCCCTCTTTCTCCGCTTCCCTCGACGACCGTGTGAATTGAAATTTATTACGAAGAAGCGAAATGAGATGGAGCGAAGCAAACGACCTTCTACACACTGAGTTAATTCTTCATGAAGTAAAACAAAAGATACAACAAATGCGTTACGAGATATTATTAATACGTTTTCCTTTACGCAGAAAACAAGGTTCTGTCCGTCCCCTTCTATGTAAATCTGATTGTAATAGTGTATCGACAGTCACGCTGCTGTTTGTCGATGTCTTCGCTGTTCTTATGCATAATAGAGAGACAAAAAACGAATTATTGCTGATCAGAGAAACGCCATTTCGTTTTGGCAATTTCGTTCAGAACTTCAAGCGGTGAAAGAATCTATGTATTGCTGTTCGCATAAAGGCGATTCAACGCAGGATATCAAGTAAATGGGAGACGTAAACCCCCTCTTTGCACCTTATAATTCTTATAATGTACGTACTTCGTCCTCGGTAGATGAATTACACACACACACACACACACACACATATATATATATATATATATATAATATAATATATATATATATCTATATATAATATTATATATATATATATATATATATATACATACACACGAGTAGTAAATCATTAAAACTAGAAAATATGATAATTTAAGCTTATTTATGCAAAGTATTAAGTAACCTAATGTATACGAGATGGCTCCTTCTTTCAAAGAGTAAGTCTTAACAATGTCTTACAGGTAAATGAGTTAATTTTTTTCATTTTCATTCGTGATGCAATCATACGGAGTACAGGATGTACCCAAAAGTCGCTTTATCCTCATATCATTGTGTATATATATAGTATATAAAGTTAAGAGTTAAAGGGTTATGGGATACCATATAGTAAAAGACTTTCCATTACCATCTGTGCATGAAATACGACCAATGCCGAAAATACAATTATTTAAAACGGATTTATTTATTTCCCTTGTTTCGGGTGCTTTTTTCTTTCACACAAAATTATAACAAAAAAACTATGTAAATAATCTGTCTTAAACGTATGAAAACAAATATTTTATAAAATGTTTGTACTTTAATGAAGTTATTTGGGGAGTATAAAACATTTTCTGTCCTTTCTCTGATCATGTTCTGTCTCAGATTACGAAGGAACATTTGTGTCATTCAAAATAAAGAGGAATCATCATTATATAAATGTAAAAATGTTGAAGAAGAATATATATATATATATATAATATATATATATATATATATAATATATATATATATATATATATATATATATATATATATATATATAATACACACAGACCGTGCATGGAACAAGGAACTCTTCTGGGAAAATCAAATCCACTATAGTCCGAATAAGTAATGGTAAATGACAAACACTATAGTTTTTTTCTTTTTCATGATGTTAGCCCGAAGTGGGCAACCGGTCACTCGCAAAGAGGCCCAAAAAATATAGCTTCCCCACCACCTATCTGCTTTATAGGATCCAGCTTTGGGACAGGATCTAGGGGTTACAGCTACACCTAGCCTACTATATCCAGAACCTCAATATAAGTAAAAGACTCTTGCATTCGCGTCGGATTGAATACGTTCAATTTTGCCAGTTGAAGTTAAGTTTTGGTTTCTGACTAAAAATACAATAGTTACCCCTTTTTCTTTGATGTATTTAATCCGACGCGAATGCAACGAGTCTTTTGCTTATTGAAGTTCTGGATATAGTAGGCTAGTTGTGGCAGTAACCCCTAGATCCTGTCCCAAAGTTTGCGAGTGACCCGTTGCCCACGTCGGGCTAACATCATGAAAAAGAAAAAACTATAGTGTTTGTCCTTTACCATTACTTATTCGGACTATAGTGGATTTGATTTTCCCAGAAGAGTTTCTTGTTCCATGCATGGTCTATGTGTTATCATGAAAGAGCCTCAGGGGACCATTCTGAGTTCAATCCCATATATATATATAGATATATATATATATATATAGTAGAACCTGTCAATGTGACCACCTTTGCACAGTGACCACCCGATTAAACTGACCGCTTTTCCGCGGTTCCGGCCAAAATCATATATTTACCACATACATGTATGAGTACACTGGACACTGCCTTATTTTGCATCCACTAGTTGAACAGTTTTTCACCCACGTTCAGACTTTCACAAACCCACAAACCTTTCCGACAAGCTAACTTCTACCAACTGTTCGAGAAAAAGGAAACGTGTCGATACAGTGACATCATTCACGACATATTGAGACCCTTTGAAAGAAGGGACAAGAATTTAATGTTTCCTTTGCCGAAAACGTTGATCATACCAAAACAGGAATAGTGTTAAGCCTTAATGTCTCGACGTTACTTACTTTATTTGAATGTGAACAACTAACTGTTCAGGAGTTTAAAACATAATTTGGGATGACGTCACTGTGCCGACACATTTACTTTTTCTCGAACAGTTGGTAGAAAACTAGCTGTCGAAAGGTTTGTATTGGTTTGTCACAGTCTGGAAGACAGTGTCTGAACATCCACAGTTTAGGTAAGATTAAATTGTGATTTAATTAGTACTACATAATAGATCCAGTTTCATCACATGTTACTATAATGCTATAAAACAAACGTTCCATAAAGACCATCACTGATAGATTTTGATGTAAACAAAAGAAAAATTATTGTGACAATTGGTAAAAATAAACTGAATGACATTGAATCTTCAACCGATCCAGACACTGTACTCTTATTGGTACTTGTAGGTTATCTCCCCCCCCCCCCCCCCCCCCCAATTTTGAGAGAATATTTTCGTTAAAACTAACGAAAATATTACGACTTAACCTAACCAATTATCAAGGGCGTACAGTTGATCTATTATTAATTATAACATCGTTTCTGCAATAGTATTTACTATTTACTAATAGATCAACTGTACGCCCTTGATAAATGGTTAGGTTAAGTCGTGATATTTTCGTTAGTTTAACGAAAACCTACAAGTACCCTCTTATTTTTCTATGAAGCTTACATGAGATTTATAAGTACTGTAGGTGTTTTTATTCACAACTAAGGAAAAGCTGCAAACATTTTGCCAAACCTTGGGTATTTTCTGTAATTATACAATCCATTAAATCCGGAGAGAGATTACTTAAGCTTCAATGACTCAGAAAAATTTCTAGATTCTGCCTCTTTCAGAATATACACAAATTTAACAAATTGTTATATATAATTATGACAAAAGCCAATTCAATTAAAACAAGTTGAACATCACAAAAAATAACTGTATGAAGAAGTCAATAAATAAATTAATATTGATAACTGTACGACCACTAGCAACCTTTGAAATGACAACTCGTTGAATAATCATTTCATATCCATTGCAGATTCTATTCAATCAAAATTCCAATAACACGTCACCTCAAAAATTTACAGTACGCCTCTAATCCTACCTCTTTTACCCACAACTGCTTTGGAGGAGGAAATACAGTAGAAAGTATATCGCTAAGTTGAAAACCAAGGTTACGTCTTGGTAAATATAATTTCCTCTGGTTTGGGTTAACTGTCAGTAACACTATGAATATTGTAACTGTACTTGAGTAAATGGAAATTCCTAAAAGTTGGAGTTACTGATAATTAATCAAAGAAAAAATTAAACTAACACATACACCCTCTCCCATATATTAGTATACAGTGATGTAAGACTCGAGACCGGTCTCAAGACCTTTCTTTCTGGTCTCAGTCTCGATCTCGGGTGCTTAGGGTCTCGCTCTCGGCGTAACATCACTGTTAGTATAATACTTCACAGACCAAGAAATTCAATCCCACTCAACCCATTGTGATAAAAAAGAAAGCCCTCCCTAAGTACAGCTAGATTTAGACGAAAGTCTAAATATCTTTCAATCATAACTAGAATCATCCGTGATTACTGAATACTAATGAGGATTCACACAGGTATAATGTTCTTACCAACATTTCTAAACATACACAATATCGAAAAGTTTGATCTTATGCATGTCAATTCAATTCAAGTTAGTTTAAATTAAGTTAGGCTAGGTTACACCTGATTAACCTAGGTTAGGTTAAGTTATGCCCGATTAACCTAGGTTAGGTTAGGTTAGTAATTTTCATTGAAAATCTGAAATGTATGCATGGGTTAGTCAATCTCAGTTAAAATATTAAACAAACCTTTCACTTTCATCTGAAATCGCAAATATACGAGTTCAATCTGGACTAATGACATCATACCAAAGGTCGAATGTCGACATCATGAAGTTTGAATTACTTTTGTGTACAAAACCCTCTCAAATGGTACACTTTTAGTGTGTACAGTACACTATTTATGTCACAGTATTTATATGTACTGTGTGTATATATATATATATATATATATATACATATAACGTAAAGAACGACGCTTTGTATAGGAGACTTATCCGCGCAAGATGAGAGCGAAAGAACGAAACAATTGAAAAAATGAGGTACCCACCCGGGAATCGAACCCGGGATCTTCCGATTGCCGGTCAGACATGCTAACCACTACACCATAGGCATGTCTGACCGGCAATCAGAAGATCCCAGGTTCGATTCCCGGGTGGGTACCTCATTTTTCAATTGTTTCGTTCTTTCGCTCTCATCTTGCGCGGTTAAGTCTCCTATACAAAGCGTCGTTCTTTACGTTAATTATACTGCGTGTTGCAGTTATAATGTATATTATATATATATATATAATATATATATATATATATATGTGTGTGTGTGTGTGTGTGTGTGTGTGTGTGTGTGTGTTTAAATATGTTTCTACTTGTAAATATAATATAGTTCATAAATTGTCAAATATAAAATGATGAGATGTAAAATCTCTACTTATGTGTTTGTCTAACATAAATTGCATTTTTATCCTCCTTATATTTAAGGAAAAGTTTATTTATATTTGAATATATAGCTTATATACGAGGGCTGTTCAAAATGTATCCGGACAGGGTGTTTATATTTAAAACAAGGTCACGCTTATAGTTGTAACTGTGCTAAACATGTCTCTGCATGTCGATACAAGTTGACTGATAAGGTTGCACTTCATTGTGTAGCGTCAGTTCACTGTGGTGAGCCGATAGAGTTAAACGTGTCTTGTTTCGCGGCGATTTCTTCATGTTACTGTACTTGTCTTTTTTTTTACTGTGAAGGTGTTGTGCACCGTGAATATGCTCCACAGGAACAAACAATCAACAAGGAATTTTATATTGGAGTTTTGAGACGTCTTCGTGAAGCAGTTCGGAGGAAACGGCCGCAAAAGTGGGAGTCCGGAGACTGGATGCTTTATCAAGATAACGCACCATCTCACTCGTCGGTCGCAACTCGTCCAGCAATTTTTGGCCAAGTTCCGGATACGTTTTGAACAAACCTCGTATATATATATATATATATATATATATATATATTGAAAATCTGAAATGTATGCATGGGTTAGTCAATCTCATTGAAATGCGCCTCGGTGGTGTAGTAGTTAGCGTCGCTGACTACGAATCCATCGGCCCCGGGTTCGAGACCCGACGGCAGCCGGCGCGCAGCAAAAACCCAGCTGTTCATCCTTCCACATAATAAAAGAAAGTGGGTGGTAGATAAATGGGTACCCTAGATGGCCTAGTGGTAAGACGCTGGGCTGCTGCTGGGGCGTGGTTCGGATTCCACGTTAAACTGTAGGTCTAAGGTGGAGTGAAAAGCTTGACCTTCGTCAGAATGAACAATTCGGGCAGAAGCTAACCAAAGGTTATATATATCAGAATGAACAATTCGGGCGGAAGCTAACCAAAGGTTATATATATATTATATATATATTAACAAAAACCAAAGTTTTTTTTAATAATAGCTCATCAAAAACCAGTTTGTTTTATGGGGCATTTTCCCCCACCCATCAAAGTTAGAAAATAGGAGAATAACCAGAGCAATTATACACCCTAAACTAGTACCATTATACCAAACTGATTTGAAAACGAAATACTTTTTAATTTTATACTTATATAATTTTAGTGCAATGCTAACATTAAAATGTAACGCTAAAAAGCTTTGTGTATATATGAGTAGTAGCAATCAAAGTACTGTGATAAACTTACGTTTAAAATCTTAAGTGTAACTTGCAGTTTTTGAAAAGAATACACATAAAAAAAAGACATCCGCGATTGGATTACAAAGATTTATTGTTTCAGAGGGACAATCATTTAACAGAGTGTATTATAAAAAAGGTCACTACATACTTCACTTGGTACTTCATTATTGCTACACTATAGCATATAATTAGAAATTTATTAAAAAATTGTATAATTAATTAAGGAAAGTTTTGGAAAATAAATACTGTATATATTTAGACCACAGCTTTATTATACGCCTAATTTTTAATCGTTTTGCATAATTTTTCATAAAAAAAAACAATTTTTACCCCCAAAAATTATTTATACTAATCTACTGTGATATATATATATATATATACATTTCAACTGCAAAGAACACGCAGTATAAATAACGTAAAGAACGACGCTTCTTTACGTTATTTATACTGCGTGTTCTTTGCAGTTGAAATGTATATATAGATACGGCATGCGGGTGGTGCCCCCCTCGGGGCATTGGTTTCTGCGCGTATGTAGAGGAATTACGACTTCTGATCGACTGAGGACCATGGTGTAGTGGTTATCATATCTGACCGGCAATCGGAAGATCCCGGGTTCGATTCCCGGGTGGTTACCTCATTTTTTCATTTGTTCGTTCTCTCTTCTCATCTTGCGCGGAATGTTCTCCTATACAAGCGTCGTTCTTTACGATATATATATATATGTGACTACTGAAATGGCAGAGATGTTTGCAAACACCTTAGCAATATTCCATCAACACAATTGGCGATATTCTATCAACACAAACACGGCCAAGATGACGTCACACAAGCATGACTAAGATGACTTCACAGAGCGGGAAAATTTTCAAGACCGGACACATCGACTTCATTACAAAGATTTCAGGACGCGGCTTCAGCTCTCCCTCCGAAGATTCAGTGACATTAGAACTTTCGCCATGTAAACACCATTTGTGCAGGCCTCAACTTGGGCCTCGTGTCATTCACCTAACTTTATATAAAGACTAATCATTACCTCATGCGTTGTTAAATATCAAGCCATTGTTAATATTGAAGGCATTATTTCAAGTGTACACATTATTTCGACTGTAATCAATCAACATATTCTGTCTCATTCATAAATCATTTATTTTGTTTAATAAAGGAAGAAAACTCATTCTATTAATCAACCTAATTAATAACTTAATTAATAACATAATTTGATCTAAAAAGGTCTGGTGACCTCGGCCAAAGCATTTATCAATAACATTCAATTAACCGTAATTATCATCATTCATTATAGTACCGATTTACGCATCAGAGTGGTAACCATAATTGACTACTATAAATTGATAACTATATATATGCTCGTATAATATAATATATATTAATATATATATATATATATATATATATATATATATATATATATAGAAAGAGAGAGAGAGAGGGAGAGTAAAAATTCTCTATACAGTACTTACGGTTTTTTTTTTCATTTCAGGTTAGTGGCAAATAATATCTGACGGGAACCGATACCCAGTCAGAAGAAGATTGAATTAGTTCTACATGGACGAGGATTAACTGGAGACTTGGGAAGTAAGAAATAAAAGTTTAAAAACTTTATAAGTACGAACCTTTTTGTTCTGTGTTAAAAAAAAATGAAATTAATTATAAATATGTATTCATTATAAATACGTATTCATTATAAATATGTACATGAATTTAGATTTAAATTAATTAAAAGCAATTGACGCTATTTGGAAATTGCATTTCTTCGAAGCGTTTCTTGTCACGAAGAAGATATGAACGGATGGATAAATAAACAGGTAGAGAAAGAGATAGAAAAATAAAGATAGATGGATAAATAGATAGTCCTATTTACACTTTTTTAAACATTATTAAATCGAAACTAAAACTAAGTTGGATTCGTGCTTACAAAAACCATTGAATTAATTGTCCATAAATTTTAGAATTCTGAAATAGTTTTTTTAATTTCATTCCTGAGGGGAAATGTGAATGAGGGAATGGAATTAAGCAAGGGGCGAGGAGTAGAACTACTTCATTAAGGAATGCGCACCATTTCCCCTCTCGATAAATCACCCCTTTTTCGCTTGAGTTGGAAATAATTTCGCTGTCACTGATTTGCTGCGCGATGCATGAACTTTACCATTAATTCTTTGTAATGAGGATGTTGTAATTTAATGTTACGCTGTAAAGAAGTGCGTGAGTCATCAACTGAATGGAACCCACTATCCGTGTGTCCATGCGCAACGCTATAATTAAAGATCTATCATGAAGGACAATTTCTCTTTGCATAATACTTCTCAAGACTCCCCAAGAGGAGTCTTACTCTTTTTCAACCCTTTCGAAAAATCTTTCACTCATTTTCCTCACAATAGATGGTTCAGACGTAGGTTACAAGAACCCAATCCCACAAAAAGTCTTTCATTTTGACGGCGACTGGTTTATTGCTTCATTTTACCATCCCACTCCTTGCACTCATTCACTCCATAATATTTACTCCTGTTATTATTATATTATTATTATTATTATTATTATTATTAAGATTATTCAACTGGTTTTGTAGAAATAAATTGTTTAACTAGCTTATTAGAATTTTTCCATGACGTCACAAGTATTTTGAGTAAAGTAGGTTGGTTGATAGAAAATATTTAAATTTTCAAAAAAGCGTTTGATAAAGTTTGGTATAGTGGTTGTTAGAAAATTTAAAGGTCACGATTACTCGTACCACCGGTGGTACACGGAGCTGATTTAGGTGGTAAACCAGGTTATAAATACGCAGTTTCCTATTATAATAATGTTTTTATAATAATAAATAATAATAATAATAATAATAATAATAATTAATAATTCAAATGATAATGATTTTAAGAGATATTAATAGCAGATAAATAACCCGCAATCTTTCTGAGAGCAATTTGCGTGTTGTACTGTACAGTCTGCCGTCAAAGTTGGAGAGGCAAAATACTTACGGAAGTAAAGAGGTGGTACTGTACATAGAAAAGTATGGTGGCAAAAGGTGGTACGTGGACCTAAAATGATTGAAACTACTGGTAGAATAGATAACATTCTTAATTAGAGTGATAATTAGTTTAGTAGCAATAAAAGGTAGTCATAAACGAATAAGAATTTGGGTGAGCTAATGTAACTGTAGCGTAGTTCAGCAGAAACCAGTACTTTTCAAAATATACAGGGTGATTCTTTATGCCACACTTTCAGAAAAATAACTCATATTAAGAGGTGAATTTACATTTATTAACTTTGGCACGATTATTTTGGAAGGATGAAGTTCTTTTACAGGAACACAATATGCACGGACTGAGGTCAGGTGACAGGGGAAGTTTTTGGTTTTGGAATTTTGTATGAAACTTTTAACTCAACACGACTTTGATCTTGACTTTACGACTTGACTTTACGACTTGACTTTACGACTTGACTTTACGACTTCGATCTCGATTGGCATCTTTTGGTACTTGGCCTTAATCCCTGTGATTCGTTCTTACGAGGATACCTAAAGAGTACGGCATTAAACGAAAATCCCAAGGCCGTGAAAATCCTAAAGCAGCGACCGAACGTGATATCTATTTTACTTCTATCGAAACCTTGGAAGTCGTAATAAAAAATAAAATTACAGTACACAGATTCGTCACACAATTTTTTTTGCAAAGGGAAGGACACTCTGAGGATGTCGTGAATCACTCATAACTCAAGTACTTTAACTGATATAATGATACACTGATACTATGTCATTTAACCGATCATAGCCTTAATATGGTTTTGTATCAACATAGAAAAAAACTAAAAGACGGCCGATACTCAAAACTTTTAGAAGTAAGACCAGTTATACTGAATAAAACTTCTGTCAGTCTCTCTCATCAAATAATATTCATCTAACAAAATAGTGAAGTAGTCGACGTCACAAAGCAAATTCAATTATTTACGTCGACCTTTTGTGATATTTCAAATAAGTGTGTTCATTATGTAATCAAAGAACTAAAAAGACTTCCTGCCTCATTGCTTACAAAAGACATAAGAAAGGAAATGAAAAACGAAGACAAACTACTAAAAAAAAAAAAAAAAAAACGACATCACTCAAAAGGAGAGAGAGAGACACACAGATAAAGAAACAAGTGGACAACCTCAGTCTCAGCATTACACAAATAAACCAATTAATGACAAAGAAAATATAAAAGATACTCAAAGAATTATACATTAAATTATAGTTGCAGGAAGATGGCATTAAATCTCGTCTAAATATATTAATGACATCCCAAAAACTGCTGAACGGTTCAATGAATTTTTTTCGTTGGTTGGTAAAAGAATATTTGATGAGATCCAAGAAATAATTTCAGCGGTCAAAAAGAGAAAAGTGTTTAACTAAAAACGAAGAGCAGACTTTCGGAAGAAACATCCTTTTCAACAGAACAAATCACATATGAAGAGCTTCTAAACATAGTTAAAACCTTAAATAACATCCACTTAATAGGAATCGGTAAAGTATATTACTTGACAGATTTTTTAAGTGTAACTTCCTTGTATCTATTAACGATTATCGATACTTCCACAATTACCGGTGCATTTCCTAATTACTGAAAACATACAATTGTAATACCAATATAACAAAAATGAAAAAGAAGATCCTAGAATTTCAGAAAAAGGCGCAGCAAACTAGTTAATCAAACACCTTGAATCAGATAGCTTATTTCAACGATCTCAACAAGAGTACAGAAAGCATCTACCTACTGAGACGGCACTTTAAATAATTTAATGCTTCGTAACCTCGTAAAGGTCAAGCTGGTGGCCCCGCCTCCACGTCTGGCTTTGTGGAGGAGTACAGGTACACCCTGCTCACCTGGTACCGTCCTGTGCCAGGCATCTAGTCTTCTTTTGAAGACTTCAACTTTGACCTCTGTGACGTTCCTGAGGTCCTTTGGAAGCTGATTAAAAAGTCTTAGACCCCTGACAACCAAGCTATTTTCCTTCAGTGTTGAAGAGGTCCCTTTTTGGGCCTTTAGTTTGGGAACACTACACATTCTACCTTTACTATTTTCCAGTGTTGTTTGGATGGTAATTTGGTTTAGTTTGAGGTTTAGTACCAGTTTTTCGATCATTTTCCATATGTAGATAATGGTGTACCTCTCTCTTCTTTCCCGGGAATACAGATTTAGTTTACGTAATCTTTCCCAGTAGTTGATTTCTTTGCAGCTATCAATCTTGGCTGTGAAATGTCTGAATTTCTTCGTTTATTAATTTCTTTCTTTTTATATGGGGACGTCAAGACTGAGCAGTAGTCAAGTTTTGGTATGATCAATGTTTTCAGCAGGGGAATCTTTACTTTCTTGTTAATTCTTTTAAAGAATCTTTGTACCTGACCCGCGACTCTTTTTGCTTTGTTTGTCGCTATCTGATTTTGTGTGAAGAATTTCGCATCACCGGTCATTATAACCTTCAAATTTATCGCTTTGACGCTTCTCTGAATTTCCTGTCTATCTGATGCATAATATGCTGTCTGTTTACTGTAAGTTCCTCATTTCTACCATATCTCAAGAGCTGAAATTTCTCGGTGTTAAATGTCATGTTGTGTTCCGACCATTCGTATATTCTGTTCGTGTCCCTCTGTAAGGCCTACACCTTTTGCATCACTAATTTTTCTGCTGATCTTTGTATCGTCTGCAAAGTATGTTACTATACTGTTGCTGGTTACTTCCTTGTCTCTGTCTGTTAGCATGATAATGAATAGGAGTGGGACCAATACTGTTCCTTGTGGTACTGAGCTGCGTACTTCTGATTCTGATGATGATATACCTTGAATTTTTACGACCTGTAGACGTTCGCTGAGGAAATTGTAGATCCATTTCTCGCTTTGCCTGTTATTCCCATGTTTCATTTTATGTGCAATTATGCCATAATCACATTTGTCGAACGCTTTAGCAAAATCTGTGTATATGACTTCGTAGTTTTCAGTGCTTTTAAGTGCGTCTAGGATATTGTTATAGTGCTCTATAAGTTGTGAAGGGAATGATCTTCCTGATCGGAGCGTGCTAATTTTCGTTGAATCTTTCCAGTGTCTCCAACAAGTCATAGATTTTCTCTCAAACTATTCTTTCAAATATTTTGGTGAGATGAGACGTCATTGACACTGGTCTCTAGTTCTTTGCTTGAGATTCATCCTCTCCTTTATATATAGGGACAATGTTTTCTTTTTTCAAGATACTAACTAATAAGTAGAGAAATCTATGCAGCTATGATAAACAAAGAGATTATACTACTCTTTCTGTTAATCTCTCCAAACCTTTTGACACAGTAAATCATGATAAATTACTCTAAAACCTGTCAAGTATAGCATTCCACAAGGTTCATTCTTGGGTCCTAACATGTTCCTTGGTTTTGTTAACGATGTTACTAAGTTTACGAGTACAATCGTCAAGCATACCGACGATGTTTAGCTTCTTCACCGAAGCAACGTGAATGAAATAGGTGAAATGATAACACAAACAAACTTATCTGATCTAAAACGACAATATGACAATATTGCCTTCAAAGTAAATCTAAATAAAATACAGTGCATATTGAGAGGATCAAAACGATACATGAACAAGATAAAATGAAGAAACTCAAGTAAATTTCATACTTGTCACGTACCCATTTCTAAATCAGTCAAAAAGCTAGGTATCACCTTTGATAAACACCTGTTTTATGAGGAGCATATAAATGTAATGTGTAGAAGTCTAGAAGAACGAATGGCACCTCAGTTTATCTGCAAAACCTGAAACGTAATTTGAACACAGAGGCAAGAACAATGATTTTAAAGAATCTGGTAATGATTTACTTATCCTACTGTCTTTCGCATTTACTGAGGGAAGTTCAAAAAATGCAAAAGTAGCCTGTGAATATGGAAACAAAAGGTCAAGCTGGCTAAACTAACTCGAATCTTCAATTTTATATCTGCAGATTTGCATGAAAATTTATACACAGCTACTTCCTTAGTGAGTGTTACAGTTTCTTTCAAACTATCGACGTCATCTTGACATGAATCTCCGAAATAATGACGACATGCTAACAGGCATGAGACGAGCTCATGCTGATAGAATGGCAGTTTCGCAAATACCTGACCGTCACAGGTAGCTCCTTCATCATGGAATAATCTTCCTTCTCTAATCAAGCAACCATCATTTTTTGCCAGTTTCAAACCTATTTTAAAAAGCCGCCTTGGAAGTTTGAACAGCTATTTTATTTTTATGTGCAGTTTTCAGTATAATCAGTATTAATAATCTTCGCTTATCGTGTAACTACAACAGTGATAGATTGCAATTTTATGGCATGGGTGTATGTATTTATACAGTGCGTTCGAAAAGTCTCTCCGCAGTCAACGTGCTTGTTGTCAAAAGTGTTTGACAACAAGTGTAGACGAGTTGCTCTGTGCCTGCAAAATAGTGGAAAACACTTTGAACACATGGTGTAAAATCAAAAGGTTATGTAATAAAATCACTAAATCATGGTTGAATGAAAACATTGTAGTTTTTCAATTTCCTATGCGTTTAACATAGCACTGCGGAGAGACTTTTCGAACGCGCGTTATATGTATGTGTATTTATTTATTTATATATGTTGTATACATGCGGTTCAACTCAGAACGTCCCCTGAGATAACTTTTATGAAATACATAGACCTAATATGCATGGAACAAGGAACTCTTCTGGGATATTAAACCCACTATTGTCCAAATAAGTAATGATAAATGGCAAATATTAAAACTTTTTCTTTTTCGACGCGAATGCAGCGAATTTCTTGCGTATAGTGAGGTTCTGAATGTAGCTGTCTATGTTAGCTTTAAACCTTAGACCGTACCAAAGCTGGGTTCTATCTGCCAAGCAGATAGTTGGTGAAGGAAGCTATATTTTAGGACTTCTTTGCTAGTGACCCGTTTTCCGCGTTGGGCTTCTATCATGAAAAAGAAAAACTTTGGTACTCGTATTTGCTATTTACCATTACTTATTCGGACTACAGTGGATTTAATATCCTAGAAGAGTCCCTTGTTCGCTGCATATTAGCTCTGTGTATTCCCTATATGTATACATGTATATGCATCTGAGATTGAATAGAGTGTGTGTATGTAGTTATACGGACATGTAAGTTTTTTCTTCAAAACTGGGATTATTTCATTTCAAGGAGTTTCGTAGGTAGATTAAACTGGCGAGGAACCAATTTTAAATTGGCTGACTGAAGAACTTGTTTAAGATGAAGTATGATTGGGACACTGGTAAAGCGTAACATAAATGGGTGTTCAGTCCTTGAAAATCAGTGTTACAGATGGTGATATGCAATCTACTAGAAACGTCTCGTCTATCTAGACTTAATGCAAACAAACTTCATTTTTTTCTACGTCAAGGTCAAAATATGAAAATAAAAACCCACTCTAATAGACAGAGTTTATTTAAACTCTGTCTATTAGAGTGGGTTTTTATTTTCCTATCTAGACTTGTTTACAGTTTTGTGAGATACGCGAGAGATGATCTTCCTCGTTGGTATTGTGAAGGACACATATTGTATTAATCAACGATACATTTATTCTGACAGATTTTTGACAACTTGTGACTGTTCCATTGATGTAATATTTAAATTTTAATTGTCTGTATTCGTAAAAAACTCATTCCAGGTCGGACATTTAAGAATTCGTTGATGCAGACTAATTGGAAAAAGGACTTGAATGTTTCATCTACAGTCTCTGTCTCTTCCAACTCACATATCAGAATATTATTTCCTTGGTTAACATTAACGTTACACGAAGAGAGAGAGAGAGAGAGAGAGAGAGAGTTACGCGGTTTATAAGATAACAAGATTCGAAGATCCACTCTAAGTTAGTCCATGAAAAGAAAGGCGTTTAAAATAGATATAAACACACACACACACACACACACACACACCTTTTCTGTACCCTCTTACTTTCTCTATACTCAATTTCACTCCAAAGGAGGATGTTGTGTATATGTAAGCAATGACCTAACTTGTTCTCGTATAACCGAACTCGAATCTTCCGAATTCTATAGCCTCTGTCTACGGCTTACATGCCAATCTCAAACGAAATACATGTGCACTGTCTACTTTTCTCCTAATTCTACTGACTATCCAAAATTATTTGACTACCTCACTTCCAAAGTGGAATACATTTTATCCCACTCTTCTTTTGCTGAAATCTCCATTTTAGGAGATTTCAATGTTCACTGCCACCTTTGGCTTTCCTCTCATTTTACTAACATCCATGGTGAACTAGCTTACAACTTTTCTACTTTGAATAACCTAGAGCAGATTGTGCAGCAACCTACACGTATCCCCGACCGCCTTGGAGATACACCCAACATTCTGGATTTATTTCTCAGCTTTCATCCTTCTTACTCCGTGAAACTCTTTTCGCCGTTCGGCTCCTCCAACCACAATCTTATATCTGCTTCATTTCCTATCGCTCCATTTCGGGCTTTGGATTCTTCCAAGAGAAGATGCCTTTGGCAATTTGACGTCGCTGATTGGGAGGCCCTTAGGCAGTACCTCTCTGATTTCCCATGGAATGATTACTGCTTCCGTGGCCGGCCTTCTAAGTGTGCTCAACGCATCACAAAGGTGATTCTATCAGGCATGGAGGCGTACATCCCATCATATTCTATTCCTACTACTAATGCAAAAAACTTTGGTTTAACTTTACTTGTTCTGTTGCTATCCACAACAGAGAGGCATCTTTCAGACTGTACCGTCACCAGCTAGGCACCCTGCTAGGCAAACTCTTTCGTCTTTGTCTTTTATCTGGTACTTTCCCTTCCTGCTAGAAATTCGCTTTCATTCAACGTGTCCCATAAAAGGATGACCGCTCTCAACCCTCCAACTATCGTTCAATTGCTTTTGTTGGTTTACGTCGTCGTCGTTGGGCCTAGGCAAGCTACGGCTTGGGACCGTAGCGCATCTATCCGGTATAGGTTAACCTGGATGATGTAGCCATAAGCACTGCCGCTAGTTAAGTGCCAACCAGTGATTATCTCACTAGCCGTATTGAGTCCGTTAGGCGAAACTGCGACAGTACCAAAGGTGGAAAATATAACCCTTGGTTTTCTATTATTTATTTGTAAAATGGACATGGTATTAGATTAAAATAATTATTTGAATATAAATAATTAACTGACAATTGTGATATATAATTGATTATGTTTACATACAATAAAATAATATAGTATACATAAAATTAGTATTAATGTGGTTCACAATTGAATTATGATGGGTAACTAATTTAAAATGAATTTATAGCTATTCCGAAATTCAAGACGGTAAAATTAACATTTATCTTGAAACTAAAATAAGAGTATTCACTACACACTCCCCCACCAGAGAGGAAGTTCAAAGAGTTCCGAACGACACAGATTTCCCCGGGACCTTTTTGGTAGCTACATGTACCTCACTTAAGGTTGATTCCAAAAACGCAGGCTTAAGACGATCGATAGAAACCTTGTCGACCTTGGAACCGCGCTGGATGAGGAATGATTTGCGCGTACGTCGGAGAACTTCATAGGGCCCGTCATATGGACATTGGAGAGGCCGTTTTGGGAGAGGTACACGAACGAAAACGTGGGTGCAAGACTGGAGGGCTGGGGAAATAAAGATGTTCTGTTGGCTAGTCAATCGAGGGGGAACAGGCTGAAGGGACTGCATGTGAGAGGAAAATGTTTGAGCGAATTCCGTAGGATCACATGACTTATCCCCTGCAGTGAAGTAGCCACCTGGTAGCCGCAGTGTTGTTCCATAGACTAGTTCAGCCGCTGTAGTCTTCAGATCACTCTTAAATGCAGAGCGAATACCAAGCAACACGAGTGGAAGCTTATCCATCCAATGGGAGTCTTCGTGACACATAAGGGATGACTTCAGCTGGCGATGGAAGCGTTCGACGAGGCCGTTAGCTTACGGATGATACGCACAGGTATGCGCATGTACTGTACCCAACAAGCTGGTAAACTTCTTCCAAAGCGAAGACTCAAATTGGCGACCTTGGTCAGTGATGACTTTTGTCGGCAATCCAAATCTTGATACCCATCCATGAAGAAAGGCTCTTGCAACAGTGTCCGCTTGGATATCAGGAAGTGGGATGGCTTCAGGCCATCTGGAAAAGCGGTCGAGACAGGTGAGCAGATAACGTTGGCCTTGAATCACTGGAAGAGGGCCAACAATGTCTACATGAAATTACCTCAAATCGCTGGGATGGGGGCGGAAATGCGTCAAAGGGGGACCTGGTGTGCCTTTGGACTTTGGCACGCTGGCAGGCAAGGCACGTTTTGGTCCAATGTTTGACATCCTTCCGCATCGAAGGCCAAACAAAGCGAGAGGTAACCAGGTGTTGCGAAGCACGGATACCAGGATGGGAGGGCTTATGAAGATCCGTGAAGACTGCTTTTCTGTGACATGGAGGGACATAAGGGCGAATAGCAGCTGTTGATACGTCGCAATAGAGGGGCACAGACAATCCTGGCATACTCATTTTCTTGAGGGAAAGTGAGTGAGTGGAGTCTTCTCTGAGCAGTTCTTGTAGTTCCGTATCCTTATCTTGATCCTGTGCAATAGCATTCCACAGTGTAGAGCTGAGGGTAACAGAAGTAATCTCTATTCTTGAAAGTGCATCCGCTGGAGTGTTCAAGACACCTTTGATGTGGCGGATATCTGTGGTAAATTGCGAGATATAATCGAGTTGCCTGATGACTCTGGGAGAGTGGTTACAGCTGTTTTTATTGAAGACAGTGATCAAAGGTTGTGGTCGGTAAAAACACAAAACTCTCGGCCTTCAAGGAAATGTTGAAAATGCTTCACGTTTAAGTAAATAGCAAGAAGTTCACGTCCGAAAGCACTATAACGCGTTTGGGCTGGCTGCAGCTTTTTCGAGTAAAACGCGATGGGTGCTTGTTGACCGTTAATGGTTTGTTCCAACACCCCACCGATCGCAACATCTGAGGCATCGACCGTCAGAGTTAGGGGGGCATCACTGATAGGAAATGACAGAGACAATGCACTATTGATAGCATTTTTGGCATTGTCGAACGCCTGTAAACTATCGCTACACCATACCAATTTCGTTACCTTGCGTTTGTGTGTGATCATAGCGTGTAGAGGAGCAAGAACACTAGCACAGTTTTTAATGAACTTGTGGTAATAATTTACCAAACCTAGAAACCGACGTAACTCACGCTGATTATTTGGCATAGGGTAATTTTTTATCACTTCACACTTGTCCTGAAGGGGGTAATTCCGTGCTGCGAAATCGTGTGACCAAGAAATTCCAAGGTTGGCTGTGCAAACACACACTTAGATGCATTAATAGTAATACCGTATTGTTCTAAGCGTTGAAAGAGGAGTGAAAGATGTTCCTTATGTTCCTCTTCCGTTGAACTGGCCACAAGCAAATCATCGATGTAGGCATAAACAAAGTCTAAGCCTCTGGTGACCTCATCTATAAACCTCTGAAAGGTTTGCGCAGCATTCCGTAGCCCGAACGGCATTTTCACAAATTCGAATAACCCAAATGGTGTACAAACTGCAGTCTTGGGAATATCCGAAGGCTCTACGGGAATGTGGTGGAAAGCCTTAACGAGATCTATTTTACTGAAGATAGATTTGCCGTGGAGAAGAGAAGTAAAGTCTTGGACATTTGGCACCGGATATCGGTCCGGGATGGTTGTCGAATTCAAAAACCGGTAATCCCCACATGGTCTCCAGTCTCCTGACTTCTTCTGGACCAGGTGTAGGGAGAGGACCAACTGCTTTTGGAAGGTCTTATTATCCCAAGATCTATCATAAGCTGGAATTCCGATTTGGCAGCTTTCAGTTTGTCCGGGGCAAGACGTCTGGGTTTTGCAAACACAGGGGGACCTTTTGTTGTAATGTGATGGGTAATGGTGTGCTTAATGGTATCACCCATCTGCATAGGTTGAAGAATTCCTGGATATCGTTGGAAAAGGCACTGGTACATGGAATTAGGGGGAACGAGGGAAAGTGCAGAGTTCGAGGCGTCCGGAAGGGCAACCTGTTTGGCAAGAACAGAAAGCAGTGTGGCCTGGTCGCATAAGCGTCGCTTGTCAAGATCCACCAGGAGTTTGAAATGCTGGAGGAAGTCAGCGCCGATTATGGGATGCTGCACTTGAGCACAGATGAAAATCCACTTGAAGGATCGGTGAAGGCCCAAGTTTAGTTCACGCGACTGAGTACCGTACGTGGGTATGCGTGAACCGTTAGCAGCGTATAGAGGCGGAGATTCCGAGTGCGTATGACCAGATTTTTGAGGGAATACACTGACTGACGCTCCGGTATCGACCAAGAAATTGATACCAGAGTTCCTGTCCTTTATGAATAACAGGTTGGCAGTGCGAGTACTAGACGCCATTAGGACTCGCTGCTGGGGTTTTCCGACGAAAAATTGCAAGGGAGATGCACTTCCTAGCCTTCTTTCCAAATTTCGAGTGGTAGAAGCAGATCTTCCCGGAACTCGAACGATGCCTCTTCGTAAATCTTGACCGAGAATGGCTTCTTTGCCGTTGATTTTGTAGCAGAGAACAAACGTGGTTGAGTTGTTGACTTAACTCTTTCACTTTCAACTCCAGTTCCGATTGTGTGTTCACGTTGTTGACCGGAGCTGTGTCAATCTCCACTACTTTGTCGGCAGTTTCTGCTAGTTTATCAACTGGAGTAGCAGGATCCATAGTGGCCAAGACACGCTGAGCTGATGGAGGAAGTTTCTGCAAGAACAACTGTCTAAAGATGTCCTTATCGAAGGTTTGTGCGCGTTCGCCTAGAGCGCACTGCATAGCCCTCAGCATTTGAGTGGGCTTACGGTCTCCAAGTTCTTCTTTTGAGATTAACTGATGTAGTTTCTCACGCTCGGAGACAGTGGTGCGGCACAGGATGGCAGACTTCAGATCGTTGTATGGGTCCTCACTCGTGGAAGTAGACACGATGACGTCACGGACTTCAGAGATGATGCTCGCTGGTAGAGAGGACAAAACATGATCGTATTTTGTCCTGCTAGCGGTGATCCTTCCCAAGTTGAATTGTGATTCCACTTGGTGGAACCAAATAAATGGATCACCCGGCCAGAAGACGGGGAGCTTTACGCTCAAGTGGGAGATGGCACCAGCGTCGTCAGGCATCTTCTCCTATGCTTGCTGACGTACAAGCAAGACGACAAGTTACCAACGAAGGAGTGGAGGTTGAGACGAGCGCAGGCACAGAGCGCACGGGCAGGGGTGAGGGGCAGAGGGCACGAGCGACATTACAGTCTGATCCTAGTCGCTCGGGTGAAGGGGGTGATGGGCACGAACGACGTTACAGTCTGGTCCTAGTCGCTCGGGTGAAGGGGGTGATGGGCACGAACGACGTTACAGTCTAATCCTAGTCGTTCGGGTAAAAGGGGGAATCCAACTCCGGAGTCACCAATTGTTGGTTTACGTCGTCGTCGTTGGGCCTAGGCAAGCTACGGCTTGGGACCGTAGCGCATCTATCCGGTATAGGTTAACCTGGATGATGTAGCCATAAGCACTGCCGCTAGTTAAGTGCCAACCAGTGATTATCTCACTAGCCGTATTGAGTCCGTTAGGCGAAACTGCGACAGTACCAAAGGTGGAAAATATAACCCTTGGTTTTCTATTATTTATTTGTAAAATGGACATGGTATTAGATTAAAATAATTATTTGAATATAAATAATTAACTGACAATTGTGATATATAATTGATTATGTTTACATACAATAAAATAATATAGTATACATAAAATTAGTATTAATGTGGTTCACAATTGAATTATGATGGGTAACTAATTTAAAATGAATTTATAGCTATTCCGAAATTCAAGACGGTAAAATTAACATTTATCTTGAAACTAAAATAAGAGTATTCACTACACTTTGATTTCTTACCTTTCTAAAGTTTTTAAATCTATCCTTAATAAGATGTTTAAACACTTCTCTTCTCACAATCTTCTTTCAGATCGTCGGTATGGGTTCCGTAAGGGACACTCTACTGGCGATCTTCTTGTATATCTCTCTGACGATTGGTCTTCCTCCTTTCGGGATTTCGGTGAAACTTTTGCTATCGTGCTAGACATATTAAAAGCTTTTGATAGAGTCTGGCACAAATCTTTAATTTCCAAACTGTCCTCCTTCGGTTTCTATCCTTCTATTTGTGCCTTCCTCTCTAATTTCCTCTCTGGCCGATCTATAGCTGTGGTTGCAGATGGATACTGTCCTTCTCCTAAAGTTATTAAAAGTGGTGTTCCTTAGGGTTCTGTCCTGTCACCCATTCTTTTCCTTTTATTTATTAATGATCGATTAAGTCGCACTTCCTCTCCTATCCATTCCTATGCCGATGATTCCACTCTTCACTTATCCACCCGCTTCGCAAAGCGTCCCTCTCAACAGTCACGCCATGATTCGCGTAGTACGGCTATGGAGCACCTGACCTCTGATCTTTCTGCTATCTCTGATCGGGGTAGAGAAAACCTTGTGGCTTTCAATGCTTCATAATTCAGTTCCTTCATCTGTCTACTCCTCATAATCTTCCTCACGACTATCCCCTTACCTTCAACAACACACAACTCAATCCTTCCTCTTCTCTTAACATTCTTGGCGTTTCCTTTTCTCGTGATCTTTCCTGAAAAAATCACATATACTCACTTTCCAAAACAACTTCTAAGAGGTTAGGTGAACTGTACCGACACCGCAGTTTCTTCACCCCAATTCAGTTGCTGTCTCTGTACAAAGGTCTTGTCCGCCCTTGCATGGAGTACGCTTCTCACGTGTGGGGTGGCTCAACCCACATAACCTTACTTGACAGGGTAGACTCAAAGGCTTTTCGTCTCATCAATTCCGTGCCTCTTACTGACTGTCTTCAATCCCTCTCTCTTCGTCTCATTGTTGCCTCACTCTCTCTCTTTACTATCGTTATTATAACGGACACTGCTCTTCTGAACTCTCTAACTACATGCCTCCTCCTTTAAGGAGAGCACGCAGCACCAGACTTTCTACCCATTCTTATTACTTTTTTGTACAACTCCACCGGTCATCCCTGGAACAATCTTTCTCATTCCATCTTTCCTCCTGTCTATGACCTCCAATCTTTCAAACGCAGAGTGTACAGGCATCTCGAAAACCCTGGACCTTGATTTTGGCTCTCTTCATCTTCTATAGAGGGTGCGCTTTTGCGGGCATTTGCTCTTGGCCCCTCCTTCCTGCCTAAAAAACACGTACATACACTTACCTACGTGTAAGAGAGTCAACTAGAAAATGAGAAGAAAATAAAGTAAAGAAGAAATAAAGTCCTTAAGGTTCTTTTTCTCCGCAGGCCATTGCTGACAGCAAAAGTTTTGAACGAACAGGTATAGGAAAGTTAGAAAAAGTATTGGAAAGAAAGACTTTAAAATCCATTATGCCGAACGTACATTTTATCG
The DNA here is from genome assembly GCA_023014485.1 of Bathynomus jamesi. NCBI lineage: Eukaryota > Metazoa > Arthropoda > Malacostraca > Isopoda > Cirolanidae > Bathynomus > Bathynomus jamesi. The sequence continues at coordinate 203,727 of JAJOZX010001636.1, forward strand.
CATCCACTTACTCCCATAAAAAGAAAGTACACTACAAAAATTCATAAACATCATTAATTTGAGGATACGGCATTATTTTACATCATTTTAGAACATCACCTGAATATGTATTCACCATTTAAAGATTTGTATCGTCATACCCATTTTGTACACGTGTGTGTGTGTGTGTGTGTGTGTGTGTGTGTGAGAGAGAGAGTATAATAAATTTCAGTTTACAATTCTGATTAATAATTGGCGTCATAAGGTGAAAATCATTGAGTTATTGGAACGGATTCGATATTGCTCCGAGTATTTCTGACTGAGCAACGAAATGCCGCTATTCATTTGATATATGAAGTCGATCTCGTAACTTTTTAGTTGCAATTTCCGCTTCAATCTTTTAATAAAAAAGATTAAAAGTGGTGAATATTTCAAAAATTTTGAAATCAAAGAAGAGAAAAATTCTTCAACACATTTCTATTTAATTTAAGGCGAGGAAATAGTTTATTATTGGCTCTGATAAAAATTAAACAAAACGCAAGGTGTATATATATATATATATATATATATATATATTATATATATATATATATATATACTGGTCTGCAAACGTATTTACGAATTGAGAAATATTATCCAGATATTTATTTTATGTATATATATATATTTCTTATGGTAATTTGTTATGCAGAACAGAAATAAATTAGTATAAAACAGTAATTATTAGATTAAATACAATATTTTGCCACTTTAAAAGTCATTGTAATTAATTCCCATAGAGTTTCTTCAATATTTTGATAATTTGGCATCGCTAAATTAAAAGTCCTCTAATTTTGAAATTAGCGGCACAGACTATGCGCAGTTTAGTGTGTTGTCAGCCTCGATAGGGAAAGGTTCATTTTAACGCTGTTGAACGAAATTTTTACTTATATATTTCCAATTTGAGAGGATGGTTAAGACACGCGAGTTATCTAGCAAAGACTTATGAGAATTGACTGCTCTTGTTAAAATGGGTAATTATTCCAATACAAGTATTACAAAAATGCTGAAGATAAGTGAAGGTAAGTCAGATACCATAAGAAATGTATTTTAAACCAAGCAAGTACCTGTAAGTTAGTCCGAAAGAATTAGTGAAAATGGGAGAAATAAAAGTTAGTGCTGATACAGTAAGAAGAAGGTTAACAGATAATAAAATATTTGCTAGAGTCGGCAAGAAAAACCTTCATTGTTAAAAAAGAATGTGAAAGCACGATTAGAATTTGCTATTCAACACAAAGCTTGGGATGCTGAGAACTGGTCGAAAATTATATGGAGTGATGAAAGCAGATCCGAAATTTTTTGTAGTTATAAAAGGAGGAAAATTGTTAATAGACGAATTGGTGAAGAATATAAGAATGAATGCCTTATTCCGACGGTGAAAAAAGGAGGTGGGGGAATCAATGTGTGGGGCTGCTTCTCATCAAAGGGAGTTGGAAAATTACACCGAATCACTGGGAATGAAAATGGCCACATGGATCAATATGTATTCAAACATCTATTCACTAATATTGCAATCCCAGCTGCTAAAGAACTTCATGGAGATTATGAAAACTTCATATTTCAACAGGATAGCGATCCTAAGCATAGTGCTAAATCACTAAAATAGCTCTACAGTAAGCTTGAAGAAGAAGAAGAAGGGTTCAAAATGCTAGGATGACCATCTCAGAGTCCAGATTTAAATCCTATTGAACATCTTTGAGATGAGCTCGATAGAAAAGTAAGAACAAGAGAAGACAAGGCAAAAACTAAAGAAGATTTATGGAGAGTTCTTCAAGAAGAGTGGTATAAAATCAGTCCTGAATCGTGCACGAAGTTGGTTAACTCAATGCCTCGGCATCTTGAACTAGTCCGAAAGAACAAGGGTGGCCATACAGGATACTAATTTTCATAAGTTTTTATAAATAAATTTTTACGAATAAGTATGGTATTTTTCTTTTATTAACCCGTTTTATTGTCAAATATATCAAATATTATTATATTACAATTAAATATCTTGTTACATATACATTTTTATTCCAAATATATTACAACTTACTATTCGTAAATACTTTTGCGGACCAGTGTGTGTATATATATATATATATATATATATATATATATATATATATACAGACCGTGCATGGAACAAGGAACTCTCCTCGGAAAATTAAATCCACTATAGTCCGAATAAGTTATGGTAAATGAAAAACTGTAGTTTTTTCTTTTTCATGATGTTAGCACGACGTGGGTAACGGGTCACTCGTAAAGAGGTCCCAAAAATATAGCTTCCTTCACCAGCTATCTGCAAAGCAGATAGGATCCAGCTTTGGAACAGGATCTACGGTTTAAAACAGCCTAGCCCCACTATATTTACAACCTCAATATAAGCAAAAGACTCGTTGCATTCACGTCGAATTGAATACATCAAAGAAAAAGGGGTAACTATTGCATTTTTAGCCAAAAAACAAAACTTAAAACTCAACTGGAAGAATTGAGCGTCCACTTCTCAAAGCGCATAACATGTCCGTTTCATGATGCGATAGAACTCAGAATGGTCCTCTGAGGTTTTTTATGATACGCACAGACCGTGCATGGAGCAAAGAATTCTTCTGGGAAAATTAAACCCACTATAGTCCGAATAAAAATCCTCAGGGGACCATTCTGTGTTCTATCCCATCATGAAACGGACATGTTATGTGCCTTAAAAAGTGGACGCTCAATTCTTCCAGTTGAGTTTTAAGTTTCGGGTTTTGGTTAAAAATGCAATAATTAACCCTTTTTTTTTGCTGTATTCAATCCGATGTGAATGCACCATCTTTTGCTTATATTGAGGTTCTAAATATAGTGGGGCTTGGCTGTTTTAAAGCCTAGATCCTGTCTCAAAGCTGGATCCTATCTACTTCCAGATAGCTGGTGAGGGAAGCTATATTTTTGGGACCTCTGTGCGAGTGACCCGTTACCCACGTCGGTTTAACATCATGAAAAAGAAAAAACTATAGTGTTGGTCATTTACCATTCCTTATTCGGACTATAGTGGATTTAATTTTCCGAGAAGAGTTCCTTGTTCCATGCACGGTCTGTGTGTATCATAAAAAACCTCAGGGGACAATTCTGAGTTTTATCCCATATATAGGGATACAACTCAAAAACGGGTCGTATAGAATGGCTGATAAAAGAATGAGTTTTAACTTTTGAAATATTTCATTTAAACCAAAAACAAGAAAAAAATATTATGAATGAAATTGAAATTAAATAAAAAGATATCTTGCTTTTATTCGTTAAATTGGTCTGTATAGATACCGTCGTACGCATAATTGCATTCGTGTACTAAACGAGAACTAACTTCCGCATATTTCTGCGATCTTCCACATCGTTTGGCATCTAAAACAGATCCGGTTGTGAATGTTTTTCTCCAGTTTATGTAAATGTGTCTCAGTCAGAGCTGCTTTATTAAAATGCCTTGCAAAGTCTTCTTTTATATCATTATAAGTTTTACCAGTACGTTCTTTTTCGTGAACCCACACACTCATAACAAGACAAGACGCTCCTCGATTGTAAAAGAACTTATATCCGCCATGTTGAAGGCTTGACAGCCTACGTCATTTTGAAGTTTGTTTACATACCACCTAGCCTTGGCTAGGCCGAAAGTGGTTATCAGCTAGGGCCTAGGCGTAACTGCTTCTATTTGGCAAATTTGTGTGAATTATGTCGTAAATATTCTTTGGAACTCATTCTTCGTTTCTAATTCCTGCACATTTTATAACGACCCGATCGCGACTTTTGGCCATCCTTGTATATATACGCATATACATATGTATATGTATTGTCAGAATGTGAACAAATATCAAATAATTGTTGTACAATTCCTCCGTTGTGAACTAAAAATTGTCAAAATAAGATAATTTGTTCGAAATGAAAAGGGATCAACGTCGAAATTTGAGTTATCGCAACTTAATCGATTAGTTTAAGTTAGGTTAAATTAGGTCTCGATGATTTGGTCTTTCACCAATTGGTCAGTCTCTCTTCTTTTACTTCAAAATTCAAAAACAGAAAAACTAAAGTTGCGAAGTCTGGTTAAACCCCACTTCCTCACTCAAAATAAAGCTTTCTAAATTTAGAACTTATAACTTCTTTTTGAGGGTGTATTCCAAAAGAAGATTTTCCTTCTTTGGGGTATCAAATGGGGTATCAAAGCTTCTTGTCAGATGATATAATAACTTCTTTTAATAACACATAACTTCTTTAGATAGAAGAAATGGACTCCAAAACTTCTTTTTCGAGTGATTTGAGACAATAGAAGATTTGTTTTCTAATCAGCGGATCATTTTACTTTGGAAGATGGGCAATGTCTCATCGAGTCAAGGGTGTTAAAAGTTAGAGAAACGTTATAGAGGACAACGCTCTTTAATATAAAACTAAAAAGATTTGCAGAGAGTTTTAGTAGAATGAAAAGACACATCAGGTAAGTAATTTATTTTATTTAAAAATGGAATGGCACCGAATTGGATAGACGCAATTTTTGTCCTTCGATGAGAGAGTCGTTCGAGGACTTCAATTTTACATATTTATTCAGGAAATATATTTTAACTTTTTTTGACAAATTGATTAAATGAGTTTTCACTTGACACAATATTTGCACGCTGCGTCCATTCACTCTCCAGATCGGATTCCCAATTCGAGATATGGCTTTATCAACAGAATCAGATTCCATTGGTTTTGTCGGAAACTGGAACCGGAACTGGAATCGGAATTGGAATCTAAAGCTTTTTTAAAGATCAGATTTGGAACTGCAGTTGAGTCAAGCGAGTTTGTAACTGCCCAGCTCGGCTTACACGGTATATAAATAACCTTGGTTAACCTTGGTTTAGCTTCCTCCCGAATTGTTCATTTTGATGAAGGTCAAGCTTGTCACTCCACCTTAGACCTACAGTTTAACGTAGAATCCAAACCACGACCCACCAGCAGCCCAGCGTCTTAACCACTAGGCTACCCAGGGTACCCATTTATCTACCAGTCAATTTCTTTATTGTGTGAAAGAATGAACAGCTGGATTTTGTTGCGCCTCGCCTGCCGTGACCGAGTTTCGATTCGGGGCCGATAGATTCGTAGTCAACGACGCTAACCACTACACCACCGAGGCGCATTACACGTGGTGCAGTCAATAATTCAGCCCATTTATTGACTACACCCAGAGTAAACTAGTGCTTAAGACACTCGGCTGCTAATAGAGAGGTCATGAGATCGAGTCCGGGTGAGGACTTTGTCATTTCTAACTACCCGTGGTGGGTCGTGGTTCGGATTCCACATTAAGCTGTAGGTCTAAGGTGGAACAACAAGCTTTACCTTCGTCACAATGAACAATTCGGGCGGAAGCAAAAGCAAGGTTAATCAAGGTTATATATATATATATATATATATATATATATATATATATATATATATATACAGGGTGGGCCGTAAGTTTCCATACATAGGAAAAATAAACATTTTTTTATGGACAACCATTTTTATTTATATAATATGCTCTACATGGTTGCCATTGTTTTGAAAACACATTTCAATACGTGTTCCCCACTGTTGATGAACACGCATTAGCACAGTTGACGTTATGCTTGTAATGGCGTTGGTGATACGTTCCTTTAGATGATTTATGTCTCGTATCTTTTCCTGATACACCATGGCCTTCAAGTGCCCCCAAAGATAGAAATCAAGGGGGGTGAGATATGGGGATCTGGGAGGCCACTCCACAGGACCACGCCGACCAATCCAAGCATCCGGAAACTGCTGATCCAAATTTTCCTATGTATGGAAACTTACGGCCCACCCTGTGTATATATATATATATATTATATATATATATATATATATATATATATTAGGGTGATTCAAATATGGGGGTAAAAAAAATTTTTTTTATATTTTAATGTGTTCAACCCTTTAAATGGTTCATTTCAGCATAAAAACAACTATCCTAAAATATTTTAGCAAATTTTTAATTTTTAGGGGTTGCTACCAGCAATTAAAAATTGACAGAACGACTCAAATTGTCAAATTTTTCCACACCACCCAGGGGGTACAGTACAAGGCGCATTGCTTTTTTTTAATGTGGAAAGCTCCCCCGTAGGTCCTACCATAACCACAAGCATGCATAATTAAACTAGCATGATATTTGAGACATTAGCTGTCCTTACTTCATCAATGTTTCTTTCTTTCTATCAGGGTAAACAGCCCTGTAGTTTTTCACTACTTGTAGCAAGAATTGTTTTTGATCTTCGTCATGTGTTAGTATTTTATTATATTCATCCATTAATTTTACTCCTCTTTCCGCTATATCATTCACGACTTTCCACTGTTTGATAGATTTCTTAGCGGAGTTATACTCTTCATCATTATGCCATTCTTTAGCATCTTTGAATAAAAATTTTGAACGAAATTCTGTTATTGTAAAGAATCTTTGAGTATTTGATGACAAAATCTTCTAATTTCTTCGTTGGAATAAGTGCAGGATCTAGAAAAGCCCGTTTTGCAGGAAGAGTTTCGGTTGTATTTTGCAAGGCCTTTACAATTTTGTTTTTCGTTTCAGTAGGCACTTCATAATCATAAAAGGCCAAGGCTACCAGTTCTTCTGATAGGTACCAGAGGTGACCTAACAGTTTTTTAATAGCAACAAATGCAATTGTGTCATTTATTTGTTTGTAGACTACAAGATTCTGTAATAATTCCAGAGCAAGACGAGGAGCGCAAGATGGCACAGGAGCTGTAAACCATGCCTTTACATATAACCGAGTAGCAAATAGACAGATGTCTTTTAGTCCTTTTTTGTCTTTTACTGAAATTTTGAACCGAGATTTGAACATAAAAATTTTTAATGAATATGTAATTTTGGCCATCCACCTAGCCCGATGAAGTCCCGCTGGATGTTTAAATTTGATTCCACCTTTTGGTTCACCTCCCAAAAAAAATTGTTAACTGCAATAGTTCTAGGTAATCGTCTCTTGGTTGGAATGTATCTAGTTGATTTGTTGCAAATATAATTATGTCATCTTTGATGTCATGAATATTTTCATAGATATCTGGATCTGATAATGCTGTTTCGTAGTCCTCCGTATTAATGCTTGACCATTTTTCTCTGAACTTCTTAAAAAGGACTATATCTGGGCCAGAAGATGGTGATAAAGACTGAAACAACAGCTCCCAGCATAATTTCAAATATATGGTGTCGACATGCCAGCCACAATAAATCGTTGTCGAATTTTTGTTCTAGAAGAATAGCTGCACCATTTCTAGGACCAGTATTGGCTGCCGTTGTATTGAAACACATGCATTTTATTTGTTCGCAGATGTCCCATTCAAGCGATGTCTGATTGTTTGCATTAAAAAGAGACGCATTTCTGTCACTCAATTTTGCAACATCAAGACTTCCTAATAATTTATCATCAAACAATTTTTTACGTTTGCCAACCTTACTTTTCCATGTTGAAGGTTGTGCAGCACAGAAACCAGATTCATCACTTTTACTCTCCTCTGATTCTGATTCTGATGATGTACTGGTGAGTATGACAGCCTCTTCATTCTTCTTCTTTTGATCTCTTCTTCTGCTTTCCTCTTTTCATAACGTTGTTGCTTTTCTGCTGCTCTTTGCTCTTTTTTAGCAACAGCCTTATCAATGGTACCCATTTTTCCATGACGTCCTTTCTCACGTTGCATTTTCAAGAATTTCTTATCATCTTCTATTTTTATAAGCTGCATAGCATTCTCATGAGCAATGTCAAATAAGTTTTCCAGTTTATCTTTCCATTTTTCTTCTTTATTATTTAAATTTTGTGATCTTTTCAATTTGTTTGCTTTGTTTTTCTTAAGCAGCTGTCATTCCTTCAGTATTCCTTGAATTTTATCTACTACATGTATTCTTTGTTTTGCTGGTATTCCTGCTTTTTTCCAAACTGCTAGCACATCATCTGCAGTAGAGCAGCATGATTCTCTAATGTCTTGCTTTTTAATATTGCTGTAGTGCATGAAGAGGGCCATCATTTCCTTCTCTGATGGTAATACGGATGTTTTTAGTACTGCAGAGGGCTGCCAAATTAGCCATACTTCAGTTTCTTTTCTTGTAGAACTTCTCCCAAATGAGCAACTGGGTGATGGTGAGTTAGGCCTAGCTTCCATAATCGATTAATTGGTATCAAAATTACGAGTTCCAAGCAACAATTAAAAGCAAGCTAGTATATAAACCATTAATTAAAAATTCTGAAATATAAACAATTAAACATAAAATCATAAGTTGTAAAAACAAACAAATTGAAAAAGAGGGAAACTTTGACGCCTGGTAGCACATAGTAAATTTTATTTAAAATTCACCAAATTTGGCATACACTACTTTTTTGTCATAGGGAACAAAAATACAGGTTGAACAATTAAAAAAAAAACTAATTTTTTTGAATCACCCTATATATATATATATATATATATATATACACACACACACACAAGTTAAAAGGTTGAAATTTGGAGTATGAGGAAAGGAAAGAAAATTGTAAAAGGAGAAAGATGGAAGTCATAAAAAGTTAAAAGTTGCACTTATTAAGTGTCGGAGGGCGGAGGGCGTATGTCACTCGGCCTTCATGAGAAGAGGTTTTTCACCGGCAAACCCGGAGAGAGGTTTTTTTTTTTTTTTTTTTTTCGTGAGGCTCTGAGGAAGGTCACGCTTTGCGCTTTCTTCATTGAAATTGTACGTTCGTTCTGGCGACGAAGATCGAGAGAAGAATGTTGAAGGCGTTTTTCTTCTTTCGTTCGTGAATGATCGTTATCAGTTGACGTCATAGAAACTGAAATGCTTCTTTTTTTCTTTTTTTTTTATTCGCTTCAGTTTGCCAATTTCTGCTTTTATATTTGTAATAATTTATCAAAACAATAGGCGAGTTCCTACGATCGAGTTTACTCAACGTAAAGTAAAAATGTAATCAGTGATTTTTTTCTTTAAATTTTAATACCTTGAACATGATTTGATCTTTTCTCCCCTCCGTGTAAGAAAAGGTTCCCGCATGGGGTTTCAGAACGGAGGTTTGCTCGTTTGCGCTTCTCCGTAACTTTACGAATTGTTTATTTATGATAAATAAATTATAATTATAAATTATAATTGTACAAAATTATTTTGTTAAAGAAATGTGTGCAACTAGTTGTTGTTTTAATGGAAATTTTATTCATAAACTTATCCTACATTAGAAGAATAGCTATTACACGTGGAATTATTTCAGTTACTTGTTAGTACTCAAGATTTTTCACAGTACCATTAAAGTTTTATCTTAAATTCAAGTACTGTACAGTGTACTTAGTTTTATCCTCTCCAGTTGCTGTACCCAAATGTTTTACAGACCAAAAGAGCGTTCTAATTTTCTTCTTCATTCTACTGTATATATATTATAAACTGGCCTTCATAAACTCTAATGAAACTTTGCTTCACTAACTCTGTTGCCATAAGTTCATTTAGGTATTTCAATAGGCTTTACAGGAAGACTTTCAACAAAAGGTTTTAAGCTACTTAAGTTATAGACGGTATCGAATTTATGTAGTGGAAACTCGAACACAAACTGACAAAGTAGAAAAATGTTAATATAACAAATATAACAAATAATACGCCAAATATAACCGCTTTGAAGCTCCTAAAAAATTTTTAACTCTTGAATATTTTTTGGTACTTACATAAATGTGCCAAGATCACCCGAAAATCAGGGCCCCTATGTATTCTTGTTTTTTGCTTTACAGTACCAAATACAGGGTGTCCCATAAGTCTGGAACATAGGGTAAAATAAGTAATTCATGTTTTTCCGTTTATGCAAGTGCCCATGATGTCTTTGAGTAAGGAAGAACGCATCCAGGTAATTCTGCTCGTAGGAAATCGGAGTCAGAGGGAGGTCGCTGAGGAATTTAACAGATTGCATCCGGACCGCGCGCCGATAGCACACAGCTGTGTCGGCAAACTTGTAGCAAAGTTCAGGGAAACGGGATCCATAGGAGAAAAACCACGCAGTGGACCTCCGAGGACATCCACCGACGATGACACAGCCGCTACCATCCTCGCTCATTTCACAAACAGTCCCCAAAAATCTCTTCGGCGTTTTGCCGTTTTTATCATTTTTCCCTATGGTTCCAGACTTACGGGACACCCTGTATAATAATAAATTAAACTGAATACCCGGTTAGGTCAACTGTACGCCCTTGACGATTGGTTAGGTTAAGTCGTGATTTTTTACGTTAGTTTTAACGAAGATATCATTTGGTAATTGAGGCTGGGGGCCCTGATCTTCAGGTGATCCATGTGCCATTGTGTACAGGTAAAATAGAACAAAAAGCCTTTTTATAATTTTTATTGACTCCTTTTAAAAGTATCGCGCATCTGACACCCTGTTATGTCAATCAAAACTCGTTTCGAAACGGATGAGACGTTTCTTCTTCTGAATTCATGTTGCGTTTCTTTATCGCTTGTTAATGGTTTTTCCATTTAAGCTCATCATATTGTTTGTAAAAGATTCAAATGCAGTATTAGCACACTAACAAAATGAAATAAACGACCGGGTGTTATTACAGTGAACTTTGTTTAATGTTCTTTTCATGGGTGTATGATATAGAACATACAGAGAGAGTTTAAAAAGTAAACAGACCTCTTTGTTTTCCGAAATCCTCTTCATTTGAGTATAAAAGTTCTAAATAATAACAAGGATGAGGATATCATTAGACAAAAGCGCTTAAGCACTTTTTCGTGTTTTAATTTTCCTTCGTGGTTATTTTCATCGCAAATATAACATATTTGTTGAAAAAGTGAAGGCAAAGGGAAAAGGAACGCGGTTTTAACAAAAATTATTCAATTACAGTACAGTACTTTGTTGTAATTTAGTCACTTTTATAATCAAATAAAAAAATAAGTTTGGTAAAAAAACAAAGGTGTCTATTTACTTTTGCCAACCCTCTGTAATGTTAATATTTTGGTGAAATATGTCTCGGAAGTTAGTTAAGAATTTATACTGTTGTTTATATATTCATTACCACAGTAAAAAAAACTACCTTTTGCCATTTCGCCTTTAAGGTGCCATTAAACGTATACTGTAAGTTCTTTATTTCCAAGTATAAATGAAGGCCGCAATGATCTACAGATCTACAGAAGCTAAAGCTAACAAAGACCCTAAGATCCACTCTAAGGTTAGCCCGAGAGAAAGGAAAGAGTAGGGGGTTAAGAGAAGAGAATAAGGGGTTAAGTAAGTAGCAACACCAATCACTCGTGGGTTAACATTCATTTAGAAACAGAGAAAAAAGACTCACCATCATCATCCGCCGGCCACTGCCGACAAGTCGGAAAAATAGTCGAAGAGAATAGGAAAGGGGTGAAAGATGAAAAGAAGTAAAATAAGAACGCTTACAAACCATGCAAACACAGTCTTAACTCAAACACTGTCATACCATGCAAACTACAGACATGCAAGTAAAGCGAGTTACAGACATGCAAGTAAGGAGAGGATAAGAAAAAAAAAAAGTAGGTAAAGTTAAACAAAAAGTGGGTTAGTTTACGCTACGAGCATTTTTGGAGGTCAAAATGACTTATCACTTCAAAACGCAAGATCATTGTTTGAAAAATGAATTATCAAATGCAAAAGTCGGCTTACACTTCGTCGTAACCGACTGTACACTTAAACCAAAGATTATTTATAATGAGAACCGAAACTCCACCCAATTTTGCTTCAGCTCTCTCTCTCTCTCTCTCTCTCTCTCTCTCTCTCTCTCTCTCTCTCTCTCTCTCTCTCTCTCTCTCTCTCTCTCTTCTGCCATCTGGTGTTCGGAAAGAGAACTCAATTACCTGCGAAAAGACATCAACGTAACTTATATTCTAATATATTTTGTAATGTACTCGTAGTTTAATATGTAAACAAATATAGAATCAGTTCATAATGTCATGATATAGGTTAGGTTTGTATTTTGTTAAGATGACTGTGTTAATATTACAGTTTTTGTTAATATACTTATAAATCACGCGACTATGCCTTTGTGCAAAGTTTATTTCTCACTCCATCCGCTAGGTGACGAGTGCCTAATATTCATTCGGTGGGATAACGTGAAAAATAATAGAAAATAGGGTGTTATAAAAACCATTACCTAACTTTTGAAAAAATATTGTGGCTCACCCTGTATATTGATCTTACTGCTGAGGCCGTATGTTGTACCCATACTTTTACTCTTTCAAACGCTGGCTTTGAATCTAGATTCAACGCCCCAGGAGTAGAGGGGTGTATCAGAATATGGTGCTCAATTGAAAGGCGGTCAAAGTCAGCAACTGATACTTTCAGATGATAGTCAGTTTCTCCATAAATAATTAATTTTCCTAATTTTTACACAAAATAATTAATTTATTTCCTTGTTCATTTCAGACCACCATTCTGCTATAGTTGGTGAACAAGTTATAGCATAATGAAATACTCTTTGGAAGATGAAACATTGATATTGAACCTGCTTAAGGAGAAACACTTGGGTGCAAAACGAATGAAGAAAGAGTTTCCAAATAAACGATGGACGATACCCGGACTTCAATATCTCGTAAAGAAAATCGATATCACAGGGTCGACCAAACGAAAAGAAGGCAGTGGAAGGCCAAAAACATCACGTACTGAGGAAAATATTGACACGGTTTCATCCATGATATGCAGTCAAGAAGAACGGCCCAACACCCACAAGTCCGTTAGAGAAACTTAAAAAACTACTGGTATTTCTTGCTCTAGTGTTCGTCGTATAGTAAAAGATGATCTGGGCCTTAAATGTTTTAAAAGAGTCGAAGTTCATAAGTTCTCTGCATCAAATAAGCAAGCAAGAGTTGAAAAATGTCGTGCTCTGTTAGATCGATTCCCAGACAGAGAAGTGTCGAAAATATGGTTCAGCGACGAGAAGACCTTTACGGTTGCTTCAACAATAAACACACAAAATGACCGAGTTTATGAAAGACAGGACAAAAAAATCTATCAGTCTAGATCGACTTCGCAGAGAACGTCCGCATTTTTCTCAAAAAGTCATAGTTTCCATCTTTATTTCAAAGTTAGGAAAGTCAGAGATTGTTTTTGTTGATCAAAATGCCAAAATCACTGCTGCTTATTACCAAGAAAAAATCCTTGATGCGGTACTGCCGTCGATAAGGGACAAGTCAAGGTTGCAAGCGTCGCATTGATAATGGAGGAGGGCACATTCCGCATAATCTTGGACTCAATTAGATAACTGTATAGAAACAGAAAATTTTCCACCCGTGTCTGTATAACAGCGAATTACAAAATAATGGCTAAAGTTAGCAAAAATCCAACTTCACCACGAGATAGACCATGAAATTCTATACGGGACACATATATTGATTGTACAAATAACATTTGCTAAAGGTAAAATTATATTGTTTAAAATCAGAAAATCAGGGTAATAATTTTTTGGCCCACACTCTCTCTCTCTCTCTCTCTCTCTCTCTCTCTCTCTCTCTCTCTCTCTCTCTCTCTCTCTCTCTCTCTCTCTCTCTCTCTCTCTCTCTCTCTCTCTCTCTCTCTCTCTCTCTCTATATATATATATATATATATATATATATATATATATATATATATCACAGAGCCACTGATGCTTTCTTATTTATAAATTTCGCGTTCATTTGGGAAGCACTACGGTAAGATAAGGTAATTTTTTCCTTATATTAAAATTACATCTACAGAAGAATTTTCAAACATTCAATATCTCAGTGCAATAAATAGATATCTTCTTTACAAAGACAGACGAAAAACAGTTTTCACTCGTTTTAATAATAATGATAATAATTTATTATAATTTTGAAGCTTTGAGATCCAACCAAGTATTTCTGCAGCACCGTTTTTTCATAATTCATGAATTATATTCAGCCATTTGTGTTTAATTTTACGCAGTTTTCAAATGAAACTATTCCCTAAACTTGGATCCTAAAAACACGATGGTGACAGTTTTTCGTATAGGTTTTGGGTTTCTCAGAGAGCAATTTCGTTTATTTTCACCCTCAGATTCTTCCATTTGTGAATGCGAAGACGCAGGAGGGTTTTTCTTTTTCTTTTAAATTTTAATACCTTGAACATGATTTGATCTTTTCTCCCCTCCGTTTAAGAAAAGGTTCCCGCATGGGGTCTGAGAACGGAGGTTTGCTTGTTTGCGCTTTTCCGTAACTTTACGAATTGTTTATGATAAATAATTATAAATGATAAATTATAATTGTAAAAAATTTTAAAGGCAGGAATTTGAGGAACTATTTAATGCTGAATGTACGATAAATATGATATGATGTTTTGCTTTATATGATTATGGTTTTGTTTTAATACAATACAAGTGTTCGCAAAATAATCGTACAAATTTAGCTTATTTCAAATGGAATTTGTAAGATTCTTGCGTAAACACCCTGTATTGTGGTTAGTGAAAGGGAGGTAATGCGTAATGCGCTATATTGATAAAATGAAAATGCGTAAATCATCAGGGCCGGATTCCACATATCACATACAAAAGAATTAAAAGAAAGCATTGTTGTGCCGCTAACAAAGATTTTTAATGCGTCTATTTCTGAGGGGTGCGTACCAGATAATTTCAAGTTAGCAAATGTAACACCTATCTTTAAGAAAGGCGATAAAGGTGCGGCGGGAAATTATAGGCCAAACAGTTTAACGTCTGTTGTAGGTAAGCTACTGGAATCATTAATTAGGGATCGTATAGTCAAACACTTAGAATTGCATAACTTGGTTAGAAATACGCAGCAGGTTTTAGGCGAAACAAATCTTGCTTAACTAATCTTTTAGAATTTTTTCAAAGCGTGGTTGAAGTTTACGATAGTCATCGGGCGGTTGATGTAGTGTATTTAGATTTTCAAAAAGCGTTTGACACCGTACCGCACAAAAGACTCATTGAAAAAACTAAGACTCATGGAATCAGGGGTGTAGTAATAAATTGGCTAGAAGAGTGGTTGCGAGGTAGGAAACACAGGGTGGTCGTTGATGGGGTGGAGTCGTCTTCGGCTAATGTAGCGAGCGACGTTCCTCAGGGTTCTGTATTGGGCCCCTTGCTTTTTCTTATATATATATTAGCGATTTAGATGTCGGCCTAGTCAGTACAGTTTCAAGGTTTGCGGATGACACGAAGTTGGGTGGTAGGGCGATTAATGACGAAGATAGAGGTAAAATCCAGGAAGATCTGAATAAAATCGTTGATTGGTCAGTCACATGGCAAATGAGATTTAACGTCGATAAGTGCAAAATTTTACATATAGGTTCGCGTAACGGTAAATTTGCGTATAGTATGTCAGGGAAGGAGTTGGCAAGCGAAGAACAGGAAAAAGATTTAGGAGTTATCATCACTGGTGATTTAAAAGTGACGAAACAAAGTACAGCAGCGGTCAATAAGGCGAACAAGCTGCTTGGTTTTATATTCAGGAATTTTGAGTACAAATCGCGCGATAATATTGTTCCTTTTTATAAATCATTAGTTAGACCCCATTTGGAGTACGCGATCCAATTTTGGAATCAGCATATGCGCAAAGATATAAAATCGAAAGAGTTTAAAGACGAGCAATTAAGATAATTCCGTCGCTTTGGTCGAAGTCGTACGACGATAGGCTTAAGGAGTTAAAATTGACTACATTCGAGACTAGGAGGCTAAGGGGTGGTCTAATTCAGGTTTTTAAAATTATGAATAGGTTCGATAACGTAAATAGAGATAGCTTTTTCAAAATATCACAATATAATACAACTAGAAATAACGGGTGTAAGTTGACAAGTAGAAGGTTCGAGAGAGCAGTTGCCAAAAACTTTTTTACTCATTGAATAGTAAATAGCTGGAATAGTTTGCCGGTAGAAGTAATTAGTAGCACGTCTATAAACCTGTTTAAAAATCGATTAGACGCATATGTTGATAGACTGGGTATAGTTTAAGGGAGTAAAATTAATTTTTCATGGTTCGGAAGCCACGTAAAATTGTAGGTCCCCTCCGCCACCACGGAGGACATGCGCAATACACAACTATGATACAACCACAGTTAGGTAGACCAGCCACGAGTGGATTCTAGGGTCTTTGTTGGTTTGAAACATTATAACATTATAATTAGTGCAGTTATTCTTTTCAATATTGGCCTCGTTTGAACCAACCTATTTTGGGGTTCTAGATGGTGTGATGAAAATTACCTTAATGAGTAGGAAGGCTAACTCCGAAACCACGAGACGCGGGTTGGAGTACCACTAGCATCCACTTTCCTACTTAGTTTCTATTTTATTTAAGTGCGGTTATTGCATTACAAGGCACTTATATTCCTTTCAGTTTCTGCATTCAAAGCAATATTTTTATGTTATTTTTTTTAAACTTTCATTGAAACCCTCAGAATGTTAATATCGTGTATTAATGAAAACGTTTAAAATAACTATAAAGTACGCGTTTATTTATCGTCCATTCGTTTTAATCTTGTCCTGAATATCGTTCGAAACTTAGCAAGCTTCTAATGACACATTGATGTTAGCTTCAAAGGCATAAACATTATCATTACATTATCTCAGTAATAATGTAACAGTTGAAATTTTGAAATTTTAAAACTACCCAGAAATTGATGCAATGGAGAAGTATTGAATTAGTAAAATATTCGCGTAAGTCACAATCAAATATTCATTTAACTCGATTTCATTCGAGTTAATAAAATTATTAGTTAAGATAAACCAAAAATCTGTAAACTACTTTTAACTATAAGCTCAGCTCAGCTGGAAAACGGATAAAATATTTATTTTTTAATTTGCTAAAATTAGCAGAAAATATTGGTTATATTTTTAGAACTTGCTACAGTAATGGAGTAAAATTACTCTTAAAAGCATTAATTTCAAATACATACTATCGTAGCTCCAAATATATGAACAGATGCTATTAAAAAAGGGTCAACGGCCAAAGCATTTTTCTTCTGGAAGCCAAATTTATTTGTTTGGAAGAAAAGGGGGCAAATATGTTGTATTTCAAATAAATAAATGCTCAACTTCTTTCGCTCCATTATTAGCATCAACTTAGATGCTGTTTTGTCCCATTTTCAAAATGTTGTTGCAAAGCCAATGAAAGGATGTGATACCCTAATTATATCGGATTCATATTAAATATGCCGGATTCATACAAAATACGCCGGATTCATACAAAATACGCCGGATCCATACAAAGTATGCCGGACCCACAAACCATAACGGATCCATAGTGAGTGTATAGATACAGTAGGATCTACGATAAGCATGTAACGGATTCACGGAGTATACCTGATCCACAGTAAGTATAACGAATCCGCAGTAAATATACTGAATTCGCTGCAAGTATACCAGATCCACTTACCGGATTCCCAGTATGTGTACCGGATCTGCGTCCCATGAAAACTCAATGAATGGTAAATCTCCCAACCAAGACCGTGACTACGCATACTTTTCGTGACATCACCATTGAGAGATGTCAATCTTGAATAGTAGGAACAGTTAATGTCCCTTAAATGCATTTTTTGTTAATGGGTTAATGCAGTGGTTCTTAACCCCTGGGTCGCGACCCAAAATTATGTCGCCCAGCCATTTTGATTGGGTCATTAAATTGTCATTTATCATTTATTTATGTTATCCCTAAATCATTTTACCATTAATTATTTATTTTATCATCTATTACGAATGAACTGAAGGCATGGGTTGCCGAGCTAGCCCCACGACCAGAATTTGGGTCGCAGCCTAAGAAGGTTAAGAACCACTGAGTTAATGGTTAATTCGCTCCTAGCAATTACTGAATCACACTTGTGCATACTTCTATTCAATCAATTTATCTCATGACAAATATAGAGATATGCATAGCCACAATTACCCCAAAAAATGCCTCACACAATGACACTAAACGATTCTGTGTGTGTGTGTGTGTGTGTGTGTGTGTGTGTGTGTGTGTGTGTGTGTATCTAACATTTGTGAGTGTTTATAAACGTAAAAGTGAGTTGTCATGAAATTAAGATTTCATCCAAGGTTTATTTACACAACGATTTCGCCAAAGAAATTGTTTGAAATATTTACTGAGGCGAGATTGCTCTTTCTTTGAAGGACCAAATACCACAAACGTTCTCGCTCGAATACGGCAACAAATGAAAGGACAAAACTCCTCTTATTTCATCGTAATGTAAGAGAAAGTGGTTCATAATATCATAAAATACATTATGCGCAATATTATAATAATAATAATAATAATAATAATGATAATAATGATAATAATGATAATAATGATGATAATAATAACGAAAAAGAAGTGGGGAAAAAATGATGAGGAGAAAGAACAAAAAGGAAAAAATTAGAGGCCAAAAAAACGATTCGAATATTTTCTTTAGAGCCCACGAGAGAGAGTTACAAGGAGTTACAAGGAAAAGAAGTACCTCAAAAGGCCTTGCGGCCCATACTGAGGAGGTACCAATGGCAAAGGGTGCCAGGGAAAATTTTCTACACCCTCAAATAGTGTGCAAGATTTTTTCTAACCTTTTCTTGAAATGATCCACAGAGGAACTGTTCACAACTTCTGAAGGTAACCTGTTCCACGTGTCACAGATCTTATAGGTAAAGTAATTCCCACACACACTAGTCCAAACCGTTTCAAATCGAACTTGCAACCATTGTTGCGAGTTGGGTTATCATTTAAACTAAACATGCTTCTAAAATCGACATCGTTGAACCCGCGTAAGAACTTGAAAACCTCGATGAGTTGGCCGCGCAGCCTCCGAGTTTCCAGCGAAAACAAGTTCAGGGCGCGTAACCGTCGATTGTAGCCCATATGCCTAACGGAAGGGATTAACTTTGTGGCCCTCGCCTGCACTCGCTCCAGCCTCTCAATATCTTTCCTGAGGGTGGGCGACCAGAACTGCACAGCATACTCCAGGTGCGGCCGAACCAGGGAATTGTACAGAGAGAGCACAATCTCCTTGTTCCGAAACTGAAATTGCCTCCTGGTATAACCCAACAGCTTCTGGGCTTTCTTTTCCACCTCTACGCACTGTTTCGTAAACTTAAGGTCGCTGCTAATTAGCACACCCAAGTCCTTTTCCAAATCAGTCGCCTCGATATTACTCCCCAACATCGAGTAGTCCGACTTGGGATTGGCGTAGCCAATGTGCATCACCTTGCATTTAACCAAGTTAAACGGCATTTGCCATTTTTCGGACCACTCTCTGATCCTACCTAGGTCCGCACGCAGTTGCTCGATCGCTTCGGGCGTCCCAACATTGGCCCCCAAGCTTGGTGTCATGAGCGAATTTGGCGATCCGACTGACGATGCCACCGTCGATATCATTTATGTAAATGATAAACAAGTGGCCCCAAAACGGAACCCTGAGGAGCCCCACTAGTGACCGGGGCCAAACCCGAACTAACCCCTTTAATTACAACCTCTGCCGCCTATTCTTCAGCCAGTTTTCAATCCACCTACCTACTTCCCCACTGATACCCAGCGCGCGGACTTTTGCCATTAGCCGGCGATGAGGTACCTCATCAAAGACTTTCTGAAAGTCGAGATAAAGTATATCAATCGCCCTACTCTTATCATACTCACCCAACATGACTTGAAAAAACTCGAGCAAGTTGGTGAGACACGACCTATGCCGTCTAAACCCATGTTGGGAGTCCCCAAGCAGCTTGTAGGAATCCAAATGATCAACGATCCTATCCGCTATTATCCCCTCTAATAATTTACCTACAACTGAAGTGAGACTAATGGGACGATAGTTCACTGGACTTTCGTGATCCCCTTTCTTAAAGATAGGGGTCACGTTGGCTTCCCTCCAGTCACCAGGCACCTGGCCCGTCTCCAACGATTTGTTGAAGACTGTAGCCAGGTGGGGAGCCACCTGGTCGCGCACCTCCCGCAACACTCTGGGGAGAAACTGGTCTGGCCCAGGAGCCTTAAACGCGCTGTTTGTCTATTCTATCGGCAACGACTGTCGCGGTACATCGAACACTATCCAGGCCAGAGAGAGAGAGAGAGAGAGAGAGAGAGAGAGAGATCGAACAAAAACTTTCCCATAAAAATATTAATAGTGGTAGTACATTATTTATACGTAAAACAAAAGGGGGCCCTTCGTTTTCCACCAGCCACTGCTGACAGGAAAAAGTTATGAAAGAAGAATTATAGGAAAGTAGGAAAAAGTATAATGAAAAAAGAAGGCTTCAGATTGCTTTTACACTATGCAGACACTTATTTTGAGTATCAAGTTACTTATTAAAGGAAGCGTAAAATAAAGGAAAGTGTGCATTGTTTATAAATAAAAGAAAATAGAAAGCGAAGCATCCTTCATATTGCGATCAAAGTTTTAAAACGTTTGTCTAATCCGTTTTTAAAACATATTAATGAACGTGCTCGAGACAAGGCCTGCTCGTAAACTATTATACTTTTCTCTGATCTTATTTGCGCAAAAGTTTTTCGTAACATTAGTTTCTAATCTTTTGTCCGCGTATGTTAAATCCGTTATTTTCAGTGACGTTGCAGTATCTCGTACCTGAAGAAAGTTTCGTGAGATTTGCATTGGCAAAGCAGTTTAGTATTTTAAATACTTGAATTAGTTCTCCTCTTAGACTCCTTAATCTATTTTGGTATGATTTATTACGAGCCAATGGATTTAATTTCGTAGCTCTAGATCAGGGGTTCCCAAATGGGGGTAAGCGAGAAGGTTCCCAGGGGTAGCCGACATCCTGCTTTGGAGCTAACTTTCACGTGGAAAAGTACTCTCAAAAGACGGTGTAGTGGCTACATCGTCTTTTGAGCAATTTTGAGTAGAGGGGTGGTACGGGGCACTTGCCGAAGCCATCGAGGGGTGCGCAGCCGAAAAAAGCTCTGCTCTAGATTGTAATTTCTAACCTTTCTGTACGTCTTTACCTATATATATATATATAATATATATATATATATGGAAACAAAATTTTAACTGCGTTCGCCAAGGAGGTCTTACCAGTGATTTGCGTAGCAGTACAATTATATCTTTTGATTTTTAATCGAAGTTTCTTGCCACAATTTCAAATCGCTATACAGTAACGATTACTCCTGTAGCTCTTTCTTCTGGAACGACGCTTAACTCCCTCCTCACATGGTGTATGCTAGTGTCTCCGAGCAACTGATACAATGAGAAAACGGCCATACCGGCTTTGTAAAAATGTATGTAGATATTTACAGTTATTTACGTTCAATTTCATCTGCCCTTTAGCTAACCAATCCGTTCCCTTATCTCTGAATTATTACTCTGTCCCGATCGGTAATCGCTCTGCCACCAATTTTAGTATCGTCCGCGAATTTAGAGATTGGTTTAAGTCGATCCCGAGATCTTTTCGGTTTATAATAAACAAAATCGGACTCAATACTGGCCCTTGGGAAACGCCGCTTGTAACGTTAACTCAACCGGATTCCTCACTGTTAATTACTATCTTTTGTTCTTCCGATAAAGCAACTCTCAGTTCAGTTCATTACTTTATTTACTATACTATGCGTTTTAACTTTTTATATGAAGTGTGTATGAGGTACGACGTCAAACCCCTTTTGAAAATGAAGATAAAATGCATCAATCACCCTATATTAAGCATGTATATATCAATTATATGGTAGAAAAACTCTTTATTCTTCTTTCTTTTGCTTTCTTTCTTTCACTCTACTACTCTTTATTTCCTTCTTTCTATCTACTTTCTATCTATTCCGTATTTCTCATTATCTTTTCCTTCTTATTTACTAACTTCGCGACTGTACTGGTTTGGCTCTTTCATCTCTTCGACCGCACTTCAAGATGACCATCTTTATTACCATAATAATAATGTCAGAAGAGCCTGAATCTGGCACAGTGCTCAGGCCAACTGATGCAGGACACTGGTCCCTTTCGGGGCAAAAGGTTGGAGTGAATTAGTGTAACGACTGGAATGCCTCAAGGATCTGCATGTAGCATTTCTAATTCGATAGTTGGAGGGTTGAGAGTGGTCACCCTTGTTTGGGACAGACTGAATGAAAGCGAACTTCCAGCAGAGGGAAGGTAAGGAAGAAAGAGTTTGCCTAGGCAGGGTTTCCACAAAGAAGCACAGTTCTTGAGAACAACAAGAGGAATACCATCAGGCTCGTACGCCTTCCTAGAGTTGAGCCCAGATGGGGCAGAAAGAATACCTTTGGAAGAGATTCTAGTTTCAGACATAATTAAGTCAGAGGAAGGAGGAATTAGAGGAACAGCACCGGAATCGTCCATGGTTGAGTTGGAGGCGAAAGTTCGAGCGAAGAGTTCAGCTTTGTTAGGAGAAGAGGCGGCAACTGAGCCGTTGGAATGGAAAAGGGGAGGAAAAGTAGAAGAAGTAAAGTTGTTGGAGAGGTTCTTAGCTAGATGCCAGGAAGAGCGAAAAGAATTAAAATTGGATAGGTTTTCACATTTTTGTTGGATGAAGGAATTTTTGGGGAGCACAAGAGTAGATTTTGCGTGATTCCGGGCAGAAATACATTAAGTGGGAGTCAGGAGTTGGATGGCAATGGTACCTTCTGAAAGACTCCTCTCTGTTGCGGATAGCAACAAAACAAGCAACGTTAAACCAAGGGTTTTTTTTGTATTAGTAGTTGGACTAGAATATGGAATGTACGCCGCCATGTCGGAGAGAATCACCTCCGCCATGCGTTCAGCACACTCGGAAGGGGCCGGCCACGGAAGCAGTAATCATTCCATGGAAAACCAGAGAGATACTGCCTAAGGGCCTCCCAATCAGGGGCGCCAAAGTGCCAAAGGCATCTTCTGTTGGGAGGATCCAAAGGCCAAATTGGAGCGGTAGGACAGGAAAAAGATATAAGATTGTGGTCGGAGGAGCCGAACGGCGAAAAAAGTTTTACAGAGTAAGAAGAAGGATGAGAGGTAAGAAATAAATCCAGAATGTTGGGTCTATCTCCAGAGCGATCGGGGATACGAGTATGGTGCTGTATAATCTGCTCTGCTCTAGGTCATTCAAGGTAGAAAAGTTGTAAGCTAGTTCACCAGGGATGTTAGTGAAATGGGAGGAAAGCCATAGGTGGTGGTGAACATTGAAATCTCCTAAAATGGAGATTTCAGTAAAAGAAGAGTTGGATAGTCAGTAGAATTAGGAGAAAGGTAGACAGCGGAGATGTATTTACCGTAGTTTGAGATTGGCATGTAAGCCGTATCCAGAGAATATAGAATTCGAAGGGTTCATGTTCGGAAATACATGAACAAGTTAGGTCATTGCGTACATATACATAATAATGCCACGTCCTTGGAACTGATCGTTTTTAATATTAATTAACTACAGTAACCTGAGAGAAAGGAAACAACACCAAGTAAGATATTGAAACTCCAACCGCTACTCAAGGTATTTTTCCTTGTTGCAACGTCACCAGTGATCGATTCGCTGTTTCCTCACGTAATCATCGAGAGAATCTCTTTTAGAACCCAACAAATTATGTGGTTTAGGACTTTATCAGTTCACTGTCCAGATATAATGACAGTGCACTCGTCTATTACGGCCGAATTAGTACAATGCTGTTCACTTTTTACGCGGCCTATGGCCGAAATAGTTTCATTTTAAAAACTGTTTACGATAGGACACTACTTACAGAAACGTTAATTTAGGTTAAGACACAGGAAACTAATGAATAAATGAAAAAAAAATTCCCTTTAAGAAGTCTCCTTTTGGGTTAAATTAGGAAGAGGGAATGTCTGACGGACTAGAAAGACTCTTAAATTGTTCACAACTCAATTAACGGAAAGCACTCGAGACTACATTCAAATTATTAAAACAAATGATTCAAAATTAAACAAGGTAAGTTTTCCATTGCACCGACGCGCCTGCTTCATTCGAAGACGAAACTACTCTCCCTCTGAAGCAGTAGCCTCAGGCAGAGCCTTCAGAGAACATCATCTTATCAGTTCGTCCTCTTTATTAATTTTTTTCGTGAGCACCCTGTAACTGAAAGGAACTTAAGTGCTATGGCTAAGGGTCGCTCTTCTAACAATTATTCTTTATAATCAAAATTATTAGTTACTATAAATTATTTCGTGCATGCTATCTAATGACGCACGTTCCTGCACCCTAAGAATACTTGACGTCACATCAAGTGAAGGAGCGTGAATGGCCGTAATGCAGTCACGTGATATAAAGATGGCGCCGTGCATGCGCATAACAATACAAAGTAGTGCGTACTGAGACAGCGCAATCACGTGACGCCCCTTACACAGAGGTGAAGCTCCCTGTAATTCTGCGCGAGGTGCACGGAAGTAATTGGAATGCATGACGTCATGCGTTAATAGTGGCTGTAAGGTTTATTTCATTACAATTAATTATTACATTAATTCTGAATTTACAATTCCAATATAGGCTTTATACCAGAATACATTTATCGTACAGAAGGAATTTCTTTTATAAAGTCATATACAGCTTTGATATTCGAACAAAGTCGCAAAACATATCAAGCTATAAGAAAGCATCGTTTACAATGAGAATACAGAAGAACGAAACTAGACAACATCAGTGATGGTCTTAAAGCATTCAAGGGGCTTTACAATATCGCCTTGTACAAACTATCGAGATCGGGACTGAGCTTCTCCGTTTTTTTTCTTCATCTTTCCTACTTTGTTTCTTTCGTAATCTCACCACAATTTCGTACAATTTTCTTTTGCAATTATTTTACCTCTCTTCAATATATATATATATATATATATATATTATATGTTTGTGTGTGTGTGTTGTGTGTGTGTTTCAAAATTCCTCAATCCCAAAATACAAATCACAATCTCAATTACAATTTGAAACGGATTTAGAGTAATACTGAGTTTAATCCGCTCTTTAACTGACTGAATTTGAATGAATATTTTCCCATTCAATGTCGTTTCCATCCCCATTTGCGGTACGTAATTGGGAGAATTTTCCAAGTGAGAATTCTGAATTTGAGAAAAGAGTTTCCTAATTTGAAAAAAGGATAAACAAAGAGAATAATGCAATTGTGGATTTGGTTGAATCGACGAGTATCTAACCTAAAGTGAGAAATCCTACAGTCTGAGCGATAATGACTACAGTAATGGATCAATTTGAGACTTGACTCTTTGATGCGAGATTTTCACTCGAGTATTTCGTGTTCTGGGACTTAGAAATGAAATGGAAAATAAAAATGAGTTGATAGACACTGAATTCTATGAAAATAAATATATTTTACAATTTTTTTAGATTTATTCATTATCAGGTTAATTAATTATTTACAATAAATGATGAACCGAAATGTTTTCACGAAAGATTTGGCGTACGCAAAATCACTGCGAGTAAATCTTCTTTACAAATGGAATGAAAAGTATCGGAACTTTGATTTCTCTTCACTTGGAATTCCCTTCAACAGGCGAATATGTTACACTCGATAATATTATAATATTATAATACAAAAAAGTTGAATACATTAATGAAAAAAATTTCACAAAATCTCATCCTAATTCGCCAAAAACTTATCAAATATTACTAAAATTAGCAAAATGGCTGACATATAAGAGGTATCCTGAAGAAATTATTAAAATAAATGAAGTATTTTTATCAAATTATCCGAATGAGCAAAATTAGTTAATTTTCACTACATAAACAAATGAACTTTTTCCTTCGATGACGCATGATAGTCATTACCATCAAATTAAATGCCTTTAATTACACTGCAAATAAAAATTAAATCCCGATTGGGCATTTCGAGAACCCAATTAATTCCGAAACAAAATTCAATCGAATTTAAAATTCATTCATGTTAAATGAATTGCAGAATTGCGCAAATTTAAAATATGGACGAATGGAGAAGATAAAAAATGAAAATTGAATTAATTGCATAAAGGTAATATTTCTTCTTTATGTTTCGTTCATTTTTGTTGAGCGATATCAAATGGCATGAATGAAATTACCTACATTCTCACCTCGAAGACGCAGTGAAAAACAACGAAAAATTAGTATTAATTAATTTGCCATTCAAAACAAATTTATATATATATATATATATATATATATATATATATATATATATATATTTCGCAAGAACACGTATGATTATGTATAATGAAAAATTACTTCCACCAGGATTCGAACCTAGCACCACATGAGAAGGTGAGGGCTCTGACCGTTCCGCTATGACAAAGTAAATTTAGTAAAATGTGACGCATATTTCTACAGACGAGGGAATACGTAACGGTTTTGCGTCCAGAGGTGTTTTATGTATTAACCCCGCTGCACTCAAGAGCAATGGGAACATTTCATTTAAATAATATACGGTATAACACTGAGATCCCATAGATAGAATATCACCCATGAACATGCATGATTTTGCATAATGCAGTGGTCAGCGTCCTTGCCTTCTACTCAAGAGGTATTAGGTTCGAATCCTGGTGGAAGTAACTTTGCATATTCTTTCTTTATGAGAATTTGAACGACGGTTCAGGGTTGACCCCTCTGCAGCATCCCGCCTCATTTTGCGGGATTTGGTAGAGGAGGGAACTACTTTCCGATTTCCTCCTGTCCTCGTAGCCAGCCACGCATGGCTGGTCAGGGACTTTGCACAGGAATCTGTCCAGTTGTGCTAGAGGTTCCTCACTTTTTTGGGTAAGACATTAAAAATTTTTGGTTCTCGTATTCCGAGGGTATTGTCCATCCTCGTTTTCATGGCCCCCTGTCCCACCGCAGCTGGGACAGTACAAAATCTACCTCTTCTCTCATTCCAGTGCGTTTCTATTTCGTTTCTAAGGTTAAGGACAAAACCCTCGAGTAGTATTTCCCATATGTACGTATATTACTGTGTGCCGCTCGCGTCTTCTTCGTAGAGAGTAGAGTTTCAGAGATTGTAGTCGAGACCAGTGGTCTTCATCTTTCATTTCCTCTAACTTAGACGTAAAAGTTTGTATGGCTTCTATGTTTGCAGTCTCGTTTTCTGTATGGGCTTGTGAGTACTGAGCAATATTCAATTATTAGGAGGACTAAACTCTTCTATAATTTGAGCATGATGTTTGCTTTTCTGCTGTGGAAATTCTCCCAGATAATTCTCATTATTTTCATAGCTGTTGTAATTTTGACGTTATAGTGCTCTCTTATATCTGCATCCGACGACATTATTACTGCAAGATCCCTGACTTGTGGGGTTTAATGTTATCTGTTTGGCTCGCAAAGTTTTGTACCCTTTATTCTGTAGCACACTGTTATCACCGTATCTTAGAAGATAAAATTTTTCTTAGTTGAACTTCATATTTTTGTCTTCTGACCATTTGATTAATGTTTCATTGTCTTTTGTATTTTTTATATGTCATCTTCGTTCGATATACTCGTATCCTTGCATAGTTTTGTGTCATATGCGAAACATGATACAATACTGTCATTAATATCTGCATCAGTGTCTGCAATCATTATCATGAATAGCAAGAGAGCTAACTCCACACCTGCGGCACTTTATACGCCATGTGTAGTTGCGCTTCCAGGCCTTGTCAAAATTATCTTATTTAAAATTATGTCAAATAATCAAACACTATGCCAATTATTTAGTAGTAGTAGTAGTAGTAGTAATGGTAGTAGTAGTTAGTAGTATTTACAGCTTCACTTATGTTATAAATAAACTAAATCCCATTAATTCTGCCTTCGGTGCTTCCAACGGCATATTCAAAGTAGACTACTTTAAATAAATGAATGTCATATCAGATATCTACAAAATAAGTTAAAAACAAGTTAATTGTTAACTGGACGAATTGTACGAGCGTTTGAAACGTAATCACTCAATGAAGATAACTATTTTAAAGCCTATAATCGTACTACGTAAATTCTATAGAAAAATATTGAAAAATATTGTAAAATTTTATGTAATTTTTATTCTTTTTCTGAATAAAGTTTTTGAATTTTAAATTTTGAAGTTGACGGTACAGGTGCGCATAAGTTCAGAATTCAAACGTACCCCTAACGTTGAGTACCCTACTTTAAGTACCGTTGTAAGAGTGAAAGTTTGGTATGGTAGGATCATTGTGAAAGTTGAATGTGAGCGATAGGTGGAGTGTGAGACTAGAGCTTGGTGTGAATGATTTGAAAGTGAACGAGGTGAAAGATAGTAATGGAAGTTTGGGGATGATTCGTACTTGTGATCTGAACAATAAAGGTTGGAAGCGGAAGATTCAAGTTACAGAAATTTCAAGAAAGTTGGATCTTCAAAAGTTTGAATTGTCGGCATTAAATCTGTGGTCACTTCAGCTAATTTTCTTTGTATTTTCATGTTAATGTATATTTTTTTTATTAATGTGTGAATAACTTAATTATTTACTGTTAAATTATATAGATTATGTTGAATTGTGATTAATATTTGTCTTTTCTTTTAATATAAGACATAATTTGAAAATAATTTATAACTCTAATAATTGTACAGGGTACAGTAGTGTCTGAACATTGCCTATAGTGCAAGTATTGAAGCCTCTATACGAGGTAATATCTAGTTGAAATTGTTTACTGCAAGAACTTGTAAAATATCGAATTGTACGTGTATTTTTGGAGTATTTTTCTATCATTGTTCCAATAGGCTTCAAATCTGGAATGTGGAATTGCGCTTTAGTTCGGCTGGGAAACTGAATTCCTGATAATTGGAACGGCTGTCTATCGGAGTTGAACGTGACGGTCAGAACCTTTTGTGGACCCATTTCCGAGGTTAAGCGTCATCAGTGTGGAGGTCAAGGCAGGATTGGGGACAAAGCCTATCCTTGCCTGCCCATCTAAATCATTTACAATAGCGGAAGTTAGATTAACAGCTTTGGGACACGACTGAGACTAGCGAAGTGAAGTGATAGTTCCCTTTAAGTAGGGACAGGACCTACGCCTTGTACATATCTTAAGTGCGTGGTCTCGGTGCTAATTTAAGTTTAGATTATAGGTTTTTTGTAAATATATTTGACTTGTTTGTAAATATTTTCTTGTAATGGAGTTTTAATAGACCGATTGGATAAATTGTTCTGTGAACACTACATTGCTTTTTGAACCCATAATGTCAAAGGAAAAGGAGGGCCGGTAACACCGTTACTATAACGCCAATGTAAGGTCGTTCAGCAACGTGGAAATCTTTATTCTAGACAACGTACGAGACAGTTTTAAAGTAAAATTAGACGCGTGAGCCTCGACAATTAAGGACTTTATTAGGTATTATTAAATTTAAAATTCTAAATTTTTATTGTACTCAAAAACCCAAACATTTTTGTCGGTCAGAAAAGCTGATTTTTATCTAAAAAAAATATTTCGATGACAATTTTAAAAAATGCATTTGTTCAACGTTCTAAAGAATCATTTTTATGAATACGAATAAACATTTGTTTTTATATTGACTTAACAATGCAAAAGAAACATTATTTAAACTATATATTTGAACGTCCCAAATGTCCCAAATTCAAATTCAGACGTAAATTTAACAAATTTTTCACGATAAAATATCGGAAAAGTATCGGAAATTTTGAATGTGCTCTCACGACAATGATAGTAAAAGGGTATTAAAATAATAAGTTTTTGCGCTACGATAGTGCTTTTTGATGCTAGAGTAAGCTATTACTGTAACATTTTCTAGTACTTTCCTGTTAACGGGAATACCCTAAAAAAAAGTTCGTTATGTATTTTTGCTCGTCATTTTCGTTTAAACTAACGAAAATATCACAACTTAACTTAACCAATCATCAAAGGGCGTACAGTTGACCTAACCGGGCATTCAGTTGACCTGTGCTGGTTTTGAGCTTCAAGGCATCATTTCAACTTCGTGGATCCCACTAGTGGAGTCCATACTCAAAACATTGAAAGGATGTGGGGCAGCGCCAAATGGTGTAACAAGAAACACAATGGAACCCCCGCCATCATCTGGACTCGTATTTTGCGGAATTCATATGGCGACAACGTACCGAAAGCAGCGACCTTTTTTCTGCGATTTTAGATGACAAAGACATTTTGGCCCCCTACTAACTGATTATCGCTTACATATTAACTATTTTCATTTAAATGATTAATAAATTCGGTATGTACGTATTATCGGGACTACCAAACTGTTTATGATGTATTTTTGCTCTCGTCATTTTCGTTTAAACTAACGAAAATATCAACTTAACCAATTATCAAAGGCGTACAGTTGACCTAACCGGGCATTTTCCGTTATATTAACCTGTTAGGTTAATTTAATGCCCGGTTAGGTCAACTGTACGCCCTTGATGATTGGTTAGGTTAAGTTCATATTTTCATTATTTTAAACGAAAATGACGAGAGCAAAAATACATAACAAACAGTAAAACTTTTTTTAGGGTATTCCCGTTAACAGGAAAGTACCCATTTTCTTAACTTATTTGATCACGTTCTTTTACAGTTGGTTTACGAAAGCTGGAATATGGTTGGCCAGTGTATCCCGACTTATGTAGTCGGTGGTACAGTTTTTGAAAAGCTCGCCTAAAAACGTTAAATTTCTAAAAAAGTATTAAAGTTTACTGATTTTTTGTTTTTTTTGTAAGTTGTACATGTATTAGAAATTTGGCTCAACATTGTGTTTTAATTAATGTTGACGTTTGAACATTACAGTTAAGATATAAATGTGCTTTCAAATATTTTTAATAATTTTGACCGAAGTTTTAACACAAACTACGAACATTAATATTAAATTAATGTTACATGCTTCATACTGTAAAAGTGAGGGGAATTGAATGAAGCACGGTTAAACAACTTAAACTGGGCCGCATAATAGTCCTGAGCGTTGTGCCAGTTTTTGTGCTTCTTAGTGATCACCAGGGGGCGTCGATTGCTTTAAAATAGTGGGAGGGGGGACACTTCGCCTTCAAACATCGAATGAAACGATACTCTGAGTAGTTGTTGCGTGTAATATATCAGTGTCGTAATTTACCATTTACCCATTTTTTGTATTTTTCTCAGCATGTTGGAAAAAAACAATTGTATTTAATCATTGTCATTCTTCATTTAAACTTTTTTTTTTTTGCAGAAATGAACGCAATACAAACTATTTATATTTAACCTTTCATGTAACATAATATCACACACATTTAAGCGAGATAAATCTTTTATTACCTGTAGACAACAGAGGTCAATGCACATAAACTGATAACAGAATATGTTCGTGAAATATAAAACGAATAAACTGCACTTTGATCATACTTTGATATTGAAAATAATACTAACAAAACCGTTTATTTAACATATTTCCATTTCGCGAACTTAATGACCAAGAACACACAAATGCTACGTGCAATTATTAAAATGCAAATTGACTTCTAAATTCCATAATAAATATACACTGGTGTTCATGACAATAATTTATAATATTGCTATTACATTTGCATATGCGTATAATAGGACATACAGGTTGTCCCATAAATCCGGCATCATAGGAAAAATAATAAAAAAAGGCAAAACAAAAGCTTTTATTTACAGAACGTGCTCAATATGTCCACCATTGTTTTCAATACACAAATTCAGACGTGATACCCAGTCAGCAAGCACACGGTGAATGATGTCAGGAGTAATGGTGTTACATGCCCCAATAATGCGCTGCCACAAATGTTTAACACTCCTAATTTTCTCTGCGTATACCAGCGCTTTCAAGTGGCCCCAGAGATAAAAATCTAGTGGCGTGAGATCCGGGCTTCTAGCTGGCCATTCCACAGGCCCTCGACGTCCTATCCAATGACCAGGGAATTGTTGGTACAGGTATTCCCTTACTTGGGTGCTGTAATGTGCAGGAGCGCCGTCTTGCTGTAACCATGTTGGGAAATTTCCTTCTTCGTTCAAGACACTGGGAAATGCTTCTTCCTTGAGCATACGTAGGTAGGTGCCTCCAGTGACATGTTCATCAATAAAGAGGGGGCCTATGATGCGATCCTTCCAAATGCCACACCATACCATCACCCGAGATGCACCTTGTTCCTTTGAAGAGGTATACCAGTGAGGGTTGTTTTGAGACCAGTAGCCGGTGTTCTGTCGATTTACCTCACCATTTCCATAAAAAAACAGCCTCGTCACTGAACAGAATGGTGGACGGGAAATTGGCATCCTGAGCATAAGAAAAATATGAATTATGGTTTGTAGAAATAGAAAAATATGAATTTCTCCTATGATGCCGGACTTATGGGACACCCTGTATAACGTCTTATTAGGTCCCATTAATAGTTAGCATTTATAGCAATTCATCCACGAAAGTGGCGGGAAAAACTGGTAGGTTGTCCCTCCCCTTTGTAAAAAGTGGGGGGGTGGGACATATCCCCTGCGTCCCCCCCGCAATTGACGCTCATAGTGATCACTATATTAGCACAATGGGACGCGTTCGTCTGGCTTGAGCGCTGTACCAGTTTATGGCCCTCCTGACTCTCATGAAATATGTACGCGTTTAAATAAAAATTCAGCAATTATTCAAATTGTGCAGAAAATTACTTCAGACTTCATTCCGCAATCTCTAAAACTTGCAAACATAGCTTCTCCAAAGACGGAAATAGATCTATACCAGAAAACTATAGACCATTAACTCGCGCCCCATAAAAATATTTTCAAAGAAAAGGATGAAGCTGGTTAGTATTTAGAACAGAAAGAGTTGTATAACCTCAAAAATGGATTTAGGGTTGGTAAACCTTGTCCGTCACGGTTCTTAGGCCACTAAAAGAACTTTTTTTTAATTTGTCTGGGAAGCCCCCCCCCCCTCCCCGCAAAAAAAACCTATATAATTTTAGTTAAGCCTTCTACTGAACAATTACGCAATAACATAAAAAAAAAGATATTAGAAAAAGTGGGTTATGGATCTCCAAATTTAAGTCAAAGATGAACAATGAGTACTGATGAATTTAGCTAAATTAAATATTTCGGTAATTATAAGCAATGTGAGAAACAGTACTAGGCCCCATTGCGATAATGATTGTAAATATAGACAAACGTATAAAAGAGAGTGTAGTAGAACCCTTTGCAGACGTCATAGACAAGTTTAGCAAATTCCAGACGAAAAATCACGCGTAAAATTTAGCAAATTTCAAACTAATCAAACGGGCTAAAGAGAACATTAAGAAGTTCAACGAAGATGAATTTCAGCTTGTTAGACAACAAGGAAGAACAACCAGAAAAGGAGTATAAGAAATGTTTGAAACAAATTATTATGCTGGTCACAAGACAAAAGTCTTGTCAAATTTCTGACTAATCCCCTACACTGAGATTCAAAACTGACCATTCTGAATTTTAAAACAGGATCTACGCACCCTAAATCTGGATCGCGACCAAATCTCGGAATACAGTACTTTTAATAACTGTGGTGGAAGTCTTGCATTTATATATATATATATAATATGAGAATGAACTCAGAATGGTCCCCTGAGGTTTTTTATGATACACATAGACCGTGCATAGAACAAGGAACTCTTCTGGGATAATTATGGTATTTGTCATTTACCATTACTTATTCGGACTATAGTGGATTTACTTATCCCAGAAGAGTTTCTTGTTCCATGCACGGTCTGTGTGTGTCATATATATATATATGATACATACAGTATAATTAAAACCAACTATGAACCTAAAACAGTTTAAATATAGACAAATATCAAGGCGAAGATAAAACTTAAAACATCTGAAATTATACAGTTAATACAGTTAAAATATAAAATATTGTAAATGGAGCTATAAAAGTGGGCTTATCGTTAAGATAAGAAAAGAATAAATGAAAATAAAACCATTATAAATAATTTAAGGGAATATTATGAAAAAGCTTAAAATCAGTGGTGGCATTCAAAAATTTTAGCAACCGGTTCTATCTCGCTTTACATCCCCACCTAAGTTTTTTTGCAAAGGAAAACAATAAGAAAAATATCTAACTAATCTTTTCCCAATGGCGACCAATTTTTGAAATTGCAAAGAGACTGTAAGAACCGGTTCGGCGAACTCATGAAATTTTAAGAACCGGTTCTTACGAACCGGTGCGAACCGGCTGAATGCCACCACTGCTTAAAATGTAAAACAAAAGGAACAAATCAGGTACAAGTTATTCAATCACAGAGACAGCAAAGAACGAAAAAATTTTTGTTAACGGGCACTTACTTGGTTGGTAGGTAGGTAAAGGAAATTCTATTGAAGGATATTGAGGTTATAGAATGGGGTATAATGATTTATATCCGATTTATGCTTAAAAATGAGTATGGTTTCTAATAGGGGTAGGTGTGTTTATTGGCTTTAGCAATTATTGAAAAGTTAGTAGATTTAATTGGGTGGTCTAACTGATGGGAGTGGGAACGTATATGTGATTGGGAGGGATTCGCAAGTTTATTATTAGTACGGCTACTAATACCCTTGTGTTCATCGAT
Source organism: Bathynomus jamesi (assembly GCA_023014485.1). Classification (NCBI taxonomy): domain Eukaryota; kingdom Metazoa; phylum Arthropoda; class Malacostraca; order Isopoda; family Cirolanidae; genus Bathynomus; species Bathynomus jamesi. Next base: position 238,078 of record JAJOZX010001636.1, read on the forward strand.
ACAAATTTGGAGTTGGCGTGCAGTCATGCCAACGTACGACGATGCGCAATCGTCACACGTATATTTATAAATGACCGATAAGCACAAGGGTTTTTGGAATTATATCTTTAAATTTGAAAAAGGATTGTAATTTACGTTCTAATGTGTAAATACATTTAACAGAAATTTGTGGATAAAATCTATTGATAAGTTTACCAATTTTCCTCAACGCAAGACTTTCGGGTCCACAGTAAGGGAGTTTAAAATATACGACGTTCTTCTGAACTGTAGTAACGATGATTTTAGGGAAAATTTTAAGTTTATGAATCTTTTTATTACACTGACAATAAGTTTAGAAGAGAAACCATTACCTAGTAAGAACTTTTTAAGGAATTCCAACTCTGCATGAAGAAGATGGTAGTTGGAGCAAATCTCGTATGAACGGCACAGAAGGGTAAGAATGAGGTTACGTGTGTACTTGTAATTTACATTGTTTTAAGTTCATAGTTGGTTTTAATTGTATATACTGCGTATATCTCATTTTTAGCACTGAAGATGACATTAGAAATGTCGAAAGCTCTGCATATCAAGTGTTTGTATATGGAGTACTCTTGTTGTTCCTTGTACTATATATATATATATATATATATATATATATATATATATATATATATATATATATATATATATAATGAGGCGACGTGGTTTTGGGAGCTTCTAGGTTTTTTAAATGTCTGTCAAAAAGGAATTTTATTTAAAATACGAGGGCCACTCAATATATTTTGCCCCACCTTTTTTTTTCTTTCCAAGTTTCCTTGTACGTTCCAGAAATTTTGTACAAAAGTAATTGCATACCTTTTTTACAAGTTTTTATTTTTCCACATAGTCTCCAGCCTTTTCTACGGCTTTCCTCCACCTCGAAACAAGGGCCTTTATTCCTTGCTGGTAAAAGTCCGCTGGGTTCCGCTGGAGCCACCTCTTAACCTCTTCAACAACCTCATCGCACTCTGAAACTTTCTTCCACGAATAGCATCCTTCATTGGCCCAAACAAATGGAAGTCTCAAGGTGCCAGATCTGAGCTGTATGGAGGGTGGGGTAACACAGTCAAGCGCATTTTTGTGATGGCCTCTCTTGTTTGCAAACTGTTGTGTGGTCTAGCGTTATCGTGCAGAAGAAGGACGTCTTCCAGTTTTCTCTGGTCGAACTCGCTTTATACGTCTCTGGAGTCTCTGTAGGGTAGCAATATATGCCTCTGAGTTGATTGTTTGTCCTTTATTCATAATGTCCACCACAATCACCCCTTTCATGTCCCAGAAGATGGTGGCCATAACCTTTCCTGCAGAGGGAGCCATTTTAAAATTTTTCTTGCGTGAGGAGTCTGCGTGATGCCACTCCATGGATTGGCGTAAGTCACATCCCCAGTCACAATTCGTGAAAGGAAGTCATGCCCTTCTGTTTCGTATCGAACCAACGGCTCGGCAGCAATTTCTTTTCTTTGGGCTTTGTGATCTTCAGTCATTTCGCGAGGAACAAACCGTGAGCACACTTCTGAGTATCCCAGTTGCTGAATTATCGTATTCACACTTCACTAATTCCTTAGCTCCAGTGACAGCTCCTTGTATGTGATGCGCCGTTTTGATCGAATGATGCTGTTAGCACGTTGCACAGTGTGAGATGCCACAGCCGATGTCTGGCGACCGCTGCGTGGCTCATCATCGAGGCTGGCTCTCCTTCTCTCCGATGATCTCACACGTTTAGACCAGCGTCCAACTGTGCTTCGATCAGATCAACAACAGCATCTCCTTAAACGTTTTGTAAACGTTTGTGAATATTTCCAACTGTTTCTTTCTCTGCGGTTAAGAACTCGATAACAGCTATCTGTTTACGACGCACATCACTGTCAGACGCCATTTTCGAAACTGCGTTAACCATCGGTTTTATACAAGGGCGTTCAAAAGCGGTTTTATACGAGGAGGGGAGGTTCAAACTGAAAAAATCCGGTTATGTGAAGCGCAGAAAGTTCAAACTTACGGCCCAAAAGACATTTCAGCCCCATGGCCTATTATTTAACTAAGAAAAAAGGGTGGAGCAAAATATATTGAGTGCCCCTAGTATAAACCTAAAAGGATTAAATAATGTAATAAACCTTCTTTTGACATATTTTAGGATCATATTAACTATTACTGTTGAATATACAGGGTGTCCATGAAAAAAATGGTCCAAAAATAATTGGTAATTTTTCCTATTAACCAACCTGTATTCAATATATAAGATTGTTTACATTTTCAAACTGTTCAAGTTTAGAACACTTTCACAAGATGACCATCATTTGTTCCTACAATGCGTATTTGACTCTCGAACTCCATTGGACCATTAGCGAGATGCTCTTGTGGAATGGATCCAGTCATCGCTGTTTCTTTGACAGAATTCTGTTACAATACACAAATGTTTAACGGGTGACCGGTAAATTCTCCGCGAGGAAAAAAAAATAAAATGGTTTATCATAATTTTGTACTTCTTAGGGTTACACTGTCACTAAAATGGTGGATATTAAATGTATGTTTATTAAAACGATGTTTATTAAATTATATTAAATGTATGTTTATTAAAAATCAATAAAATCATATTAAAAGTAATGGAGGTTCATTACAACGACTCTCAAAAAATGGAGTTTATTTTCTGAATTTTTTTCTCCGTTGTGTTCCTCTGATCACAATCTTATATCTGTTTCCTGTCCTATCACTCCAATTCGGTCTTTAGATCCTCCCAAGAGGAGACGCCTTTGGTACTTTGGCGCCGCTGATTTGGGAGGCCCTTAGGCAGTACTTCTCTGATTTCCCATGGAATGATTGCTGCTTCCGTGGCGGTGCCCTTCCGAGTGTGCTGTGCGCATCACGGAAATGATTCTCTCGGACATGGAGGCGTACATTCCATATTCTATTCCTACTACTAATGCAAAAAACTGTGATTTAACTTTACTTGTTCTAATGCTATCCGCAATAGAGACGAGTCTTTCAGAAGGTACCGTTGCCATCCAACTCCTGACTCTCACTCAGATTATATTTTTGCCCGGAATCGTGCAAAATCTGTTCTTTGACTCGCAAAAAATTCCTCCATCCAACAAATATGTGAAAATCTATCCAATTCTAATTCTTCTCCCTCTTTCTGGCATCTAACTAAGAACCTCTCCAGCAACTTTACTTCCTCTTCTTTCCCTCCTCTTTTCCATTCCGATAGCTCAGTTGCCGTCTCTTCTTCTGACAAAGCTGAACTCTTCGCTCAGACTTTCGCTTACAATTCAACCCTGGTCAATTCCGGTGTTGTTCCTCCATCTCCTCCTTCCCCTCTGATTTTATTATATTTGAAATTAGAATTTCTTCTAAAGATGTTTTTTCTGCCCTATCTGAGCTCAACTCTAGGATGGTGTTCCTTCTGTTGTTCTTAGGAACTGGTACTTTTCCTTCCTGCTGGAAGTTCGCTTTCATTCAGTCTGTCCCAAAGAAGGGAGACCGCTCTCAACCCTCCAACTATCGCCCAATTGCTATGATTTCTTGCCTTTCCAAAGTTTTTTAATCTATCCTTAATAAGAAGATTCTTAAACACCTCTCTTTCACAATCTTCTTTCAGATCATCAGTATGGGTTCTGCAGGAACGCTCTACTGGCGACCTTCTTGCATATCTCTCTGAACCTTGGTCATCCTCCTTTCGGGATTTCGGTGAAACTTTTGCTATTGCGCTAGACATCTCAAAAGCTTTTGAAGAGTCTGGCACAAATCTTTAATTTCTAAACTGCCCTCCTTCGGTTTCTATCCTTCTATCCGTGCCTTCATTTCTAATTTCCTTTCTGGCCGATCTATAGCTGCAGTTGTAGATGGCCACTGTCCTTCTGTATTAACAGTGGTGTTCCTCAGGGTTCTGTCCTGTCACCCACTTTTTTCCTTTTATTTATTAATGATCTTTTAATTCTCACTTCATGTCCTATTCATTCCTATGCCAATGATTCCACTCTTCACTTCTCCACCCTTTTCCCAAAGCGTCCCTCACAGCAGTCACTTCATGAGTCACGTAGGACGGCTGTGGGACACCTGACCTCTGATCTTTCTGCTGTATCTGATTGGGGCATAGAAAACCTTGTGGCTTTCAATGCCTCAAAAACTCAGTTCCTCCATCTGTCTACTCGTCACAATCTTCCACACGACTATACCTTACCTTCAACAACACACAACTCAATCCTTCCTCTTCTCTTAACATTTTTGGCGTTTGCTTTTCTCGTGATCTTTCCTGGAAAGATCACGTATACTCTCTTTCCGAAACAGCTTCTAAGAGGGGAGGTGTGCTGTACCGCCTCCGCGGTTTCTTTACCCCTACTCAGTTGCTCTCTCTATACTTGTTCGCCCCTGTATGGAGTATGCTTCTTATGTGTGGGGTAGCTTAACCCACAGCGGCACTTGACCGGGTGGATCAAAGGCTTTTCGCCTCATCAATTCCCCGTCTCTTACTGATTGTCTTCAATATCTCTCTATTCGCCGCAATATTGCCTCGTTCTCTCTTTACTATTGCTATTATAACGGACATTGCTCTTCTGAACTCTAACTACATGCCTCCTCTTCTAAGGAGAGTACGCAGTATCAGACTTTCTACACTTTCTCATTCCTTTTCTGTCCAACTATCTAACGCAAGCGTTAATCGTTATGTTCAGTCTTTCATCTACTCAACCGGTCAACTCTGGCACAATCTTCCTTAATCCATCTTTCCTCGTGTCTATGACCTCCCATCTTTCAAACGCCGAGTGTCTAGGCATCTCGAAAAACCGGACCTTGATTTTGGCTCTCTTATTCTTCTGTGAGGGCGCTTTTGCGGGCATTTGCCCTTGGCCCCTCCTTCCTGCATAAAAAAATAGATATCTCCACGGGGGGGGGGTTCTTAACTAGGGTCCCTGTGCTTAGCAAAAAAAAAAATAATCCACCTTTATGGAAAATTGAAGTTTATTTTTCAGCGAAAATTACACAAATATGTAAAATCAATCAAACAAAAACTTTGTTAATGAAACTCGTGTTTTGCTACAGTTTTACAGTATTTTCCCTTAGTCGTAATATCTTTAAAAAAACAGTTGGTCTATGTCCTTTATTGCCTGCTTTTCATTTATTAATCTCCTTAAAGTTATGTCCTTTATTGCCTGCTTTTCATTTATTAATCTCCTTATAGTCGGTTGAATAGACGAAACACGGAGTAACACATACAGTACATAGTCATTGCTTTGTTTTAATTGCAACCATTGATGAGAAGCCCAATTGGCACAATTATGAGATTACAAATGGAATTAAAAGTTTCACTGCTTCATACACCAGTAGTTCTGGATTCTCGCTTCTCCGTGCTATCCAAAATGTACGCAAGTCTTCTGACGGAAATGACAGCTGCAGAGTTTCGTGAGAAGAAAGTTCAATCAATTTATCCTGTAGGTTCCTACAATTTCGACAGACTCTACCACCCTTTCAATGACCGGATTAAGTATTCGCTTCTCAGCAACTTTCGTCGTATGGGAAGTAGCTCAGAAGCTGGTTTTTGTAGTTGAAGTATGTCGTATCATCATTTAGGGAAGTAGGGTCGGTTTTTTTTTAATGTCAAAATGGGGTCGCGAGCGCAAAACTGGTTGAGAAACATTACTCTGGGGCCAAAGGCCTAACGTTAATTAAAATATAATCTTTCATAATTTTTAAAGGAGTCCTTGTTTTGTTTTTTTGTTTTTATAACATTTAGCAATTATTTATTGAAACTATATATTTTTTTTTCCTACGTAAACGGAAAACCTTTTTTTTCGGCAAAACACACACACACACACACACACACACACACACACACTTTATATATATATATATATATATATATATATATATGTACCAGGTGTACCAAAAATGTCCCTATTTCTAAATAAATGTTCTAATCTAAAAAGAAATGGAAGCTAGACACAAAGGCAAATGCAGTAGGTACGTAAAACATTGGAGGTAATCAACCTTATTAATTAAACAATATGTTCAGCGCAATCGCCATTTTTTCTTACACAATATTGAACTTTACACAAATGTTTGACATAATTTTTGGAAACAGTTGAGCTGGGATGTTGCTGGTTACCTCATAGATTTTGGTCTTTAAGTCTTCAAGAAGCGGATCCTGTCTTTTATGTAACCCCACAAAAAATGTCAGGGGTGTAAGGTCAGGTGAGTATGGGGCCATTCCACGGGCTCATAAAGGAAATTAGTCGCCCGGAAAAAAATGTCTCAAAGGTTGCGAGTTTAACAAGCAGTGTGTGGAGGTGCTCCATCCTGCTGAAACATTGTGACTCTGGGGCGATGCAGTTATTTCTTATGGTAAGTAAACATCTTGTAGCATCTGACGATATGAATTTCGCGTTACCATTACTGCTTTTCCAGTTTTATTCTCGAAGTAGGGACCCACTACACCATACCACCCAACAGCGATCCAAATGTTGAGTTTAGCAACACTACGTGGAAGCTGTATTGGAGCGCCGGCATGATTTCCCCGGTAACAAAAATTTTGCTTATTAATCTCGCAAAACAGATGCACAGGGTGGTTCAAAAGTCAGGCACCACGGGACCATGCATTTTCAGTGCAAATATAAATATAAACATATTTGCAGAGAAATTTTGCATAGTCCCATGATGCTTGACTTTTGAGACAAACTGTACATGAAACTCGTTAGTAAAGTGGATATGTTTCAAAAACTCAGGATCTTTTCCTAGCTTTGCTAACATCCATGTTGTAAATTCCAATCGTTTTTGTTTTTTGAACATTAGTCAGTGAAGCTTGTGAGTGAATTTTGCAGAGAAAAAGGGTTAATTCGACACGAAATATACGATGCACAGATGTTTATGAAAACCTACTTCCGCTGATAAACCGTCGAATTGACTTCTGCGGACTTCGCGCAATAATTTCATGAACCATATTTACGTGTTTCACAGTTCTTGTGGACCTTCGCATACCACTCTTACCCTTATGCTGATCGCTCACATTTCCTTTTGTTTGAAATTTTCTTACAATTCGTAATATTGTGTTCCTATTGGGTGGATCTCTGCATCCATATTCTCCGTAAATGTTCCTCTGCACCAGCGTCACAGAATTTGTCACATGAAACCACTCAACGATCTTGATTTTCTGTTCCAGCTGCAAACGCTACATCACTGTTTGAGGGTTCAGCCATTAGAAATGTATAACTATATGCATATAGGCATATCCGGAATAAAAAATCCAATCTGTTTCCTTTCTGCCATATCCCAATAATAAAATATACATTCTCTCTCTCTCTCTCTCTCTCTCTCTCTCTCTCTCTCTCTCTCTCTCTCCTCTCTCTCTCTCTCTCTCTCTCTCTCTCTCAAAAACATCTCGGTTAAAATAAATAACCTATTATTTATGGCAACTCTATTGAAAAATGCCAATTGTCCTTTTGTCAGTTCTTTTTTGAATCTTTTCAGTCTTCTTTTGAATAAGTTTTTAATGAAACTGAATTGGTTTAGAGACAAAATGGGTTTTAGATAAATATGTCTGAATATGGCATAAAAATACTCCAAATAAAGGGTGTCCCAGAAGTCTTGGAGGGGTTTTTATTTGGCTATAATTTTTTTCTTTTTTGATTAATTTATTTATTTTTCTATTTCAATTAAAGTACTCTTGCTGCGATTAATGAAAATGGAATCCTGGACAGTGCAACAAAGAGTGGCTCTTGTGGAACTTTATTTGACAAACAACTCTTCCATCGTTGCCGCTCAAAGAGCTTTTCGAATAAAATTCAATACACGTTCTGCTCCTTCTGATCGAGCTATTCGACGGTACGTCGCTAAATTTCGTATGGGAAAGGGTCAGGGAGACGAACCATGGACTGGGCGTCCTCAGACAAGCCGAAGTCCAACTCTGGTTGAGATGGTTCGTGAAAGCGTTGAGGACCACATCAGTCCGACGACGCAGCCAGGAATTAAACATTTCAAGAGGTTCCTTACATCGAATTTTAAGAGGATATCAATGTTTACCCGTACAAAATTTCAAATTGCTCAAGAAATTAAACCACAAGATCATCAGAGTCGGATAACGTACGCTAATGCGATTTTGGAATTACGCAATGAAAATGAAGATTTTCACCAGATATTAAATTTGTAATTAAAATCGCAATAAATATGTTACAATTGCTACAAACCTTTTTTTATTTGATCCACAAACAAAAAATTTATAGCCAAATAAAACCCCTCCAAGACTTCTGGGACACCCTTTACTTAATAGTCTGCTGGAAGACTGAATGAAAACAGGAAAAACAGTGAAAATTACTCAGTATTTTTATCATCTTCATAAAAATAATAATAATAATAATAATAATAATAATAATAATCTTTATTCAGAAAGAACACATTACGTAAGATATACGTTACATCCATTCTGGTTTACACAATGTTGGAATTAACGTTTAATTTTTGTAGTTTAATTACAATATTCTTATGTGAATATGCCGTTGGGAAGAATGACAACTTTTCAGACAAAAGTCTTTGAGTTTCATTTCTATTTTTACATAAGAAAATGTCAAATATAAATAGAATTTGTGGAAAATAAAATAATGTTGCATTTAGTTAACTCTGTCATTACAAATGAAAACTGAAATAATCTTGGAAATAATAGAAAATTATAATAGAAATAATAATAGAAGTAATTAAAAAGAAAAATGGTGAACAATACAAATCATGACACATTCTTAGAGTTACAAAGATACAGATATATGAGGCATATTATAATATGGCGTAATATATTGGAAACTTTTAACATCTAATTCATATGGTTTATGATTACACTCACTTAAGAGTGTGAGTTTTGTATATATAATAGGTGATTTTCATTGTTCAGTAATATTCACAAGTTGCAATATAAATGCATATACACACACATACATTAGTAAGAGTTTATGAAGTGTTTAGTGAGTTGCGAAACGATATTAATGATGGTGCTTGTCTGATGTTTATGGGTATAGCGTTCCAGATCTCTGCCCCTTTGTAGGAGAGATCATTTCCTGCAATTTGCACGGAACAATTTGGTTTATGTACGAAATCATTGGGAAGCCTCCTATTATGATTATGGTTGATCCGATGGGGGTAATCGCCCTGTGGATGGGCGAAGTATAGTTTCTATTATTAGCAATTTTGTACACATTGATAACGACAGTAAATTTATACGGGTCATTTAGTTTTAGAGTATTTAAGTTTCTGAACATTGGAGAGGGATGAGATCACCTGTCATCATTGTCTGAGAGAGTTCGTAAACCTCTTCTAGGGATTACTTCTAGCGGATACTGTATATAATTCTTTGTACTACCCTATGCTGTGATTCCATATTGCAAGTGTGGATGGATAAATGAGTAATACAGTGAGAGGAGGGCATTTTGAGGAATTGTTTTTTTTTTAGTTTAAACATTATGTAGAAAAATCTAGATATTTTTTATTTGATATGTTGTGTCTGGCTTTTGAAACTTAATTTTTTGTCTAATTTGATGCCAAGAACTTTAACTTCATTTACTTTTGTAAGAGGAGTGCTTCCAATTATTAATGTTATGTGCACGATAGCAGCTTTTTTAGTTACGATCATATATGATGATTTTGTCAAGTTTAGTAAAAGCTTATTTGCACCCATCCATTTATAGACATGATTTAATTGCCTGTTCACTTCGTTCATTAAGTAATTGATATCGTGGTGTGTAGAAGTGAGTGTTGTATCATCTGCATATTGAATACAATCTAATGTTATTGCTCGATAAAAATCATTAACATGCATTAAGAAGAGTAAGGGTTCAAGGATTGATCCTTGTGGAACCTCACTTTCAATATAGCATATTCTGATGAAATGTCATTTACTCTAACATACTGGTGACGATTAGAGAGATATGACTTAAACCAATTTAACATATTTTCCCTTATGCCATATGTGTTTAATTTGTCTCGTAAGATATCATGTGAGAGCCTATCAAAGGCTTTCGACAGGTCAAGGAAAACTAAAATTGTGTGTTTTTGTAGTTTAGGTTTTTATAGATATTTTCTAATAGCATGTAAATGGCGTCTTCTGTGGTGTGGTCTTCTCTAAACCCAAATTGTGTTTTTGTTAGGATGTCGTATCTAGTTAAGATTGGATTAATCTAGTCACTTCTACAGGGTGTCCCAAAAAAACTATATACTCTTTATAGCATCATATATTTTATAATTTAAAAAAAAAAAACAATATATTGTTATAGCAATTGCCAATGAAAGGTAAATTAGTAATCTAAGTGATCAAAATGTTATAGCGAGTTGTTTGCATATAAAATTTAATTAACTACGCCAAGTGCTCAAAATGTTCTCCGGCGGCATGAATGCACTTTCAATACAACAAAATCGTGTGGTCTGACGAAGCTACCTTCAAGCTGAATGGCACAGTAAATCGACACAACTGCAGGTACTGGTCACTTGATAATCCACACGTTTATGTGGATAAACATGTTAATTTACCAGGATTAACAGCATGGTGTGGTTTATCATCCAGGGGTTTGGTTGGACCATTTTTCTTTAATGGGACAGTTACCGGTGCCGCATATCTCGACATGCTGCGGACAGAAATTATACCTGCAGTTGGGAAGTTGTTTGGAAACGACGGCTTTTACTTTCAACAAGATGGAGCCCCCCCCTCATTATCATTGTGATGTCAGAAGGTACCTCGATGAAACGTTGCCTAACCGTTGGATAGGACGAAGAGGAAGCGTTGAGTATCCTCCACGTTCACCGGACTTGACTCCACTTGATTTGTGGGGCTACCTGAAGGATGCAGTTTATGGTACAAGACCTGCAACACTCTAACACCTTAAGGATGAAATTAGGGAAAAGTGCGGGACCATCACAGCATCCACATTAGTCCATGTCTGCGAATCAGTTAGTCGACGCATTCAAAAGTGCATTCATGCCGCCGGAGAACATTTTGAGCACTTGGCGTAGTTAATTAAATTTTATATGCAAACAACTCGCTATAACATTTTGATCACTTAGATTACTAATTTACCTTTCATTGGCAATTGCTATAACAATATATTGTTTGGGTTTTTTTTAAATTATAAAATATATGATGCTATAAAGAGTATATAGTTTTTTTTGGGACACCCTATATTGTATACGATTCTTTCAAATACTTTACTCAGAGTTGATAAGGCGGAGATTGATCGGTAACTGGATGAAGAATCCGGGCTGCTTGATTTTAATACTGGACAAACCCTGGCTATCTTCAGATGATCAAGGCATGCACCGTGTACTATTGACTCATTTATAAATCTTGTGAGTGGGGTTTTATGTCATCTGATATTAGTTTATATATTTTCACTGGAATTAAACTGATATCAGCGCTTTTATCTTTTAAGTTTTATAATGTAGCTGATGTTTCGTTTGGCAGAATTGGTTCAAAGAAAGTATTTGGTGTGGGTTGTGGTATATAGTGTTGGTAGTGACTGTCTGATTCTGGAATGGTAGCTGCGTATTGCTTCCTATTTTCAAAAAGAAATTATTTAATAAATTGGCCATGTCTTTGGGATGACTGTAGGAAATTCCATCCTGTGTTAACGAAGTTACGGGGTTTGTTTTTTCTTCTTTGGCGTTAATTACGACCTTTAAAGTATTCCATAATCCTTTAGGATTAGATTTTTATTCGGTAATTTCAGAACAATAATGGCTTTTGCGGTTTTTATGAGCGAATTTAGTCTTTTGCAATAATTTTTATATGTTTGTTCAGTTGATAATATCATTCTTCCATAGTTTATAGAGAGAATGTTTACGATTTATGCTTACAATGAGGGCTGGAGTGGTCCACTGATTGTTATAGTTCTTTTTTGACACGCGTTTCGACTTTATAGGAAAATTAGTGTTAAATATATCCATTAGTGTGTTGGAGAATGTTTGAAATTTTGTTTCTATTTCACAGTTACTTTCAGTTATTCTCGACGAGTCCAAATTTGATATCTCTCTGATAAGTTTCAATTTATTATTATAGGTGTAGGGTCTATAGTCAATTTTTACTCTCTCCTGTATTTGTAAATGGCTAATTAGCATTGTGTATGCGGGCAGATGGTCCGTAATGTGTAATAGGAGTATACCTGACGTACAGTCAAGGGAAGATCGTACCCAGATTTGATCTAATAAAATGGAGTTTTCTATGGTATTATGTAGTCTTGTTGGCTTAGTTATAGTTAAATTAAAGCCACTTGCGGTAACGAGATTGTAGAAGAAGTTAGCATTACTGTTAGAGTTTATTTTAGGGAGATCGATGTTTAGATTTCTCGCAATGATGCAGTTATTGTTCATATGATTAGAAGTTAAAGTTTTATCTGTGCTCGCAATAAACGTTGGCAAATTACCATTTGGTGGTCGGTAGATGCCTAATATTGAATAGGAAATAGTATTTATATACACCTCAACTTCAAGGATTTCAGAATCATCATTTATGCCTGTCAATTGCTCAATACTTTTACTTTTATGATTAGTGTCTATATAAATGTTTACTCCGCGCCTCTGTTATTATTTCTACATATGTGGTGGCTCGTGTAGCCCGGTATATTATGGCTCGTGTAGCCCGGTATATTATGGCTCGTGTAGCCCGGTATATTAAAAAATGACTTCTTATTCTCATTTAATTAAGTCTCAGTCAATATAATACATGTGAATTTATATTGTAACAATTTTAGATTGGCCGTCAACTCGTCAAAGTGATTTGGAAGGCGTCTGATATGATATTTAACTTCAAAATAGATATGTTTCCGTTACGGTGTCGCTCGTTTAAGAAGGTATCCACTGACACAGAGATGCTATTTTGAGACTGTGATTTCATTCACAAATCTAAGAGTACGCAAAGTTTTGATCAAAGAGTTAGAAAAGAGATAAAAATGAAAATATAAGAATATACAGCACAAGTACAAACATATACGTATACACACATATACATATATATATATATATATATCAACGTAAAGAACGACGCTTGTATAGGAGAATATTCCACGCAAGATGAGGAGAGAGAACGAAACAAATGAAAAAATTAGGTAACCACCCTGGAATCGAACCCGGGATCTTCCGATTGCCGGTCATCATTCTGAATGGTTACGGAGATAGAGCTGTTTGAATCTACAAATACAAAAGCATTGTTAATGGTAATCAAGAAAGAGAAACCAATTACTGTTTCTAACATTTAATGTTTAAACATTGGCATTTTGAATGGTATCAGATACAGAAATGACAAATTTGTTACAGTTTACAATACGTTTTCGAAAATCCCACCGTCAACCTCAATGCAAAAACCGTAGACATACACTATATCTGCATATTCGGCATGTGTGAAGGTGTGTGGCATTCTTAACACTGCTTCAAACACTGAAAAATGTCACTCACAACAGTCAGCTGTCGATTGGCTTATATTACATGCTTACATTACAGCTTACATGGTTCAAGGTTATAGGGGAGGGAAGGGGGAGGAAGAGCTGCGCGCGCAAGATTCAAACAGCTCTATCTCCGTAACCATTCAGAATTAGACACATGTTCATATGAACTTTTTTCTCACAATGACCGATATTATCACCTCCCGAAGTATTGACCTTTCCTCCTGAAACACCCTGTATATGTGTGTGTGTGTGTGTGTGTGTGTGTGTGTGTGTGTGTACACACACACACAAAAAAATAAATATGTGTAATATACATATATATATATATACATATATATATATATATATATATATATATATATATATATATATATATATATATATATATATATATATTCCAAGGTACAAAGCATTATTCGCCCGAATGTGTAAAATATGTCGTATTTACAACATTTACAAATTAACATTTAAAATTAAATGAATTATAATTTACTTATCTTTGCCTTTTCTTTTATTTAATTTAATTACATTTTGTCCAAACTTTGAAAGTTAGAAATCTTTGTCATAATTCGAATTTATGTGATAAGCCTAAATCAACAACTATAGTTAGCTTTAAAATAAATTAAAGCTTTACCCGTCGTTCTCGTCTAAAAATAAAAAGGTTTTAAAACAGGGTGAGAGAAAAGTTTTTAAGGATTTTTATACATACATCTATTTACATAACATTATACAGATAAATGTTCAAATGATGAAAAAATCAAACTAAAAGTTTATAAGAATTTTATTCATACAAATATTTTGTTAAATTGTAATTGAATCTTGAAGGAGTTCTCCATCCGCTATGATATATTTGTGGATTCGCTCTGTGAAACTCTTCATTGTTCTTCTGAACATATCGAGTGGAATCCTTTTCAGTTCTTCGTCTATTCTGCGGCCAAGCTCATTCATATTTGGGTAGATGAAACCAGGAGTGTAGAGTTTGTCACGCAAATAAGCCCAAAGCCAGAAATCGCATGGAGTTAAATCAGGTGATCTGGCTGGCCACTCGATGGGACTTCGCCACCCAAGCCATCTTCCTTCAAGGTTCGTAACTTCGTATCCAGAATCTCTCGGCTAGCTGCAGAGTAATGTGACTGCGCTCCATTATGTTGATGAAGCCAGCTCCTGCGAACGTCATTAGTAGACTGCGGCAAAACTTTGTCTCTCAATACCTGGCAATAGCGTTTTCTATCCATCGTATCTCTGGATATATCAAAGGAAACGAGTCCTGAATAAACAATGCATGCCCAAACTGGTAGTGTCGCCCCTTTAACGGGTTTAACGGGTTTTGGGATTTTTTTTTCGCCCAGTAGTGAACGTTGTGTTTGTTTCCTTTATTCGTTAAACCGAAGACACATTCATCTGAAAATTTGTTCTTTCGACGAAATCTGGATCACCGTTGAACTTTTGTCTCTGTTTCAGAAAACTGCGACCGTCTATCAGAATGGTCTCTGTTTCAGAAAACTGCGACCGTCTATCAGAATGATCGTCGTGTATGAGGAGAGCGTAAGCGGGTTTGTAATCGTGGTACCCCTGTGATTTCAATATTTTTTGCGATTGAAAATTTGGAAATACTCAATTCCTCTGCGACTTTTCTCGTTCAAGTTGTTGGATCGACTTGAAAAGTGGCGAGGACATTTTCTTTGTTATTGTCTTTGTTTGTATAGTTGCTTTGAAAATTATCGCATACTGCAGTGATATAATTAGAGTTAATTTATTATTAACAAATTATTTGTATGTATAAAATCCTTGAAGACTTTTCTCCTGTCTGTATATATCACTACCAGTCTCTGTATAATCAAGGGTTAATGATTCGATGCACATTTAATCAGGGTTCGCAAAAATCCAATTACCCAGCAAAAACCCAGTTTTTTGGGTTTTTGCTGGGTTTTTGCCAACCCTGCTTTTAATGCATAAAAAAATAAGAGTGACACCTGAAGGACGAATGATTGAAATAATGATTTCTGATTAAGTTTGCTGATCAAATTTGAATCTGAATGGCTGGTTTTGAAGGCAAAATGAGGGTAGAAAATGGCTCGAGTACTCTTTTGTTTGTAAGAATCCAAGTAACATTTCCACATCTCTGTAGGCAAGAACGAATTGAGTACATAAAAATACGGGCTATGTCATGACCAATGCTGTAACACCACTTCCCGTCAATCAGCAAAGTTAGGGACACTGTCCTCCGCGTCAAGATTATGTAGCGACCCGCGATTCAGCTCCAATATAAAACTGCGGGTCCCCTCCGTCAAATGACCTTAGATGTTGCGAAAGAGGTTGAACAACCTAATCAACCAACCAACATAAAAATACTGGAACGATCTAGTGACGAAAATACGAACCTAGTAGGCCTATTCGTTGCTAACTTGTCGTGTGAACAGTTATCGCGGATAGATTCATCGCGCTTAAACTTATTACTTATGCCACCATTATACGTCGTCAATATAAAGTACAGGGTGTTCACAAAATAATCGTACAAATTTACCTTATTTCCAGTGGAATTTGTACGCTTTTTTTGTGGTCATCCTGTATTATTGATGTTGTATGCTTACTATTTCACACAATAACAAAGAAATATTTTAAAAATTAACTTATTTAAGTTAAAAGTAATGGATCGTGACTTAACCTTACTTAACCGAACCTAACTCAACTTATCTAACCTAAATATTCTATCCTACCCTAACCTAACCTTCCACTACAAAATTTGGATCACCTGAAGATCAGGGCCCCCAGCCTCAATTACCAAATGATATCTTCATTAAAACTAACGAAAAAATCACGACTTAACCTAACCAATCGTCAAGGGCGTACAGTTGACCTAACCGGACATTCAATTTAATTTATTATTATATTTGGTACTGTAAAGCAAAAAACAAGAATACACAGGGGCCCTGATCTTCAGGCGATCCCAAAATTTATTTATTACTTAGAAATAAAATGTTGATATCGAATTGGTGAAAACGGCAGTTTTGGAAAATAGTAAGTGAGCAACGTTTCAAATCCGGTAATAAAATTAGAACTCCGGCTAATTCCTCATTAATACTCGAGTATTCAGGAGCACTCACGAGTACTTTCGGAGGTACTTCTTTTTTTTTTTTATACTGACTGTTACGAATCTTCCTGATGCTGAAAAATCTGGTGATGAATATTGGGAATGAATTTGCGATCTATGGAAATATCCATGCTGGTGAATTTTCATGCGACGCCTCTTCCACTGTTCCATCAAGGAAAACTCCAGTTAAAATGCGTGTGTCGCAAGAAGACTGTGCATTCTGTCACACTTCACAATACACTACTCATTGGGAGAGATAAAAAGGGTCAGAAGTTCTTCCTTAAGCTACGAGAAGCTCGGAGATCAATCCTCTTGCGTACATCTGATAGGAATTTGATCGCTGTTTGCGGAAAACACGTGTTCTCCCACATCTCTATTAAATCTAAAGAAAATATTAGCTGGGTTAAAAAATGTGAATGATAACATCATCCCACAATCTCATCACATTGCTGCAATACCCTGTCCAAACCTTTCATGAATTACATGGCAGGATTACAGATCACAGTAACTGTATAAACTTATTCATTTATGATAAAATAAAATAAAATTTTATTCGTATATATATATATATATATATATATATGATCATCTGACGATCAGGGCCCCCAGCCTTCGTTAGTTAGCCTCATAAGGCTAACTAACGGAAATATCACGACTTAACCTAACCAATCGTTAGGTCAACTCTACGTCCTTAACGATTGGTTAGGTTAAGTCATGATATTTTCGTTAGTTAGCCTTATAAGGCTTATAAGTTAGCCTTATAAGGCTAACTAACGAAGGCTGGGGGCCCTGATCTTGAGGTGATCCTATATATATATGTTACACACAAACTGTGAATGGAACAATGAACTCTTCTGGGAAAAATTAAATCCACTAGTCCGAATAAGTAATGGTAAATGACAAATACTAAAGTTTTTCTTCTTCATGATGGAAGCCCAACGTGGGCAACGGGTCACTCGAAGTGAGGTCGCAAAATATAGTTTGCCTCACTAGCTATCTGCCATTACTTATTCGAACTATAGTCGACTTAATTTTCCTCAGAAGTGTTCCTTGTTCCATGCACGGCGGTGTCTGTGTAACATAAAAGTTTCTCAGGGGACCATTCTTACTTGTAACACACACACACACACACACACACACATATATATATATATATATATATATATATATATATATATACACACACACACTCTGAAACTGGACTGGATGAAAATTACTTCTGTTAGAGCGAGCAAAAGGTAATATTTAACAAAATTTTCTAAAATCTGATCAAAGAGAGGCTTAAAATCTTTGAATGAAATGTATTGGAAACTGAACGATCTAATCTGAAATGAGAATTTGCCAAATTTTTCTTTATTTCTATGTAAGGAGCACCTTTAACGAATATATTATATATATATATATATATATATATATATATATATAATAGATCGATAGATAAATCGCTTATGAAGCTTCTATCTTTAAAAGAATCTTTGGAAAACATTTCTCGTGTCTTTCAAAGAAACAAATCAATGTTCCAAATGTTTAAATACAGGGTGTACCTAAAGGTACATACATCTAAATTTACTACTTCGCGAATATTATATGCGTACGAACCAGGCTTTTGTTTCAAAACTTAGTTTTCTCTATCAAGTGGTGTTGTGATGTACAGATCTGAATTTACGATAACCGACACTGAGAAAATGTCTGAAATAACGTCAAAGCTTATTTGTCTTATTTTGAGGAATTTTCGTAATAAAGATTTATAATATATTAGGAGCAAGTGTAGTTTACGTCTCCCTGACGCAAAAGGGGTCACAAACTACACTAGATCAAAGTCGGGGAACGTAAACTACACTAGGATCTTTAGGATACATTTTTTAAATGAATCCATCAAATAAAACCTTTAAAACTAACGAAAATATGGATCAGGGTGGCTTTCTTTCATTGACACAATTCGGGGGTGGCTTTCTTTCATTGATCTGTAAGTTATTTAGGTAGGCAGGTTATTTAGGTTAGGTTAGGTTAAGTTGTGATATTTTAGTTAGTTTAAATGAAAATATCATGACTTAACCTAACCAATTATCAAGGGCATACAGTAATAAATAAACAATTTCTCATGAAGGCGTTTTAATTACAGTCTTTACTTTAGTGATTTTGGGTGGGGGGGCCATTGTTTAGTTGATCATATTTTAGGATGGCATTGTTTACTAGAAACTTTTGGGGGTGGCTTTCTTTCATTGATCCGAAAATATTACGACTTAACCTAACCAATCGTCAATTTATATACCGGGTGAACCAAAAGTAGGTGGACAGTAAATGATAACGTTTATTTTGAGAATACATATACAATTATATTTAATTTTTTTGTATACTATAATACAAAATAAAAAAAAAAATTAACTTATACCAATACAATACAAAGCACTGAAAATTTTATCAACGCAGGTGCTCAAATTGCTGTCCATCACAATTTACACAGCTTTGAAGTCTACCTTTCACACTTCGACA
The DNA here is from genome assembly GCA_023014485.1 of Bathynomus jamesi. Classification (NCBI taxonomy): domain Eukaryota; kingdom Metazoa; phylum Arthropoda; class Malacostraca; order Isopoda; family Cirolanidae; genus Bathynomus; species Bathynomus jamesi. The sequence continues at coordinate 257,071 of JAJOZX010001636.1, forward strand.
AACATTTTTGCACAAGTTTCTTTGTGCATTAATTTCTTGAAATGCATCTCTGGTGTAATTTTTCAAATCACCAACAACACTTCGTGGTTTTCGACTATAAACTTTGTCCTTGAGTACTCCCCAAAAGAAAAAATCCATTGGGGTAAAGTCAGGTGAACGTGCAGGCCATTCAATTGGACCTCTTCGGCCGATCCATTTCTCGGGAAATGTTTCATCAAGATACTCACGGACTGCTCTTGAATAATGTGGAGGGGCCCCATCTTGTTGGAAATAGAGGTCATGTGAATTAGGCTGTTGTTGTAAGTGTGGAACAACTTCATTCATTAGAATTTCGAGATACTTATCACCTGTGACTGTTCCATCAACAAAAATTGGTCCTAAAACACCAGAACTTGAAATACCACCCCAAACAGTGACACCAGGCTGGTTTAGTTGCTGCTCTAATGTTAAATGCATGTTCTCACTATACCAGTAAACACAATTATGTCGGTTAACATGACCTGATAATTTGAAAGAAGCCTCATCGGTCCACACAATGTTATCTAAAATTATTGGATTTCCTTCAATTTCGTTCAGCATGATCTCACTAAATTGCAGCCGCCTGTCTGGGTCATCCTCCAATAAGCCATGAATTAGCCGTGGATGATAAGCTTTCAACCCAATAGATTTCAGAATTCGTATAATAGAGGTTTGTGAAATGTCCAGTTCTGCTGAGGCTCTTCTGGTGGACTTTTTGGGACTGTGAACAAATGCTTCGGCAACAAGTTGCTTATTGTCCTCTGTGCAAACTGTTTTGGGTCGACCAGTTCTTGGGGCATTAAGAATTGAGCCAGTGGCATCAAATTTGTCACGAATGTGGTAAATGGTTCCTCTCTTTGGGGCTTGAGTACCAAATGTTTCAACCCATTTTGTTCTAACAGTTTCAGTATTTTGAGATTTCCAATACTCTTTTAACACCCATTTTCTGGCATCAGTATTTAGATTATTTGCCATTATGGGTTCTCTGAACTATCTGAAAAGAAAAAAGATTAAATTTAAATAAATTTAGTTATAATATTTAATATAATATAACACAAACACCATAGTTATAATGAACACCATAGTTATAATATAATATAACAAACCCTATTCAACCTACTGTCCACCTACTTTTGGTTCACCCGGTATATATATATATATATATATATATATATATATAAATTGACGATTGGTTAGGTTAAGTTGTAATATTTTCGTTAGTTTTAACGTTTTATTTGATTAGGTATACGCAGACAAAGTTGGGGAACACAAACTACACTAGGATAATGTAGGGGGACGTTAACTACACTTGCTCTATATAATATTATATAATATTATATGTTAATGATATATTATATTTTGTGAATATTCCTTGTTACACTTTTTGGGGATCAAATGTAGAATTCGGACCCCAGCCTTCTTTAGTTAGCTTTATAAGGCTAACTAACGAAAATATCACGACCTAACCTAACCAATCGTTAGGTTAACTGTACGCCCTTTACGATTGGTTAGGTTAGGTCATGATATTTTCGTTAGTTAGCCTTATAAAGCTAACTAAAGAAGGCTGGGGTCCGAATTCTACATTTGATCCCTTTTTGGATCACCTGAAGATCAGGGCCCCCAGCCTTCTTTAGTTAACCTTATAAGGCTAACTAACAAAAATATCACGACCTAACCTAACCAATCGTTAGATCAACTGTACGCCCTTGACGATTGGTTAGGTTAGGTCGTGACATTTTCGTTAGTTCGCCTTATAAAGCTAACTAAAGAAGGCTGGGGACCCTGATCTTCAGGTGATCCAAAAATTGAAAATGTTTGTTTGAATGAAATTTCTTAAAAATCTGTAATGGTTTTAAAATTTTTATAGGGGTTGGAGATTGTGTTGGGAGGTGGGTGAAGGGGCTGGCCCTTTGGGGGGGGGGGAGGTTGGGAGAAAACCTTCTACAAGAATGTCATAAAATCTTTCATACCCAGAGTTGAATATTGTAGATTGTGCCGCGTCAGGATCACAAATTTTTGGGTCTCTCGAAATTTTGTAAGGCTACACGAGTGACTTTGTCGCTGCGTCAGACTTGTAAGGTGTCGCAGCGACACAATGGCAGTGGCTGTTGCAAATCGTTCGGGTGTGACAAATCGCTGCGATTTCTTCGTTTTTAGTGCCACGTGGCAGTGACAAAGCTGCTCGTGTAGCCTACCGTACTTGGAACAGTACAATGCAGCCGGATGCAACTTTGTTTTATTAACTACAGAGAGAGAGAGAGAGAGAGAGAGAGAGAGAGATTAGTTTTAAAATCCCAGTTATGGTATGCCGAAAGGAGTTAGTGTTAAAATTTACAGTTGGCAACCCTATGCCCCATTTTCAAACAGATTTTCGCTGAAGATTGTAATCGAAAGACACCTTGTGTTTGATAGTGTTTTTCAATATAAATTCTCAACTTGGTTAAGATTCGGTAGAACACATCCACCAAACTCGATATTGATATTTATACAGCGAGATAGGGCGAAAAAAACAAGAAAACTTTATTCTATACTAATTTTGCCGGAAATTCCTATTTATCGAAATATTTACTTTCGAAATTATTAAGTTTTGGCGCCATTATTCACTAGTGTGACTAGTCAAACCATCTCGTCCAGTGCGTATGTAGTCATGTTATTATCATTAGCCAATCAGCGGCTGCCCTATTGTCACGTGACACCCCCGCGCATGTCCAGTGCTGAAATTTGAATTCAACAATTGATTCAGAATGGTGGTGTGTAATGGGTGTTCTAATTCCAAGTGGGACGTTATTAAACAAGTTTTGAGGGACGATAGCACTGCTGTTGCTATATTTCGAGCTCACGGTATGCTCAGTTAGGTCAACCGTATGCCCGGTTAGGTTAATTGAATGCCCGGTTAGGTTAATTGAATGCCCGGTTTGGTCAACTGTATGCCCTTGACAATTGGTTAGGTTAAATTGTGTTATTTTCGTTCGTTTTAATGAAAATATCACGACTGGTTCTAACATAGGCCTAGATGACGTCCCACTCGGACTGAGTTTCCGACGGTTCAATAGGAATTGACCAATATTTCCAACTAGGTTAGGTTACTTTTGCCGTGAATATTACTGACGAAAATAGGGTTTTCTGGTGTATTTATTTGTTGTTTCAATTGATTCTGGCCTTTTTACCCACCAATTTCCGCTCTTCAAATCCTGGGGGGGGGGGGTCCATAACGGTGCATTTGCGGCAAAAATGAAGGTCAGATTCAATTGAAACAGCATGAAATACACCAAAAAACTTATTTTCGTCACCAATTTGGGTGGATGTGTTGAAACCAACCACTACATACTAGCCATAGTAAAAGAGGGCGAAGCCTAATTCAAATAATTGTCAACTGAATTGAATAAAGAAAACGAAATAAATCAAAGAAAACGGAATAATAATAAAAAGGCTGTTCAATTAAATGATAAACTCAGATAAATATAATCCCTTAAATTTCTTACAACGTTTCATACGATAGCAGAAAAAAAAATTCAGTAATGGTTCTGACGAAACCATTTGTTGAAAAATAAACTCTTGCATTAATTAAGTTTTTGGATTAATTAATTTGCATATCATTATTCCGTCTTTACTCTTAATTCCTTTCGTGCGTCCTCTCTTCTTCCTGGAAACGATTTCAAAAGTGACATTTTTAAAAACATCCGCTAGGTGGCGCTGTTGGAGAGTCGGAAATTTCAAAAGTGAAAAGTATGGCAATTTCCTATGAAATAACCACGGTTGCACCTTGCCAAATGAAGAGTAAAAGCTAAATAATTAAACAGGAATGCGTGCCACCATGCAATATACGTTCTGAACATTAAGTCCTTGGAGCTGTTTCCATATTTCATTTCAAAAGGATATTCATGTAAATATTAATTACTGTTTCAGAGTTAAAATCTCGAATGTGATATCGTTTATTACTTGTTACATAGGTAATTATAAACTCCATTTTATGAAGTGCCATGTATGCATACATGTATATTAATAATTTACAGCAGCTTATATATATATACAAACTCAGAATGGTCCCCTGAGAAACTTGTATGTTAAACACAGACCGTGCATGAAACAAGGAACTCTTCTGGGAAATTACATCCACTATGGTTCGAATAAGTAATGATAAATGACAAATACTATAGTTTTTTCTTTTTCATGATGGAAAGCCCAACGTGGGCATCGGGTTAATCGCAAAGAGGCCCCAAAATATAGCTTCCCTCACCAGATATCTGCAAAGCAGATAGGATCCAGCTTTGGGACAGGATCTAGGGTTCACAGCTTACACTTAGCCTACTATATTCAGAACCTCAATATACGCAAGAAACTCGTTGCATTCGCGTCGGATTGAATACATCAAAGAAAACGGGGTAACTATTGTATTTTTAGCCAAAAAACAAAATTTAAATCTCAACCGGGACATTGAGAGTCCACTTTTTAAGGCACATAACACGTCCGTTGAATATACACAAACTCAGAATGGTCCCCTGAGAAACTTATATGTTAAATACAGACCGTGCATGGAACAAGGAACTCTTCTGGGAATTTACATCCACTATAGTTCGAATAAGTAATGATAAATGACAAATACTATAGTTTTTTTTTCTTTTTCATGATGGAAAGCCCAACAGTGCTTTTTTTGTTAAAAAAGAGGTGTCGGTACTCATATCTTGATAAATTGTAAAATTCCTCTCCCACCCCTCCCCCCTTCCTGCGCCCCCTCCCCCTTCTCTATTGAATTTGTGATTAACTTTTAATAAAAAAAAGTTGATAATAAAAATCAAAAATACATAATAAAAATTAGAATTTTTAACATTTATAGACGTCCGCTTATTACTTTGAGTTCTAAAGAATTAAAAAATGAAAACACCAAAATTAGTTTTTCATAGAAAATTCCAAATTTTCATCACGTTTTCATCCCACAAAACGTCCCATTTGGCGGGAGCGAAGGGAGGGTGGAGGGGTCATGTGACGTCAGCCAACGAACTGTCATGTGACTTTGTTGTTCCCGCCAAATGAGTCAGTCGAGATGGGAACGTTAATTTATTTGAGCGGACGTGTCAACGTCGTTCTGAAAAAAAGGTGCCGGTACGCCGTACCGGAGAGTACCGTCACCAAAAAAAGCAGTGTATGTGTGTATATATATATATATATATATATATATATATATATATATACAGAGGCATGCAAGAAGTAAATAGACCCCCTTAATTTTATGGTAAAATGTATGCATCCAAATTTTTTGGCCATTATTATGACTAATATTCGTTTCCTTTTTTTAGATTGTAATATACCCATCCTAGAACATGCCTCGAACACAAGATTCCAAAGAAATTTCTGACTTTCAACGAGGACGGATTGTTGGTCAATCTGAGGGTGGACTGTCCCAGCGACAAATAGCTAGGAATCTCGGAATACCCCTTTCTACTGTTAACAGAATAATAGTCCAATTTAAAGAAAAGGGCAAAACATCAATTGAATCACGACCTGGTCGACCTGGGCCTTCTGACAGATGTCTTCGTTTTGTTCAAAGATCTGTTGAGAACAACCCTCGCTTAAAAGCTTCAGAAGTGGCAGAAAAACTCAAAATTAGCCCAAGAACAGCAGTAAACTATCTTCATCAGCTTGGTTATTATGGACGTGCAGCTATATCTTGTGTTCGAGGCATGTTCTAGGATGGGTATATTACAATCTAAAAAAAGGAAACGAATATTAGTCATAATAATGGCAAAAAAATTTGGATGCATACATTTTACCATAAAATTAAGGGTGTCTATTTACTTCTTGCATGACTCTGTATATGATGCAGCCCACCAGGAAAAAATGAAAATCGATTCCAAGGCCTTTCGCGTAATCAACAGTACATCTCATCCACTAATTTCTGGATTGTTGACATATTCCATTGATTCACTTATGTTTTTTATCACGATTTTTAATTATTAACTCCGCAAAACCCCAACTGTTGTGTTGTAACCCAAATTGCTCAAAACCATTTAATCCTATGTGGAGGGCTACGTCACGGCCAATATTGTAACACCGTTTCCTGTGGATCAGCGAAGTTAAACGACATTGAGTCGGATAGTTGGATGAAAGACCGTCTTCTGCGTCCAGGTTTTTTTTAGCACTACCTGGTTCAGACTGCACGTAACGCTGTAGGTTCCCTCCGTTATATGATAGTATATGTTGCGAAGGAGGTGAAACACTCACTGAGCCCTCTGTGAACAGAATTGTTTGAAGGTTCAAGTTATAAATGCAGGTTGTTTGAACCCTTAATATTTCGTAGCAGTTGTCCATAGAGGGTTAATATTAACAAAAAAATATAGAGATTCCGAACGAAATTGCTTTACAGATTAAACTATATCGAGCCATTTTAAGAAAGTTACTATACATTCAAAACCGCATTTAATTCACTATCCTGATGAACAAAACTGTATTTCGAAAGTAAAAAAAAAAACCCTACTAAGTAAACTACTATCATAAACTAAACTACTAAACAGAAAAAAAAAAAAAAAAAAATCCACAGAACCAGCTTCCTATAGACCCATTACTTTACTATGCACACCTTCCAAAGTAACAGAAAGACTAATCTTACAAATCACCAACCCACACATTCCACTATCGCCTACTCAACATGGATTCAGACTCACCACTCAACCACGACATTACTCACTAACTTCACGCAGCACATCATGGATGGCATCAACTCCAGACGACCAGCTCAACGTACACTATTAGCAACAATAGACATTAGTAAAGCATTTGATGCTATCCCACGCTTCCCTCTCATAAACAAAATACTCAACACAACCCTGCACAATAACACCAAAAGGTGGCTGAGCAACTATCTTTCAGGAAGATACTCACATGTCACATTTAATGGCAAGTCATCCAAAACAAGATTTTTCCGAACGGGGTCCCTCAAGGCTCTGTTCTCTCACCAACACTCTTCAACTTATACATGCATGACATTCCAACACCCATAGATAACAAGCTTACATTATCATCATATGCAGATGACATCACTCTAACATCCACCCACAACAACATCGACACCGCTACAAATAACCTACAAACATACATAAACAGTATACAAGACTGGCTCACACACAATAGACTCAAAGTAGCGCCCACAAAATCAACCATCACCTTGCTTACAAGCAACACAAAAGAACACCAGGTAATTCCACAGCTTACACTAAACAACATCAACATTCCACACACTCACAGGACCAAAATACTTGGGGTCACATACAACACATCATTATCTTTTGCAAACCACATTCAGGATATTAAAAACAAATGTACGTCAAGACTTAACACGCTTAGGGTACTAACAGGCACAAACTTTGGACACCAGCAGGAAACAACATCACTCATATACAAACAATATATTCGCTCAGTTATGGACTATGCTAGCCCATGCTGGGCACCCATTATCTCAAACACACACACATAAACACCTTACAGACAATACAAAACAACGCACTTCGTATCATTACAGGATGCACTCAAACAACACCCACCAATAGAACACCTGCACACAGAAACAAAAATACTGAAAGTTAGGGAACATTTAGACATGAAGGGAACACAATTCATGGCAGCAGCGACAACTAACCCACAACACCCTTGCCACCACATGTACAATCACGCACCGACACCTCGCACCATTAAGGTAACACCAGAGAGACATTATAACCAAATACTCCATTCCATACCACGCCCCACCTAACCCACAAAGCACTGACACGACTCGGTCCGAATGCGGTCCTAGGTGCGAAGCCGCCACCCATTAACAGGTCAGAGATCAGCCTGAGGAGATCGGATCGAGTTAACTTAGCACGATTCCGATGTGGACATCACCCAACTTACTAACATATAAACACAGACTAGACAACTCCATAGACGACAACCTGCCACCTGTGCCACGACACACCACAAACAATTGAACACATTATGACAGACTGTACCGCTCTAGCACAACAACGAACACAACACAACATCACTAGTGCGCTGAACCTCTGGTCCACTCCGAAGAGGGCGATCGGTTACCTGCGTGCCGCCGGCTTGCTCGATCAGGGTGGGCTGATCGGCTAAACAACAACAACAACAACAACAACAAAAAAAACTACTAAAAGTTCCCGAGCTTTTGCACCTTAAGACACCCCAGTGACATTTGTTCTTCTTTCGCTGCACCCAGAAGGATTTTCGTCTTCCATTGTTCAACATCCAACTCCCCACCTTCTTTTCTCCAACACCACCACGTAACTTCAAACTAAGCCTTTACAGCTTTCGACTGGACGTAATAAATCGTATCAACGACTTGTTTTCATCATTTTCATGAAATTTCGCACCACACTCTAAGTAGAAAGTCCAAATCAAGAACCAAAATTCTTGATTCAACCTTTGAGTCGCATATAACTTTAAACTAACTTAATAATATTGTAGTAATAACCAACGTAAGCATTAACGAATGTAATTGCCTAATTTTAAAATTTGTCTTCAAAAACAGGAAGCAATATGGCAGCAGTCATTCCAAATCCAGAGGATCTCTACCACACGAAACACCTTCTTCTTCGAACCAATTCTACCAAACGAAACCCGAGCCACATTGAAAAACTTTAAAAATAAAAACGCGGTTATCATTTTAATTCCATAAAAAATATATGGACGAATATCAGATTACGTAGCATAGCAACCCTACTCACAAAACATGAATGATTTAGTACTGCAAGGTGTATTCAAATCAGGCAGTCCTGACTCGCCATCCGATTACCGGTGTAAGGTCCCAAATTATATCCCCCTCCTTAAACTATACCCAGGTACATTCTGTGAGCTCTCAGAATCTACCCCTACCTCCCAGAATCTATCCCCCTAGATAATACGTCAGTGTACAAATATCCAGTCTCCGGGGTAGATACTGGGAAATTCCATTATCTGCTCCCTTGCTAATAACCTAGCCTAGCCTAGCCTAACCTAACACCACATTACCTATTAAGGGTTAATTAACAAAGGGGTAGATAGTGGGGTTTCCCATTATCTACCCTGGGGGTAGATAATGGATGGGATTTCCCAGTATCTACCCCAGAGATTGGACATTTGTATACTGGCGTATTGTCTGGGGGTAGATTCCGGGAACTCCCAGAATCTACCCGGGGGTAGACAATGGGAGCTCTCAGAATGTACCTGGGTATAGTTTAAGGGGGGAATATAATTTGGGACCTTACACCGGCCAGTCTCCGGGTTTCCATCCTAAAGTAAAGTACTGTATTTGAAAATATTGTATACAATAGACCAAGCAAAGTTTTAGCCAAACACGACATCCTAGCAAAACTACAATTTGGATTTAGGGAAGGTCACACCACAAAAGACGCTATCGATATGCTATTAGAAAATATCTATAAAAACCTAACCTATGAAAACTACTATCTTAGTTTTCCTAGACCTGTTGAAAGCCTTTGATACACTCTCACATGATATCTTACTAGATAAATTAAATACATGTGGCATAACAAGAATATACTACAGTGGTTTAAATCATCGTTACCAGTATATTAAACTAAAGGACATTTCATTAGAATATGCTCTATTGGAAAATGGGGTTCCACAAGGATCTATCCTTGCACCCTTACTTTTCTTAATTCATGTAAATGAGTTATTTGCCAACAACATTAAACTGTATTCAGTACTCAGACGATAGAACACTCGCTTCTACACACCACGATATCAACTCCCTAATAAAAGAAATGAACAGGCAATTAGAACATGTCTATCAATGAATATGTGCAAATAAGCGTTTACTGAACTCGACAGAATTTGAATTGGATTGAATAACCTTTATTAATGATAAAATAAATACATTGGTTTTTACAATTTACAATGACATAAATAATTGTGAAGCTGGACTATTTATTTTATTTAATTTGGCCCTTGAACTTTAAGCTTTACTGGGCTTTTATATGATTGTAACTAAAATCTGTAATCGCGTACATTCCATTAGCCACACTTGAAGAAGACTGTTCAACAATTGTCGAAGAATTGGCCCAGAAACTCAATTCATCCCCGTCCACCATCCATCGACATTTGCAACAACTCGGGAAAGTGCCTAAGTTAGGAAAATGGGTGCCACATGAATTGTCGGTCGACAATTTGAGGGTGCGGGTAAACATTAGCACAGCTTTTCGTTTCCGTGAACTCCAATATCCATTTTTGCACCGTTTAGTGACTGGTGATGAAAAGTGGATACTGTACCAGAATGTTAAGCGCCGTCGACAGTGGGTTTGTGCCGGAGAACCAGTGACACCACAGCCAAAACCAAATCTTCACCCTCGGAAGGTGTGCTTAGTGTTTGGTGGGATAAGGTGGTGTAATACACTTTGAAACCTTACCACACAACCAACAATCACCGCTCAAGTCTACTGTCAACAACTGGATCGATTGAACACTGCACTAAAAGAAAAGAGACCTTCTTTGGTTAATCGGAAAGGAATCGTGTTCCACTACGACAACGCACGTCCTCATACCGCTCGGATCACTTCTGCAAAAATTGAGGAGCTTGGGTGGGAAAAACTTCCACATCCTCCATATTCTCCAGACCTTGCACCTTCAGATTATCATCTCTTCAGGAGTCAGCAAAACTATCTTGACGAGAAACAGTATACTTCTTTAGATGACCTGCACACCAGTCTTTGTACGTTTTTTGCCTCAAAACCGCCTGAATTTTATAAACATGGCATTGAAAAGCTTGTAGGACGTTGTCAGAGTGTCATTGATTCCGATGAAAAATATATACTAGATTAAAAAGTTTCAGTTGAGTTTTTTTTTGTCCTTCAAATTCCGATCTAAAAAAACTACATTACTTATGGGATGACCTGATATTTCCCCCGCAGCTTCAGAAAGGGGGACATAGTTTAAAAGGTCATTATTAGCGGGGGAGATAATTTAACAGGTTTTACTTATCTTATTTACGTAATAGAATTTTTAAGATATGTATATAAGATACGTATCTTGAAAATTCTTTATATTCTATGGATCACCCGAAGATCAGGGCCCCCAGCCTTCTTTAGTTAACTTTATAAGGCTAACTAACGAAAATATCACGCCTAAACCTAACTAATCGTCAAGGACGTACAGTTAACCTAACCGGGCATTCAAATCTTATCCTATTTAAATAATGGTTCTCTATTTATTATATGTTTGCAATAAATAATAAATTTGTTGTTATTGTTTTCTTATCTTATTTTGGTTAATTTGCAGAGTTTAAACTTTTGGGGGGATATAGTTGAAAAGATCAACGTTGGGGTGATGATTGTTGAAAAGAGTATGTTGGGGGGGTGGCAAATAGTTTAAATATCCAGTTACTAATCAAGAATATCTGTGTGTGCACCATCATTTTCGTAACAAAGGATTATGACGGGCGGTATGGTTTAATGTCGAGATCTTTTGTCATGTGATCTTTCATTGTGGACATTGTTCTGCTCGCGTTGTTGGTCTTCCCGACCGTGGTCTGTCCTTGATGGAGCCAGTTTCAAACAGCTTTTTCTCCCGGCGTAATACCGTCTTGTTCGGTGGTGCAGCCTCATTGAATCTTGTGTTGAAATCATTCTGGATATCACGCATCGTTTTGCCAGTATGTGACCTTTCATGAACCCATGTGCTCATCACTATCCTTTCCTCCAGAGTGTAAGTGGACTGGTCTGCCATTGTTCACACAACTCTAATACCTGGAAAAGAAAAAAATGTCAATGAATCACGTATAAATTCAATTAATCACAAAAATAAAATTGGTATTACAATATGTACATTTTATAGGGGATGACGGGACTTTTCGAATCCCCTGTACATAAAGTTACCGAGGTCGTGGGTTCGACTCTCGTTGTTGCTAGTTAACCCTTATGTTTACGAATATTTTTTGTTTAAACCAAGAACTATAATATTTATTTTATTCAAAACTGATAATATTAATAAATCGTCACTTACGCTACATACATTTTGGGTTCGTTTTCAGACTGCAAAACTAAACCGGATCTTTTCCGTTTGACTGCCGCCATTGAAACATAATTAAACTTTTGGTGCTGGTTAAGTGTGCGGTCTACCTAGCTTTTAGTTAGCCTTATAAGGCTAACTAATGAAACTATCACGACTTAACCTAACCAATCGTCAAGGGCGTACAGTTGACCTAACGATTGGTTAGGTTAAGTCGTGATATTTTCGTTAGTTAGCCTTATAAGGCTAACTAAAAGCTAGGTAGACCGCACACTTAACCAGCACCAAACTTTTTGTATTTTGTATTTTAACTGAAATGTCTTGATGATACAAAATAAGTTACTTTATAAAAAAGCTTTTCTTAATTTCCCCTTCAAATTTTGTTTCTTATAACATTTTAATTACTTTCAAGATCCATGCTTAATTTTTAAGTTTTAATCGTGTACTCAAAAAAATAAGGGGATCACCTGAAGATCAGAGCCTCCAGCCTTCTTTAGTTAGCTTTATAAGGCTAACTAACAAAATATCACGACCTAACCTAACCAATCGTCAAGGTCGTACAGTTGACCTAACGATTGGTTAGGTTAGGTCGTGATATTTTCGTTAGTTAGCCTTATAAGGCTAAGTAAAGAAGGCTGGGGGCACTCACCTCTTATGTTTCAATGGCGGCAGTCAAACGGAAAAGATCCACTCAACCTATAAAATGTAAAAACCCATTTATAGAAAAGTTGCATCTTAGTAATATTATTATTATTATTATAATTATTATCATTATTATTAATATTACTTCCAGTGTGATATTACTGTCCCATTGTCTTTGAAAACGTTAATAATAATAAATTATTAATAATACTAAACCATGAATTAACGTAATGGGTCGTAGTAACCCGTCTGGCCTGAATGCTGTTCCCGAGTCTTCAAACAAACTATTAATTTGATACCATTCCTGCACTTATTTTTCATCTTTAATTCAGTTTACAATTTTATAGCGATGATAATTCATTTATTCCCTTACAACAAACGATCACAGGTATTAAATAAATGCAAAAACAATACAAATATTTGTAGTCTATTGAAAAATTTTTCTCATCTTTTGTTATGGTTTCATTTTTCTCTGAATATAGAAAATATTTTTTGAACCAATTCAATTATATTTTTAATTTAAGGCCGCACTCTATATATATATATATATATATATATATATATAGATAGATAGATAGATAGGAGGTGTGTCAAAAGTTCAGTACATTTAAATAACCCTTCCTTGACATTATTTGTACAGCAACCAGTATTTGGCTTTATTATGAAGTTTGAAGTCTCTTGTTTCCTCTGGTTACAGGGCATTTTAACACACTTTAATATACAGGGTGTCCCATAAGTCCGGTGTCATAGGAAAATGCCTTTTCCTGAGGAGTGTAACTCGCTTCTATTTTAGCCATTGCGTGTAATTCTACCTGCAACCAAAAAAAAGTTCCCAAAACAAGACATCAATTTCAACATTTGTTTTAGTTCTAATATATTTGTAAATTTAATTTTAAATGAATTTTCCTATGAGACCGGACTTACGGAACACCCTGTATGTCTGATTTTACTAAATAATTCCGCTACGATCTAAATCAAACATCTGGGAAACGCCGGTAGGAAACTGAAGACTTACTCGTCGACATAAAAGGCAATTAAAGTTGTTTAATCTCATCTGCGACAGCTAAGGTCATATGATGGAGGAGACCTACAGCTTTATGTGGGATCCGAACCACGGGTCGCTACATAATCTGAACACATCCAACTACTCCCCAGACCATTTTTCCCCTTTCTTTTAAATTCTCTGTTTTCATCTGGCGTCAAGTCTCCAGCACGCACTCTCGTCTCCTACCGGCGTTTCACAGATTTTTTTTTTTATCACGTCATTGCGTGATTATTTGCTAAAATAAGAGAAATGTTAAGTGGTGAAATGTACTACGCGAAAGTAGTAAACCAAAGCCGAGACGGTCGTTAACGGCCTAATACTCAACAAGTTATGAATGCTCAATTTATATACGGGTAACTTTTGGGACTATATATATATATATATATATATATATTATATATATATATATATATATATATAATGAATAAAACCACGAAGGAAAGGAAACACAAAAAGGTGCTCAAGCGCTTTCGTCTAATGACATCCTCAGGAACACTGAAGTACATAAAAGGTTACGCCCTATATATAGGTTACAGAAAGAAAAAAAAAATAAAATAAAATAAATAAATAACATACATACACACAAACATATATATATATATTATATAATATATATATATATATATATAATATATATATATATACATACATATCTACACACACATACATATATATATATATTATATAATATATATATATATATATATACAGGGCTATTTAAATTTATTCATCCGATTTCAACTGAGAATACTTCCGTACCTATCAACCGTGCATCAACTGGCATACACCACATGAAAGAGGAAATCTCCGAGTTTTACAAGATCACCGCGAGAGGGCTCCAAAGTCACGCCGTGGCCTAGCCTAGCAACAAACAGTCAGTGTGAAAAGGCGTCCGCACAGCAGAAGGCGTTTTGTGTGTTGCAGTTTTCGAGCCCCCTAGGTCGCCGGATCTTACACCGTGCGACTTCTTCCTTTGGGGGTACGTTAAGGATACTGTGTACGTGCCACCGTTGCCCACATCTTTGGATGAGCTCCGAACTCGCATTGTTACTGCCGTAGAGTCAGTGACAACGGACATGCTGGAACGAGTATGGGAGGAATTCGACTATCGTGTCGACGTTGCTCGTGTAACTAAGGGAAGTCACATAGAGCATTTATGAGGTGAGAGACAAAATTTGGACAGTTTTTCCTTTGGTTGATGTATCACAAATCACTCTGTATTTGTAACATTAAAAATATTCTCATTTGAAATCAGGTGAATCATTTTGAATAGCCCTGTATATATATATATATATATATATATATATACATTCAACTGCAAAGAACACGCAGTATAAATAACGTAAAGAACGACGCTTGTATAGGAGATATTCCGCGCAAGACGAGAAGAGAAAACAACAAATGAAAAATGAAGTACCACCTGGGAATCGAACCCGGGATCTTCCGATTGCCGGTCAGACGCGATACCACTACACCATGGTCTTCACTCTTCCAAATGCCGTAATTCCTCTACATACTCGCAGAAACCAATGCCCCAAGGGGGCACCTCCCGCATACCGTAACATTATATACATTCAACTGCAAAGAACACGCAGTATAAATAACGTAAAGAACGACGCTTGTATAGGAGATATTCCGCGCAAGACGAGAAAGAGAAAACAACAAATGAAAAAATGAAGTACCACCTGGGAATCGAACCCGGGATCTTCCGATTGCCGGTCAGACGCGATACCACTACACCATGGTCTTCACTCTTCCAAATGCCGTAATTCCTCTACATACTCGCAGAAACCAATGCCCCAAGGGGGCACCTCCCGCATGCCGTAACATTATATACATTCAACTGCAAAGAACACGCAGTATAAATAACGTAAAGAACGACGCTTGTATAGGAGATATTCCGCGCAAGACGAAAAGAGAAAACAACAAATGAAAAAATGAAGTACCACCTGGAATCGAACCCGGGATCTTCCGATTGCCGTCAGACGCGATACCACTACACCATGGTCTTCACTCTTCCAAATGCCGTAATTCCTCTACATACTCGCAGAAACCAATGCCCCAAGGGGGCACCTCCCGCATGCCGTAACATTATATACATTCAACTGCAAAGAACACGCAGTATAAATAACGTAAGAACGACGCTTGTATAGGATATATTCCGCGCAAGACGAGAAAGAGAAACAACAAATGAAAAAATGAGTACCACCTGGGAATCGAACCCGGGATCTTCCGATTGCCGGTCAGACGCGATACCACTACACCATGGTCTTCACTCTTCCAAATGCCGTAATTCCTCTACATACTCGCAGAAACCAATGCCCCAAGGGGGCACCTCCCGCATGCCGTAACATTATATACATTCAACTGCAAAGAACACGCAGTATAAATAACGTAAAGAACGACGCTTGTATAGGAGATATTCCGCGCAAGACGAGAAAGAGAAAACAACAAATGAAAAAATGAAGTACCACCTGGGAATCGAACCCGGGATCTTCCGATTGCCGGTCAGACGCGATACCACTACACCATGGTCTTCACTCTTCCAAATGCCGTAATTCCTCTACATACTCGCAGAAACCAATGCCCCAAGGGGGCACCTCCCGCATGCCGTAACATTATATACATTCAACTGCAAAGAACACGCAGTATAAATAACGTAAAGAACGACGCTTGTATAGGAGATATTCCGCGCAAGACGAGAAAGAGAAAACAACAAATGAAAAAATGAAGTACCACCTGGGAATCGAACCCGGGATCTTCCGATTGCCGGTCAGACGCGATACCACTACACCATGGTCTTCACTCTTCCAAATGCCGTAATTCCTCTACATACTCGCAGAAACCAATGCCCCAAGGGGGCACCTCCCGCATGCCGTAACATTATATACATTCAACTGCAAAGAACACGCAGTATAAATAACGTAAAGAACGACGCTTGTATAGGAGATATTCCGCGCAAGACGAGAAAGAGAAAACAACAAATGAAAAAATGAAGTACCACCTGGGAATCGAACCCGGGATCTTCCGATTGCCGGTCAGACGCGATACCACTACACCATGGTCTTCACTCTTCCAAATGCCGTAATTCCTCTACATACTCGCAGAAACCAATGCCCCAAGGGGCACCTCCCGCATGCCGTAACATTATATACATTCAACTGCAAAGAACACGCAGTATAAATAACGTAAAGAACGACGCTTGTATAGGAGATATTCCGCGCAAGACGAGAAAGAGAAACAACAAATGAAAAAATGAAGTACCACCTGGGAATCGAACCCGGGATCTTCCGATTGCCGGTCAGACGCGATACCACTACACCATGGTCTTCACTCTTCCAAATGCCGTAATTCCTCTACATACTCGCAGAAACCAATGCCCCAAGGGGCACCTCCCGCATGCCGTAACATTATATACATTCAACTGCAAAGAACACGCAGTATAAATAACGTAAAGAACGACGCTTGTATAGGAGATATTCCGCGCAAGACGAGAAAGAGAAAACAACAAATGAAAAATGAAGTACCACCTGGGAATCGAACCCGGGATCTTCCGATTGCCGGTCAGACGCGATACCACTACACCATGGTCTTCACTCTTCCAAATGCCGTAATTCCTCTACATACTCGCAGAAACCAATGCCCCAAGGGGGCACCTCCCGCATGCCGTAACATTATATACATTCAACTGCAAAGAACACGCAGTATAAATAACGTAAAGAACGACGCTTGTATAGGAGATATTCCGCGCAAGACGAGAAAGAGAAAACAACAAATGAAAAAATGAAGTACCACCTGGGAATCGAACCCGGGATCTTCCGATTGCCGGTCAGACGCGATACCACTACACCATGGTCTTCACTCTTCCAAATGCCGTAATTCCTCTACATACTCGCAGAAACCAATGCCCCAAGGGGGCACCTCCCGCATGCCGTAACATTATATACATTCAACTGCAAAGAACACGCAGTATAAATAACGTAAAGAACGACGCTTGTATAGGAGATATTCCGCGCAAGACGAGAAAGAGAAAACAACAAATGAAAAAATGAAGTACCACCTGGGAATCGAACCCGGGATCTTCCGATTGCCGGTCAGACGCGATACCACTACACCATGGTCTTCACTCTTCCAAATGCCGTAATTCCTCTACATACTCGCAGAAACCAATGCCCCAAGGGGGCACCTCCCGCATGCCGTAACATTATATACATTCAACTGCAAAGAACACGCAGTATAAATAACGTAAAGAACGACGCTTGTATAGGAGATATTCCGCGCAAGACGAGAAAGAGAAAACAACAAATGAAAAAATGAAGTACCACCTGGGAATCGAACCCGGGATCTTCCGATTGCCGGTCAGACGCGATACCACTACACCATGGTCTTCACTCTTCCAAATGCCGTAATTCCTCTACATACTCGCAGAAACCAATGCCCCAAGGGGGCACCTCCCGCATGCCGTAACATTATATACATTCAACTGCAAAGAACACGCAGTATAAATAACGTAAAGAACGACGCTTGTATAGGAGATATTCCGCGCAAGACGAGAAAGAGAAAACAACAAATGAAAAAATGAAGTACCACCTGGGAATCGAACCCGGGATCTTCCGATTGCCGGTCAGACGCGATACCACTACACCATGGTCTTCACTCTTCCAAATGCCGTAATTCCTCTACATACTCGCAGAAACCAATGCCCCAAGGGGGCACCTCCCGCATGCCGTAACATTATATACATTCAACTGCAAAGAACACGCAGTATAAATAACGTAAAGAACGACGCTTGTATAGGAGATATTCCGCGCAAGACGAGAAAGAGAAAACAACAAATGAAAAAATGAAGTACCACCTGGGAATCGAACCCGGGATCTTCCGATTGCCGGTCAGACGCGATACCACTACACCATGGTCTTCACTCTTCCAAATGCCGTAATTCCTCTACATACTCGCAGAAACCAATGCCCCAAGGGGGCACCTCCCGCATGCCGTAACATTATATACATTCAACTGCAAAGAACACGCAGTATAAATAACGTAAAGAACGACGCTTGTATAGGAGATATTCCGCGCAAGACGAGAAAGAGAAAACAACAAATGAAAAAATGAAGTACCACCTGGGAATCGAACCCGGGATCTTCCGATTGCCGGTCAGACGCGATACCACTACACCATGGTCTTCACTCTTCCAAATGCCGTAATTCCTCTACATACTCGCAGAAACCAATGCCCCAAGGGGGCACCTCCGCATGCCGTAACATTATATACATTCAACTGCAAAGAACACGCAGTATAAATAACGTAAAGAACGACGCGTCGTTCTTTACGTTATTTATACTGCGTGTTCTTTGCAGTTGAATGTATATAATGTTACGGCATGCGGGAGGTGCCCCCTTGGGGCATTGGTTTCTGCAGTATGTAGAGGAATTACGGCATTTGGAAGAGTGAAGACCATGGTGTAGTGGTATCGCGTCTGACCGGCAATCGGAAGATCCCGGGTTCGATTCCCAGGTGGTACTTCATTTTTTCATTTGTTGTTTTCTCTTTCTCGTCTTGCGCGGAATATCTCCTATACAAGCGTCGTTCTTTACGTTATTTATACTGCGTGTTCTTTGCAGTTGAATGTATATAATGTTACGGCATGCGGGAGGTGCCCCCTTGGGGCATTGGTTTCTGCGAGTATGTAGAGGAATTACGGCATTTGGAAGAGTGAAGACCATGGTGTAGTGGTATCGCGTCTGACCGGCAATCGGAAGATCCCGGGTTCGATTCCCAGGTGGTACTTCATTTTTTCATTTGTTGTTTTCTCTTTCTCGTCTTGCGCGGAATATCTCCTATACAAGCGTCGTTCTTTACGTTATTTATACTGCGTGTTCTTTGCAGTTGAATGTATATAATGTTACGGCATGCGGGAGGTGCCCCCTTGGGGCATTGGTTTCTGCGAGTATGTAGAGGAATTACGGCATTTGGAAGAGTGAAGACCATGGTGTAGTGGTATCGCGTCTGACCGGCAATCGGAAGATCCCGGGTTCGATTCCCAGGTGGTACTTCATTTTTTCATTTGTTGTTTTCTCTTTCTCGTCTTGCGCGGAATATCTCCTATACAAGCGTCGTTATTTACGTTATTTATACCGCGTGTTCTTTGCAGTTGAATGTATATAATGTTACGGCATGCGGGAGGTGCCCCCTTGGGGCATTGGTTTCTGCGAGTATGTAGAGGAATTACGGCATTTGGAAGAGTGAAGACCATGGTGTAGTGGTATCGCGTCTGACCGGCAATCGGAAGATCCCGGGTTCGATTCCCAGGTGGTACTTCATTTTTTCATTTGTTGTTTTCTCTTTCTCGTCTTGCGCGGAATATCTCCTATACAAGCGTCGTTCTTTACGTTATTTATACTGCGTGTTCTTTGCAGTTGAATGTATATAATGTTACGGCATGCGGGAGGTGCCCCCTTGGGGCATTGGTTTCTGCGAGTATGTAGAGGAATTACGGCATTTGGAAGAGTGAAGACCATGGTGTAGTGGTATCGCGTCTGACCGGCAATCGGAAGATCCCGGGTTCGATTCCCAGGTGGTACTTCATTTTTTCATTTGTTGTTTTCTCTTTCTCGTCTTGCGCGGAATATCTCCTATACAAGCGTCGTTCTTTACGTTATTTATACTGCGTGTTCTTTGCAGTTGAATGTATATAATGTTACGGCATGCGGGAGGTGCCCCCTTGGGGCATTGGTTTCTGCGAGTATGTAGAGGAATTACGGCATTTGGAAGAGTGAAGACCATGGTGTAGTGGTATCGCGTCTGACCGGCAATCGGAAGATCCCGGGTTCGATTCCCAGGTGGTACTTCATTTTTTCATTTGTTGTTTTCTCTTTCTCGTCTTGCGCGGAATATCTCCTATACAAGCGTCGTTCTTTACGATATATATATATATATATGCAATAAACGGAGAAGTAAAAATAAAAATTAAAAATTAGAGGATTAACAAAGAGGCATACAGATTTGTAAGGAAAAATATCGATTTTTAGCACAAGATCAAATGAATTATAAAATACAAATTTATACTGGAAATCTGCCCGGGTTTTAACACTTTGCCTTTTAGAGTCAAGTTTCGATATATATAAAATAAAATGAAGATTAAAAGTTAATAAAGTAGCATACAAGTTTACCAAAGATTTAGCGTCCTACCCTTTTTATCTAAATTTGTTTTGAAGGAATTCAAAACAACAGGATCGAGTTGAAAAAGACCTTTGCTTATGTTGAAGTTATTTGAAAGTTGGATAATGGCAGACTCAAGAATATTTCTATTAACAATGTTGCTAGAATGAAATAAAACTGAAGCATTATTCCAATCAATACAGTGGGATAACTCTGACAAATGGACAAAAAGAGCACTGGACAACTGTCCTGTTCTAACGGAATATTGATGCTGTTTTATACGTGTGTGCAAATCCTTTCCCGTCTGACCTATGTAAAAGGAATCACATTGTTTACACCCAATTTTATAGATAATGCCTGAATTATTGGTAGGGCTATTTTTTACTATGATATTTTTCACAATATTGTTATATAAAAATACTACATTAATATCCAAAAGTTTAAGTACATTAGCAATGCCTAAAAAGCCCGGGAAAAATGGAAGTAGTAAAATATTTTTTGACAAAGTACGAGTGTTATTATTGACACGATAGAAAGTTCGTTTTGCCTTGTTGAGACAAGATTCCATAAACGCAGATGGGTAACACAGATCACTTCCAATACCGTTAGCCCGACTTGGGCAACGACGTTGCCCACGTCGGACTAACATCATGAAAAAGGAAAAAACTATAGTGTTTTACATTTACCATTACTTATTCGGACTATGGTGGATTTAATTTTCTCAGAAGAGTTCCTTGTTCCATGCACGGTCTGTGTGTATCATGAAAAGACCTCAGGGGACCATTCTGAGTTGAATCCCATATATATGTAGTGACCAACTGAAGTGGCAAAGACGTTTGCAAACACCTTAGCAATATTCCATCAACACAATTAGCGATAGCTCCGTCAACACAAACACGACCAAGATGACGTCACACAAGCATGACGAAGATGATGACCACACAAGCATGACGAAGATGACGTCACAGAGCGGGAATAGGGCATCACCTCTCAATCTCGTTACAAGGACTCTCTCAAGCGTTCCACGCCACCTTAGCAGCGTCTCCTCTCTCTCACACAACTTCAGTGACACGCAAACCATCGCAATGTAAACACCATTTGTGCAGGCCACATTGGCCCGGTGTCATTCACCTAACTTTATATAAAGACTAATCATTACCTCGCGGGTTATAAATGTTCAAGCCATTATTATACCGGGTGTTTCAAAAGTCCCTCACTAATTTGATTTTCAATTTTCTTTGCAGCTAATCGACCAACGACGTTCATCTTGTGGTAAACTCTTACTCAGTAGTTGAGAATTTTTTTGTGTCTACATTTGAAGTTTTGCTCCGTTTTCTTCTGCTACCATGCTGACTCTAGAGCAGAGGTGTAAAATCGCTGCATGGCAGGAGGTTTTTCAATCTGTGGTCGAAGTGCAGCGACGATTCCGGGCAGTCTACGGACAGCATTATGCACCGGGTAGGAACACCATCGTCGCCACCCACCGGAAGTTTATGGAGACCGGATCCGTGAAGAACAAACCACGATCAGGAAAACCTCGAAGTGGGCGGAGTGAGGAGAATGTCGAAACTGTCCGTGAGGCGTTTACTCAGAGTCAAGGAAAGTCCATTCGACGAGCTGCTGCGGAACTGAACATCAGCGCGACATCTATCCAACGGATTTTGCGGCGTGGTCTCAAGCTGTATCCGTACAAGATCCAGGTGGTTCAGAAGCTGGAACCTCAAGACTACGATTGCTGGGTGGAGATGTGTGAGACACTGCTGCATCACTACGAAAGAGACCCAGCGATCCTGGAGCACATGTGGTTCAGCGACGAAGCTCTCTTCCACCTTTCTGGTCGCGTCAATCGGCACAACACCCGCATCTGGGGAACTCACAATCCTGCGGAGATCCGTGAACATGAAAGGGACACGCCGAAATTGGTCGTCTGGTGTGCCATCTCCTCAGCTGGGCTGATTGGTCCGTTCTTCTTCCGGGATCAAGATGGAAATTCCGTGAACGTCAACGGAGACAATTACCTTCGTATGCTTCAGTTCTGCATCCCCCAACTGTCAGCTGTAGCTGACATGCAAGAAGTCATTTTCCAGCAAGACGGTGCCCCTGCTCATTACTCGCGTGAGGTTCGCTCATTTCTGAATAAGCAGTTCCCGGATCGGTGGATTGGTAGCCCGTGGTCCCATCGAATGGGCTGCTCGCTCGCCTGATCTTACCCCATGCGACTTCTTTTTGTGGGGCTACATTAAGAGCAAAGTGTACGCCACCAAGCCGAGAGTCCTCCCCACACTAGAAGAACGGATCAGGAATGCGTGTGCTTCTGTTACTCCTGAAATGTTGTCCAATGTCGGCCAAGAATGCGTAAAACGGTGGCTCGCTTGTTTCGAAAAAGACGGTGCCCACGTTGAGGTGTACCAGTGACTTTCCAGTAGACTTATGTCATTTGGTTCCTCTTGTAATTGCTATTTTAATAAAATTTTAAAAATAATGAGGGACTTTTGAAACACCCTGTATATTGAAACCATTATTTCAAGTGTACACATTATTGCAACTGTAAACGACATGTTTCTGTCCCATTCATAAATCACTTATTTTGTGTAATAAAGGAAGAAAACTCATTCTATCAATCAACCTAATTAATAACTTAATTAATAACATTTATTGATCCAAAAAATCTGGTGACCTCGGCCATAAGCACTTATCCTTAACAATCAATCGATTAACAGTAATTATCATCATTCATTACACTGGTATGCATATGAAATTTTTTTGTCTGCTGTGAGGGTTTTTTCAACTCATATTATATAATTCGACCATGCTGAATTCGAAAATGACATTGGTTTTCCTCAATCAGGTCAGGTTTTTTCTCTATTGGCCATTTATTATAAGTCCAATTTTATCCCCAAATTTATTGATTTTTTTAGCTTAAACACTGTAGATACGAATAATATTATAAGAACACTCGTGAAAAATGAAAACATTGTGTGAATAAATACTTTTATTCATACAATGAATATGGAAAAAAGTTTATTGAGGAAGGAATGAAGTTTTTTTGGCTTTCCGTCTGTGTTTTTCTTCGGGCACGTCTCGCTTCAAACACCAGCAATAGTCCGCCAGCATATTGATATCCCACTTTCCCTGGTACCTCTCTTCCATTATTTTGATATCTTGGTGAAATCGTTCACCCTGTTCCTCACTATAATCCCCGCAATTTTCAGGAAAATAGTCCAAGTGGGACCACAAAAAGTGCATTTTTATGGACATGCGCGACCCATGAGCTTTGAAAGCTTCCATCAAGTTTTCGACAACGGACTCGTATTCTGGACTTCTACGCTTGCCAAGAAAATCAGTGACAACTGATTTGAATGCCTGCCAGGCATTCTTCTCAGTTGGAGTCATTGCGTTTTCGAACTGAGTATCCTTGATCAAAGTTCGAATTTGAGGACCATCAAAAACCCCAGCATTTAGTTTAGCATCAGATATATGAGGAAATTTACTCTCGAGATATCGGAATGCTGAACCCTCCTTATTCATTGATTTGATGAAATTTTTCATCAAGCCCAGCTTAATATGAAGTGGTGGGAGCAAAATTTTTGTTGGTGGTACAAGGGGCACTGAAACGACATTATGCGACCCAGGTTCAAAATTCTCTCTGGATGCCCATTCACGCTGTGCATAGTGCTTCTCATCCGCTCGGCTATCCCATTTGCAGAGGAAACATGGGTATTTCGTGTATCCCCCTTGCATTCCCAATACAAATGAAACAATCTGAAAAAAAATGAAAATATTTAAAGAATTTAGAGAATTTGTTCTATCAGATAAAAAAATCTATGCATTGGACTGTATCACTTCTGTGGGGAAGTTAAGTGTTCTTATACGCTCTCAAATAACCTTTGGAAAAACAACATAGTCAATAGCAATAGTTTACTTATGATATTAGTATTACCTTCAAATCTCCACAGATCCTCCAGTTATGTTGGTCGTATACGAGAGCATCCAGTAAAATTTTCATGTTATCGTAGCTCTCAGTAAGTTGTACGGAATGTGCTACAGGGACTGATGCAACCCTATTCCCAATGTTGAGAAGTACTGCTTTCAAACTTCGTTTAGACGAGTCTATAAATAGCCTCCATTCTGATGCGTTATATGGCAGGCCCAAGGATTCGATTAGCCCCTCAACATTGTAGCAGTACACTAAGGAAGAGGTATTTTCGTGCACTGCAAAAAACTTGCGGAATTCTTCCTCTCGTTTCCTATACCAGGAGAATGTTGTTCCCGGAGCCAGCAAGTTGTCCTCTCGAAGTCGTGAGCCCAAGATCTCGGCAGCTAATTTGGAAAGTCCTAAATCCCTGGTAAGATCATTAAGTTTGGCCTGGTTGAGAGGCCTCGGCTCATTTGAAGCGGTATTTTGAGGTGTATATACGACTGGGACTGGTCATTGGCATTGGTCATTGATTCATCATCAGAATCATCGAAGTCCAGGGTTTGAGGTGGGTCGGGTATTGGAATTCCAGGACCATGGGGTACAGGTCTCATAGCAGAAGGAATGTCAGGGTATACAACAATGTGTTTATTCTTCTTGTTAACTCCTGAAAATAGAAACACAGAAACATGGATATAAAACTTGCATATGAAATAGAAGAAGCATTCAGACAGTGGTGGCTCGTGAGGGAAGGCTGCGGTCTGTAAGATATGAAATAGGTCGATGGAGTCTGTATATTTTCTTTCTTTTTCATTCATATTGTCCCCGAAGGGGACAATATGAATGAAAAAGAAAGAAAATATACAATCATTGTATATGTAAATGTAACTTGTATAACAATATGTAAGGGGTAAATGTGTTTTCTATAACAATATGTATATGTAAATGTATGATTACCATTATGGTGAATATTATGCTATATATGGTGAATATTACATTATGGTGAATATTATGTCAAGTTTCATACGAGGATTTCAAAATATTTAAGAAAAATAAATTTATAAGCCCACCTTGGAGGTTTGTCATGCAGAAATAGCAATCTGTCACGTGATCCTTTCCTTCTCTCCAAATCATGGGAATTCCAAAAGGCAAAGATTTCGCTCTGCCTTTGCTCCATCTTCTCAAATTTTCAATGCACGTCTTGCAGCACATATGAGGGGCGAAATTTTTGTCCTGGTCCCCTAGCTTAATTCCAAAGTATGCTCTATACATTGTCTTCACAAATTTAGTGATTTGGGACTGGTTATTTGGCATGGTAACCGTCCCACATATGTACCAGAATCTATTGGGATCATTTTTACACGCTCTATTCATTATGAAATATTTTATCTATATGCCTGAAAAGTAAAAAAAGATATTATACAAGTGAAACAAGTGATGATAGATGTTACTGTTCCAATTCCGCTTTGACAAAATCACGAAAATTCTATTTTACTTATGAGGCCATAGCCGGATAACCTGAGCTGATTGAGAAAAACGGATTGCAGATTCGAAATCAGCAGGAAAACTCTATGAGAATCACTTACAAAACCCTTGACAGCAAAATTGATGCATACCAGTGTTATAGTACCGATTTACGCATCAGAACTGACTACATAAAAGGCCATTAAATTCATAACTATAAATTGGTTATATATATATATATATATATATATATATATATATATATATATATATATATATATATATATATATATATATACACAGTGTATGTATACTATGTTGCAAAAGTCCTGGCCTCCTTCCATGAATGAAAATGAAAGGTAGTCACAGCAATTTCAAAAAATTAAATTCACCAATGTCACTCGTTACCATGGAAACCAATATATATATATATATATACATATATATATATACTTTAGGTCACTTTAGGTGAGTTTGAACGACGGTTCAGGATCGACCTGCGGTCGACCCCTCTGCAGCATCCCGCCTCATTTGCGTGATTTGGTGAAGGAGGGAATTACTGTCTGATCTCCTCCTGCCCTCGTAGCCAGCCATGCATGGCTGGTCAGGGACTTTGCACAGGAATCTGTCCAGCTGGTTCTTGAAGTTATTCAGGTCGGTGTGCTGGAGATTCCTCACTTCTTTTGGTAGGACATTGAAAAGCTTTGGGCCTCGTATTCTGAGGGTATTTTCCATTCTCGTTTTCATGGCCCCTTGTCCCACCGCAGCTGGGACCGTACAAAATCTGCCTCTTCTCTCATTCCAGTTTGTTTCTATTTCATTTCTAAGGTTAGGGACAGAGCCCTCAAGTATTTTCCATATGTATATTATTGTGTACCGTTCGCGCCTTCTTTCGAGAAAGTAGAGTTCCAGGGATTGTAGTCGAGACCAGTAGTCTTCACCTTTTTCCTCTATCTTAGACGTAAAAGTCCTTTCTATAGCTTCAATGTTCGCAATGTCTCGTTTTCTGTATGGGTTTGTGAGTACTGAGCAATACTCAATTATATAATTATTGGTAGGACTAGACTCTTCCATAATTTGAGCATGATGTTTGCTTTTCCGCTGCGGAAGCTCCTCCAGAACGATTCCCATTATTTTTCTAGCCGTTGTAATTTTGATGTTATAGTGCTCTCTGAATTCTGCATCTGACGACATTATTACTCCAAGATTCCTGACTTGTGGATTTGGTGTTATCTGTTTGGCTTGCATAGTTTTGTACCCTTTTTTCTGTAGCTCCTTGTTATTACCATATCTTAGTAGTTGGAAGTTTTCTTCGTTGAACTTCATATTGTTGTCTTCTGCCCACTGGAATAATGTTTCAATGTAATTTGTAATTTTCTTATGTCACCTTCGTTCAATATTTCCTTACATATCTTTGTGTCATCTGCGAAGCATGATACAATACTGTCCGTAATATCTGCAATCATTATTATGAACATCAAGGGAGCGAATACTGTCCCTTGTGGGACAGAGTTCACCACTTCCGAGACTTCCGATTTAACTCCTTTTACCATCACTCTTTGTGTTCTTTGCGTCAAGAAATTAAATATCCATCTTCCTAGCTTTCCAATAATTCCTGTATTCTTAAGTTTGTTTGCTATATGATTCCATGGTCACATTTATCGAAGGCTTTAGCAAAGTCCGTATATAGTACATCTATGTTTTGTCCTCGACATAATGTTTCCAATATTTTCTCCTGGTGGTCTAGTAGCTGTGATCTTCCAGCCCTGAAGCCATGTTGATTTGGGTTGTACAAGCCTTTTTCTTGTAGGTAGTAGGTAGTTTTGCCTCTAATTATACGTTTAAAACACTTTATAAGGTGTGAGGTGAGAGCCACTGGCCGATAATTCTTGGGCATTCTTGGGCATTCTTGGACTGTATATATACAGGGTGAGTCAAAAGTAGCGCCCGATTTCTGTTTTTTCGGCTGTCAGATTCTTTCTGGGAAGTCATGTTGTTAATAATTGTCTTGCAGATACAGTTCCGGTACAGTTCCGTAATAATTTTCCCCCGAATAAATGGTCAGATAAACATGTCATTCATTTATTTCTACCTTCTTGTACACTGTAATACAAATGACAAACAAACAATCAACTGACAGAAATCGGGCGCTACTTTTGACTCACCCTGTACACGTATATATATATATATATATATATATATATATATATATATATATATATATATATATATTATACTGTGTGTGTGTGTGTTGTGTGTGTGTGTGCATATATATATATATATATATATATATATATATATATATATATATATATATATATATATATATATATATATATATATACTTGTGTGTGCATATATATATATCTATATATATATATATATATATATATAGAGCCTATATATATATGTGTGTGTGTGTACACACACAAACTCAGAATGGTCCCCTGAGAAACTTATATGTTAAACACAGACCATGCATGGAATAAGGAAAAGTTCTTTGTTCCATGCACGGTCTGTGTTTAACGTGTATATATATATATATATATATATATATATATATATATGTGTGTGTGTGTGTGTGTGTGTGTGTGTGTGTGTGTGTTTTGAGGAAACCATTACATTATTTGGAAAAATCTTTTACGGAGTAACCCATATTATTACTATAACCACACAATACTTTTGAACTTAAGACCAGTAACTACCAAAGTGTGGATATCGTTCCTCAAAATGGGCTTCCAAATAAATACCCGCAAGGTAACCTAGTACTGAAGCGTCCAACTTTTGATCTGAAGGTCTTGGGTTCGATTCTTGGCTGGGATATCAAATTTCAGTGATTAAGGTGCTTCTCTGAGTTTTCGTTAGTGTGGTTCGCATACCACGTAACGTTGTCGGTCCTCTTCGTCATATGACGGAAGCTAAACAACCTAAAACTTTATTATAGCCTTTAAAACGCATATATTGGTTTCCATGGTGACTGGGCAGCGTTGGAGATCTTAAATCTTCTAAACTACTACGTCTGTCTCTTGTTATTCAAGGAAGAAGGACAGGACTTTTGCAGTCAAGCGTATTTTAGTAGTGAGATGTAAAAGTTATTATTTGTGTCACGTGATTCGGTTTCTTTAATTTGGTATATCGTTTAAAAGGAGTCAAAGGACATAATTAAATAGTTTCCAGAGAGAGTTTTGGATGGTTAGCCAAAGTCGGCCATTTCTCAACCACTGAAGACTTCGAGCAAGCATGAATGTCAGGCAAAATGCGCAAAACCATATCTATAAAATAATCGCATCCTACCCAGTTTGATACCGACCATCCTTCCACCGGGTGGGACGGAGTGGTCTTTTTAGAATGAATGTGTGCACGTGTGCGATAGATAATTTAACGTCAGTTCAAAGTTCACGAAATTGCGTTGTGAAGTCGGAAAGGAATATAACGAAAGGAAGAGTGATCACATCATTTCCGAATTACGGAAATACACAAATTTAAATCTCTTTTGCTATTTACTTTTCTCGGTTTTCATTCTCTCTCTCTCCTCTCTCTCTCTCTCTCTCTCTCTCTCTCTCTCTCTCTCTCTCTCTCTCTCTCTCTCTCTCTTCTCTCTCTCTCTCTATATATATATATATATATATATATATATATATATATATATATATATATGTGGGGTAGACCTCAGAATAGTCCCCGTGGAACTTTTTATGTTACATACAGACCGTGCATGGAACAAAGAACTCTTGTGGGCAAAATTAAATCCATTATAGTCCGAATAATTAATGGTGAATGACAAACACCATAATTTTTTTCCTTTTCATGCTGTTAGCCCAACGTGGGCAACGGGTCACTCGCAAAGAGGCCCCAAAATATAGCTTTCCTCACCAGCTATCTGCCAAGCAGATAGAATCCAGCTTTGGGACAGGATCTAGGGTTTAAAGCAGCCTAGACCCACTATATTTAGAACCTCAGTTTTAGCAAGAAACTCGTTGCATTCACGTCGGATTGAATACATCAAAGAAAAAGGGGTAACTATTGTATTTTTAGCCAAGAACCAAAACTTAAAACTCAACTGGGAAATTGAACGTCCACTTTGAGCTGGTGAGGGAAACTATATTTTGGGGCCTCTTTGCGAGTGACCCGTTGCCCACGTGGGGCTAACAGCATGAAAAGTAAAAAATTATGGTGTTTGTCATTTACCATTACTTATTCGGACTATAGGCGATTTAATTTTCCCACAAGCGTTCCTTGTTCCACGCACGGTATGTGTGTAACATATACCAGTATATATATATATATATATATATATATATATATATATATATATATATATGATGAATAAAACCACGAAGGGAAAAGAAACACAAAGTGGTGCTCAAGCGCTTTCGTCTAATGACATCCTCAGGAACACTGAGGATGTCATTAGACGAAAGCGCTTGAGCACCACTTTGTGTTTCATTTCCCTTCGTGGTTTTATTCATCATAAATATTTTTCACGTGTCACTTTCGTGAAATAATTTTCATATATATATATATATATATATATATATATATATATATATATATGTAGTCTTGCTCAAATTAATGTGAACAGGAAGAAAAAAATGGGAGCAAGTGTAGTTTACCGTTTACGTCTCCCTGACGCAAACTACACTAGGTCAAAGTTGGGGAACGTAAACTACACTAGGCACCACAGGGGTATATAAACTACACTTGCTCCAAAAAATCTATCATATTTTTTAGTAAAGAGCATATATTTTGTTGACTGGAATATATTATATATATATATAATATATATATATATATATATATATATATAGGCTTACCATACGTCCCGATTTGACCGGCGTCCTGGCCGGTTTGTAATTCTGTCCCAGACAAGAGCTCAAAACCGGCATTGTCCCAGTCAAATCGGGACGTATGTTAAGCCTATATATATATATATATATATATATATACAGTATATATGTTTCTTTGACGTCTACTCTAAAATATTTAATGATCCTAACTGCCAGAGTAGTGGCTTCCAATTTTTTAAAAATAAGGCTGGAAATGGAGAGTTTTCTTTGGGAAAAATAATGTTTGTATTTAAGATATATTTGCAGTATTCATTTCTATGAATCTGTCAGCTAGGCCTGATTTTGTGTATAATTTTCACCTAGGAATGAACCTAAATTGCTAAATAAAATTTTAATTAAATTCTTTAATGCTTGTCTTATCCATAGTTATGCTTAGTTATTTGCCTGAAGCATTTATTAATGGAATTATTGGTGCTCTTCCAATATGTGCTCTACGCGAAACTGTGATCTACCATATTCCAATACGTGCTCTACCGTGAAACTAGCCTTATAAGGCTAACTAACAAAATATCATGACTTAACCTAACCAATCGTTAGGTCAACTATACGCCCTTGACGATTGGTTAGGTTAAGTCGTGATATTTTCGTTAGTTAGCCTTATAAGGCTAACTAACGTACCTGCTGCTAATCCGAATAATCTAAGGTAGATCACGTATTGGAATGTAAATTTCGCGGTAGAGCACATATTGGAAGAGCACTGAAGTATTAAACCACTTATTGTCAATAATATTGATGTGAATAATTATCGTCCTATATTTTCCTCTTTAGTGTTTTGAAACCTATTTGATAAGTGTGTATATGAAACGATAAACCTTTTTTTTATTCACCTTTAATGATCAACATGGTTTCAGGCCTATTTAGTCAACAGTAACAGCTAATGATGTACTTAATTAAAGAAGAAGTACCATACTATACCACAAAAAGTTCTAAAGTTATGCTTTCTCGACCTTTCTAAAGTTTTTGATAAGGTCTGTCACGAATTATTGTGTGTGTGTGAAAATGTGTGAGGTAGGTACTCCATTTTTTTTATTGTCCTTTGTTTCTATATTCTCATCAGAAAATTCATGTACATTTTAAATTGGCATCCACAAACGCCTGGTATGTAAAAATGGAGTAAGGCAGGGGGGTGTTATATCTCCGGTCTTGTTTAATTTGTACTTGAACAATGTTTTAGAGACTTTTTTCTTATAAACAAAGGATGCAAGTTAGGTCTGAGTACGTCCAATGTTAAACATTAATTGAGGCGTTCGGGCGAATAGAGGCGAATTAACCATTTCGGGATTTTGGTTCATTCGCCTATATTCGCCCGAACGCCTCATTTATGCCGATGACATTGTTCTGCTCGTGCCTTCCAGAAGAGATTGCTAGAGTTGTTTAAATATGATCAGAAAGAAACGAGTAATTTGAAATTAATTTTTAATTCTGATAAATCATCGTGGATGATATTTAGGTCTAACTCATGTACAGTGAAAAATAAAAGTATTTTGTATTTGAACAGTAATTAATAAACTTCAGATGGTTGAAATGATCAAATTTCTGGATTGCATTTTGACTGATTACTTCCCATTCAGTGTTATTCCCATTCCCATCCATTCACATTTGGGAATAGAGTTGCTTTATTTCTATTTCTATTTCCTAACCTAACCTAACCTAAACTAACCTGACCTGGACCAAAGTGGGGAAGTCAAGGATAAGAATAAGATTGACATGAATTGAGAATAGACCAATTTGAATGAAAATGCCTCCTTTGAAATGCTCACTATCGACTTTTCCACTCTTGGGCGCGGAATGAAATGGGAATAACATTGAGTGGGATAACTCTCTTTGACCAACACCTTAAGTAATCATGAAGATATATCGCGTGCAAGCACTTGCTTTTATGATAGTTTTAATGGCTTGTTGAGAAAGTTTTATAATAGACTCAACCCAAGTGTTTTACTTGTACTGTTTTATTCGTTTTGTTTGCGTATGTATGGGGCAAATTTGTGTTCTGACTTGAGAGGATACAGTCAAGTGATTGAATAATTTATTATAGACTATCGTAACGGTTAAAAATATATTCTGTATTTCACTGCTTGAAAGTAATCATTTTGTCTATAATAAAGTTGGTTTAATGACCTTGCACCTTTTTAAAGATTACATGAGAATCACTCAGAATAATTTCTCACCACTTCAATTTTGTCTCAAAGAATAATATATATTTAAAGAGTTCCGCTCAACTTGGAAACAATACATTGTATGTATTAAGGACCTGCTACGATGTCTTGAAACAAAACTCCTTTCTTTGTTCACATCCGGAAGACTCATTAAAGATGAACTGAGGCTATTACAAGTTTCTTAAAATACTCTATCGACTTTTTATGTATATTGTTTTATTACTTTTAATTTTTATGACCTTATGTTTACAAAGGTCATAAGAATGTTATATGATTTGTTTTTAATCCCTTTTGAATGTCTATTTTTAGGTATAACATTATATTTTTGTTTATCTTTGACATTGATAATTGTGTGAATAACGTTGGTTTTTGCTTCCGCCCAAATTGTGACGAAGATCAAGCTTGTCACTCCACCTTAGACCTACAGTTTAACGTGGAATCCGAACCACGCCCCACCAGCAGCAGCCCAGCGTCTTAAACACTAGGCTACCCAGGGTACCAATTTATCTACTAACCAATTTTTTTTTATTATGTGGAAGGATGAACAGCTGGGTTTGGCCGCCTGGGTTGCGCCACCTGCATTACCGGGTCTCGATCCCAGGGCCGATGAATT
The DNA here is from genome assembly GCA_023014485.1 of Bathynomus jamesi. Lineage (NCBI taxonomy): Eukaryota > Metazoa > Arthropoda > Malacostraca > Isopoda > Cirolanidae > Bathynomus > Bathynomus jamesi. The sequence goes on from JAJOZX010001636.1 coordinate 290,927, forward strand.
CGTAGTCATCGACGCGAGCCACTACACCACCTAGGCTCATTATAATAACCTGTAACATTATAGTAACATAGTAATGTTCATAGTTTACAAATGTACCTGATTACGAAATAAAAAAAAACTCAATCTGCTAGGTTTGAATGCCATTTTAGGTATACAAATAGGGTTTGTTTTGCATTCGTTTGAAATGATAAAAATGGCTTAAAACTACAAAAGCGTTAAAATAAACAAAGTAACTCGATTTTATAACCATTTCCTGAAATGAGCCACACTTTGAAACATTTCATTGTCGACCAAAAGTATTTAATCTTTTTCTTTATGCGTACTTCTGAGAAAAGAAAATCACAAATATATCGCGTCTGGGAAAAAAGTTCGCCGAGAAAAATAATATTTCTGAAAAGCATAAAAAATTACTAATTGCCATTACTCTGCTTTCTTTAGATATATTTTCTTTTGCTGTAATAAAATTTCAACAACAAAATCCAATTTTAAATAATTAGTAATTTTTTATGTTTTTTTATATAATTTATGTTTCTGAGTTCCTGCCAGATATCCGAGTTTGTTACGATATTCAAGCGTTTTAACATTCCCAAATGATTAAAATACAAAGAGGTAAAGTCGGGTGATTGAGATGGCCATGTTATCGGTCCACCATGCCTATCCCATTAAAACACTCGTGTATCTCGACAGATCGATGAATCTGACGGAACTCCGTCAAAGAATCAGAGAAGTTATCGGATGAATCCATTCCACAAGAGCATCTTGCTAATGCTTTGATAGACTTTTTGAAGCGTCGAATACGCACTGTAACGACAAATGATGAAGGAAGGGTTCAAAATTAGGAAAGTTTGGAAATTTAAACAAACATTTATATTAATTAATAAAAAATAGGACCACTTAACTTTACACCATTATTTCACACACACACACACACACACACACACACACACACACAGTATATATATATATATATACAGTGAGCTACGTTATGGCTAATGTCGTAACACCGCTTCCCGGAGATCAGCGAAGTTAAGCGACATTGGGTCTGGGTAGTTGGATGGGAGACCGTCCTTTGCGCCCAGATTATGTAGCGACCCGTGGTTCGGATCCCACGTAAAGCTGTAGGTCCCCTCCGTCATATGACCTTAGATGTTGCGAAGGAGGTTAAACAACCCCAATTAAAAAAAAATATATATATATATATATATATATACATATACCGGGTGTTTCAAAAGTCACTCACTAATTTGATTTTCAATTTTCTTTGCAGCTAATCGACCAACGACGTTCATCTTGTGGTAAACTCTTACTCAGTAGTTGAGAATGTTTTTGAGTCTACATTTGAAGTTTTGCTCCGTTTTCTTCTGCTACCATGTTGACTCTAGAGCAGAGGTTTAAAATCGCTGCATGGCAGGAGGTTTTTCAATCTGTGGTCGAAGTGCAGCGACGATTCCGGGCAGTCTACGGACAGCATTATGCACCGGATAGGAACACCATCGTCGCCACCCACCGGAAGTTTATGGAGACCGGATCCGTATAGGACAAACCACGATCAGGAAGACCTCGAAGTGGGCGGAGTGAGGAGAATGTCGAAACTGTCCGTGAGGCGTTTACTCAGAGTCAAGGAAAGTCCATTCGGCGAGCTGCTGCGGAACTGAACATCAGCGCGACATCTATCCAACGGATTTTGCGGCGTGGTCTCAAGCTGTATCCGTACAAGATCCAGGTGGTTCAGAAGCTGGAACCTCAAGACTACGATTGCCGGGTGGAGATGTGTGAGACACTGCTGCATCACTACGAAAGAGACCCATCAATCCTGGAGCACATGTGGTTCAGCGACGAAGCTCTCTTCCACCATTCTGGTCGCGTCAATCGGCACAACACCCGCATCTGGGGAACTCACAATCCTGCGGAGATCTGTGAACATGAAAGGGACACGCCGAAATTGGTCGTCTGGTGTGCCATCTCAGCTGGGCTGATTGGTCCGTTCTTCTTCCGGGATCAAGATGGAAATTCCGTGAATGTCAACGGAGACAATTACCTTCGTATGCTTCAGGAGTTCTGCATCCCCCAACTGTCAGCTGTAGCTGACATGCAAGAAGTCATTTTCCAGCAAGACGGTGCCCCTGCTCATTACTCGCGTGAGGTTCGCTCATTTCTGAATAACAGTTCCCAGATCGGTGGATTGGTCGCCGTGGTCCCATCGAATGGGCTGCTCGCTCGCCTGATCTTACCCCATGCGACTTCTTTTTGTGGGGCTACATTAAGAGCAAAGTGTACGCCACCAAGCCGCGAGTCCTCCCCACACTAGAAGAACGGATCAGGAATGCGTGTGCTTCTGTTACTCCCGAAATGTTGTCCAATGTCGGCCAAGAATGCGTAAAACGGTGGCTCGCTTGTTTCGAAAAAGACGGTGCCCACGTTGAGGTGTACCAGTGACTTTCCAGTAGACTTATGAAGCCAAGTTTGATGCCACCAAAATTCTCATGAATCGTAGACTCAGCAAACAAATTGTCATTTGGTTCCTCTTGTAATTGCTATTTTAATAAAATTTTAAAAATAATGAGGGACTTTTGAAACACCCTGTATATATATACACAGTATATATATATATATATATATATACGTTACAGGGACTCTGTGTAAGAAATCCCTAAAATGTTCAGGGGAGCAAGTGTAGTTTACGTCCCCCTGTGGTGCCTAGTGTAGTTTATGTTCCCCTACATTATCCTAGTGTAGTTTGCGTTCCCCAACTTTGTCCGTGTAAACCTAATCAAATAAAACGTTAAAACTAACGAAAATATTACGACTTAAATTGACGATTGGTTCGGTTAAGTCGTAATATTTTCGTTAGTTTTGACGTTTTATTTGATGGATTCATTTAAAAAATGTCTCCTAAAGATCCTAGTGTAGTTTACGTTCCCCAACTTTGACCTAGTGTAATTTGTGACCCCTTTTGCATCAGGGTGACGTAAATTACACTTGCTTCTGTTTAGGGATTTCATGGAAGGTTAAGTCGTGATATTTTCATTAAAACTAACGAAAATATCACGACTTAACCTGTTACAAAGAAATCCCTGAATATTTTAGGGATTTCATGAAATCTCTAGTTACACAGATTCTCTGCAACACATATATATATATATATATATATATATATATATATATATATATATATATATATGAATAAACCACGAAGGGAAAAGAAACACAAAGTGGTGCTCAAGCGCTTTCGTCTAATGACATCCTCAGGAACAGTGAAGTAAAGGAGAGTTCAAGACAATATATAGGTTACAAAAAAAAAATATATATATATATAATATATATATATATATATAGTAAGTATAGAATAAAAATTGTGGGAGGAGCAAATACATTTGTACGGAAAACTGACAATTTTAGCACTTTGCCCGAAATTCAACATAAATTCGAATGGCTTGTTTACAACCAATTTTTTATAGTTATTGTCTGAATGATACAACTGAATGATACAAAGGTCACAAAAGAATAAAGAAATGAAAATAAATATAAATTGGAAGCGAAAATAGATAAAAAAAAAAATATTACAAACTGATGCCTAAATGATATATAGGTCACAACCGAAATACATAAAGAGATAAACATGCGGATAAAACAAAAAAAAATTGTAAGCGGAGCAAACAAATTCAAGTTCAATTGGAAGGTTTACAATCAATTTAATAGATGATGCCAAAAGGATATATATGTCACGAAGAAATAAAATAAAGAAATAAGCCTATAAAATAAATTGAAACATAAATTTTAAGAGAAACACAAATTTATAAGGGAAAAAATTACCAAAGGTTTTATAGTTATTGTCTTTTGTGACCTTTGTATGATTCAGTTAATAACTATAAAAACCTTTGGTAATTTTTTCCCTTATAAATTTGTGTGTTTCTCTTACAATTTATGTTTCAATTTATTTTATAGGCTTATTTCTTTATTTTATTTCTTTGTGACATATATATCATACTGTACATATATTTTTGTAACCTATATATTGTCTTGAACTCTCCTTTTACTTCACTGTTCCTGAGGATGTCATTAGACGAAAGCGCTTGGGCACCACGTTGTGTTTCTTTTCCCTTCGTGATTTTATTCATCATAAATATTTTTCACGTGTCACTTTCGTGAAATAATTTTCATATATATGAATTAACGAATTCCTTTCTTCTGTTTGGAAAAGTTGTTGGGGATCCCTACTGCCTACTGAGCTTAATAAGTAGGACTTTGACATTTACAACAAATACTATAACTTTTTACGCCTAAGTCTACGCCATCTTACATCCGCCATTCCGGTCTGTCTTATATATGTAAAGTATCTAACACTAATGAATGAATGATAAAGATTTCATGCACTTACTCGAAAGTATTCTTTAGCCAAATACGTCAGAAAATTGCTAATACAGAGTGTTCATAAATTTTCTTTACAAATTTAAGCAAATTCAAATTAAATTGAATTTGTAAAAATAATTTACGGACACCCTGTATATGTATTATATAAAAAATTAAATAATATATATATATATATATATATATATATATATATAACAACACATATATGCCTAGACATGATTTTCTCTAACGATTTACGCACTATGATGTATTTTGTTCCACAAATATTGATTGAAGATAAGGGTGTTGGCAGTGTGACAGGTGTCCAAATAAGAACGCAAATAGTAACCAATTCACTCCTTTAGTTAGAGTATATTTAATTATATCATGTTTAATAATATATATTAAAAAATAAATTTCCATCAAGTTTTGTTTAATTTCTATGTATGTCAGTCATTTCATGTACTACGAGGATTTCATGGCGTGATTTCTATTCAAGATGAAACTAGAGGTTGTTTTCATCTTTTGTGTGGCTTACACGAAATAGTGTTGGCAATGTGACACTAAATGTCACACTAAAAGCGTGAGAATGAAGATTCAAAATATATCTATGTTTCATCTTAAAATGCTTAACCAAACTTGAAGGGTGTGATTTTTAAATGAAAATCTGTCAAGTGATGGTAAAAATTTGGGATTACCTGAAGATCAGGGCCCCTAGCCTTCTTTAGTTCACCTTATAAGGCTAACTAACGAAGGCTGAGGGCCCTGATCTTCAGGTGATCCAAAATTTTTAAAGTGGACAAACTTCAGACAAGTCAACTTTGCTCGACAGATTCGTATAAATTAATGAAAATAGTAGGCCCTCTATGTTGAAGGTTTTCGAGATGATTGATTCATGTGGAAATGGAAGTCCATTTGTAAATTAAATTATTTATGACTCAGTCAGAATTATCGTGTGTCACCATACTTATCAGTATCTACATAGTGGCCACAAAGTCGTCCTTTTGCAGTGACATTACAGCATATCTGTATGTTGCCCTTGTTTTCATGCAAAAGGACTTTGCTGCCACCTTATACAATTGGGATTTATATTAACTCGTACACAAATTTCGTGATACCAAAATAAACTAGAAACTTCTTTGATACAAAAGTAAAGTGACCAGATTTGTTTAAGTTAAAAGCGGGACATATCCTGAATCCCCCCACTGGGGAGTCCAGGGGGAATGGGTGTCCCCCTGCCGTGGTTGAGAAAATTTTGAAATTGCAATACTCAAAAAACACGTTTTGGTGGCATCGTAAGTAGATATGTCAATGTTAATTTCAGCAACTGTCCCACCGAAAATCGGGACTCTGGTCACCTTATGTAAAACAAAGTAGCATGCCAGTGCAAATAGGGCACCATGCTAATTTCGTAATTGTCCTATAAGTTGTTGATATATAAGGCAACACCCTCGAACCTGCCCATTAATTTCCTACTGTGGACAAAAAACAAATCAAATTTTGGATCACCTGAAAATCAGAGCCCCCAGCCTTCTTTAGTAAGGCTAACTAACGAAAATATCACGACATAATCTAACCACTCGTTAGGTCAACTGTACGCCCTTGACGACTGGTTAGGTTAGGTCGTGATATTTTTGTTAGTTAGCCTTATAAAGCTAACTAAAGAAGGCTGGGGGCCCTGATCTTCAGGTGATCCTAAATTTTATACGGAATTGTCCAAAGAGATACCAGCAAAAACAGGTTTATTCGTCCACTGGTCAAGTATTTATTTTCAACGATAGTGTGAATAAGCAAAGATGACAAAAGCTCAGTTCTTTATCCAGAATGTTACAAAAACAAATTATATTTTGAAGAATATTAAGAAAAGTCGGATCACTTTAACATATTGCTTCCCAAAGCATTCGGGAAGCAATATGTTAAAGTGATCCCTCCTGGGAAGTAATATGTAAAGAGAGGTTCCTGGGAAGCAATATGTTAAAGTGATCCACAAATTCAATTACATTAAATTGTTTAAAGGACAAATAAAACAAACAATTCATTCTATGGGATATAATGCCCGGTTAGGTCAACTGTATGCTCTTGACAATTGGTTAGGTTAAGTTGTGATATTTTCGTTAGTTTTAACGAAATTATCACAACTTAACCTAACCAATTGTCAAGAGTTGACCTAACACTGGGAAGCAATCTAATATTTTAACATGTTATGATTTACTTTTTATACCTTTACTTTATTAAAGCGAACATTTTTTATCGTACTCCTTATCCTAAATATTGGGAAGCAATATGTTAAAGTGATTAACACTGGGAAGCAATATGTTAAAGTGATATACACTGGGAAGCTATATGTTAAAGAGAGGTTCCTGGGAAGCAATATGTTAAATGATCCGAAAAGTCTATCAAAGCAATTAGGACTATCTCTTATTCTTATATCAGCAGAATTTACGACTAATGGGACAAACCCTGATTAACTTTTGCTAAAATGTATACACATTCTTAACTCCATTGGGATTGATCCAAAAATCCCTTCGTATTCAAAATGTCCCCCTAAAAATATTTTTAAGCAAATTTTTTCGGGATGAATTGATTTAGAATTTTCTAGAATTATGTAGGATCCTGTAGAATTCTGTAGAGTAATGTTGAATGTTCTAGAACATGCTAGAAATTACATAACGCTTATAAAATGTTGTGTTTTGAGTTGGCAGTTTTTCGGTTGAGGTTATATTGTAAGCTTTGAATTAGTGTGAATAACGCGATTGCTTGACCATACAACTTGAGATTGTGTAATTCAAATGAAATCTGTAAGTATGTCTACTTTTTATAAGAAATCGTTCAGGTATAAATTGCTGCATTTGCGTGAAAGAGGAACACACACACACACACACACATACACACACACACTGTACAGTATTCTAAATCTTATAAATAAAATCAAGTATTTTTTTAATTAATTGTTTACAATCATGACTTGCAAGGAATTTCAGTCATACTTGAAGTCAGAAGATGGAGTTAAAATTTTGAAGATTAAAAGTTCAGAAAAATATTGACTATGTCACTCATAATATAATTAGTAAAGCTATGTATAATACAATAATATGTTATGATAACACTGATGAGAGGAAAAAAGTTCGAATTTGTCGACCCAAGATGTATACAAACTTTACTAAACCGGTTTTGTACGCTGATTCCAAATCTGTTTTCGGTTTTCCTCTACCACATCTAGTTATCGAAATATGACTGTTGTTAATTTCAGCACAATTTATCGTAAAAGTACAACTTTATTCATAAAAAAAAATGTACACCAACCTAAAAACGTTGCAAGTACGATTTTCTTTTGTAAACCTTGTCCGGATCGTCGCGGTACAACATCCGGCAGTAGTTTGCCAGCATACTTTCGTTCCAGAAACCTTGGTAGCGGTTTTCCATTGACTGGATGTCTTGATGAAAGCGTTCCCCCTGTTCGTCACTCACTGCGCCAAGGTTTTCGGGAAAAAAATCTAGATGCGAATGTAAATAATGTATTTTCAAGGTCATGCAACAGCTCATTTCTTGATATGTATCGAGCAGTTTCTGAACTCGATCTTTGTACGCGGGAGACTTGGGTTACCCAAGAAGTTTCCTCAAATCCATTTAAAAGCCTGCCATGCTTTTAGTTCTAAGGCATTGAGGCTTTCTTCAAAGCCTTCATCCTACAGAACCTCCCTGATTTGGGGCCTCACAAAGATTCCCTCCTTCAATTTCGCAGCACTGATGTTTGCAAATTTCTCAACAAGGTATCGAAACCCTCTCGAATTCGCCTTACCCATCGCTTTCACAAAACTTTTCATTAAGCCGAGCTTAATGTGGAGAGGTGGCAGGAAAATCTTTGGATCAACTAAAGGAACACACTGAACACTACCCGTTCCTGGTTCGTATGTGCTTCTTTGATGCTAGTCACGTCTGATGTAATGATCCGCGTAGCACGGCTGTCCCATAGGCATAGGAAACACAGTATTTCGTGAACCCTCCTTGCATCCCCATTAATATACCAATGACTTTGAGATCACCACAGATATTCCATTGATGAGTGCTGTATTGGATTGCCTCGAGTAGTATATTCATGTTATCGTACGTCTCCTTTAGATGAACGGAGTGGGCGATCGGGATGGACGGCTTTAAGTTCCCGTTATGCATGAAAACCGCTTTCAAGCTTCGCTGTGAGGAATCAATGAAGAGGCGCCACTCAGATGGTGTGTGTACCTGTGACAAGTTCTCGAAATGTCCATTGATATCATGGCAATAGCAGAGCGGACCGTCCACTGTAAAGAATGTCGCCAAATCATGGTTTCGTTTTCGATAGTCCACACTCGGACGTTCTTCTCAAGTAAGTGTTTCTGCTTGAGTCTCGAGGAGAGAAGTTCTGATTTCTCTTTGGAGAGGGCTAGGTCTCTAATGAGGTCATTCAACTCGTTTTGGGTAAGCCTCTCCGGCTCCGATTGCTCTTCGTCAGGTGTGTAGTCAAGATCGGCCGAAGGTCCCGCATCTCCGCCAATCGCACCTTCGTCGGATTCCCTTTCGTCTTCTAAAGAATCGAGTCCATGCTGTGGAGGTACCAGAATCGGCATCGTGTCATCGTGAGGGATTGGTCTGATCGCGGAGTCTATGCTCGGATAAACGATGTTATGCTTGTTCTTCACGGAGAATCCAGTTATGTTAACATTGCAAAAAGTAACAATCGCCATGATGGTCTCTCGGCTCCCTCCATATCATGAGTATAGCGAACGGCATCGACTTTTTCCTTTGGTTCAACCAGTCACGTAATCCATTCGAACAAGCGGTGTAGATAACATGTGGCGCCCACTCCTTATCTTGGTCGCCTAGTGAACAGCCGAAGTATAACCGGTAAGTTTTCTGAAGACCCATCGTGATTGTACGCCGTTGTGATTTAGTCGCGAACGAGCCGCACACGTAACAGAAATTGTCGGGGTGATTTTTACACTTTCGAGGCATGATAATCGATGAGTGGGTTGATGTAAGTCACCCACGAGAAAGAATAAAAGGATGTACATGTGCAACGTTTGCAAATTTGTGGCCGGCAACTGCTCTCACCTAAAATACCACAAGACAACCTGCGGAAAGCCTAAGTTGAAACGACAAAATGCCCTACATGAGGGTACAGAAACGGTAAAGCAAAAACCTACACCTAAGTTGCAACGACAAAATACTCCGCTACATGTATAAAGGGTATATTATATATTGTATATATAGTATCATATGTTATATTATATAATATATAGTTATATGCATATTATATATATTATACAGGGTGTCCCGTACGTCTGGAACCATAGGGCAAAATGATAAAAACGGCAATAAAAACGCCGAAGAGACTTTTGGGGACTGTTTGTGAAATGAGCGAGGATGGTAGCGGCTGTGTCATCGTCGTGGATGTCCTCGGAGGTCCACTGCGTGGTTTATCTCCTATGGATCCCGTTTCCCTGAACTTTGCTACAAGTTTGCCGACACAGCTGTGTGTTATCGGCGCGCGGTCCCGATGCAATCTGTTAAATTCGTCAGCGATCTCCCTCTGACTCCGATTTCCTACGAGCAGAATTACCTGGATGCGTTCTTTCTTACTCAAAGACATCATGGACACTTGATAAACGGAAAAAATGACACTTATTTTGCCCTATGGTTCCAGACTTACGGACTACCCTGTATATAGTATTATATTATATACTAGCGGAGCAACCCGGTCTCTCTCTCTCTCTCTCTCTCTCTCTCTCTATATATATATATATATATATATATATATATATATATATATATATATATGCTGTATATATACAGGGTGATCAAAAGTTGCAGTGCACTGATTGTAATTTGTTTATTTGTTTTTTGTTTCAGATTAGTATAATTTATTGTAATTATTATTATTATTATTATGATGTTTATGTTTATTATTATTATTATTATTATTATTATTATTTATTAGAATTTCTACGTTATATACAGTAATTTTAAAAATTTAAAATAAAAAACTAAGTGCACTGCAACTTTTTGATCACCCTATATATATATATATATATATATATATATATATATATATATATTATATATAGTAATGACGTAATGATCTTGATGACGTCACTTAATTTTTAATAATTAATTATTTAATTTATTAAAACCCAGGTGCACAACCTCGGGATCTTAAACACTTGGGCCCACAGGGAATACTATCTCTCACAAATATCAGCACATATTCATACCAACACTGTATTATTCCTGACATATGGAAACAAGGTAAAATTATTACACTACTCAAACCAAACAAAAATCTAACAGAACCAGCTTCCTATAGACCCATTACTTTACTATGCACACCTTCCAAAGTAACAGAAAGACTAATCTTACAAATCACCAACCCACACATACCACTATCGCCTACTCAACATAGATTCAGACCTCACCACTCAACCACGACATTACTCACTAACTTCACGCAGCACATCATGGATGGCATCAACTCCAGACGACCAGCTCAACGTACACTATTAGCAACAATAGACATTAGTAAAGCATTTCATAATATCCCACGCTTCACTCTCATAAACAAAATACTCAACACAAACATGCGCAATAACACCAAAAGTGGCTGAGCATCTATCTTTCAGGAAAATACTCACATGTCACATTTAATGGCAAGTCATCCAAAAACAAGCTTTTTCCGAACGGGGTCTCTCAAGGTTCTGTTCTCTCACCAACACTGTTCAACTTATACATGCATGACATTCCAACACCCATAGATAACAAGCTTACCTTATCATCATATGCAGATGACATCACTCTAACATCCACCCACAACAACATCGACACCGTTACAAATAACCTACAAACATACATAAACAGGATACAAGACTGGCTCACACACAGTAGACTCAAAGTAGCGCCCACAAAGTCAACTATCTCCTTGCTTACAAGCCACACAAAAGAACACCAGATAACTCCACAGCTTACACTAAACAACACCAACATTCCACACACTCACAGGACCAAAATACTTGGGGTCACATACAACAAATCATTATCTTTTGCAAACCACATTCAGGACATTAAAAACAAATGTACATCAAGACTTAACACGCTTAGGGTACTAACAGGCACAAACTTTAGACACCAGCAGGAAACAACATCACTCATATACAAACAATATATTCGCTGAGTTATAGACTATGCTGGCCCATGCTGGGCACCCATTATCTCAAACACACATAAACACCTTACAGACAATACAAAACAACAAAACAACGCACTTCGTATCATTACAGGATGCACTCAAACAACACCAATAGAACACCTGCACACAGAAACAAAAATACTGAAAGTTAGGGAACATTTAGACATGAGGGGAACACAATTCATGGCAGCAGCGACACCTAACCCACAACACCCTTGCCACTACATGTACAATCATGCACCGACACCTCGCACCATTAAGGTAACACCAGAGAGACATTATAACAAAATATTCCATTCCATACCACGCCCCACAGACATCACACAGTACAGAAAACACATACACACACACACACACACACCTAACTCACAAAGCACTGACACGACTCAGTCCGAATGCGGTCCTAGGTGCAAAGCCGCCACCCATTAACAGGTCAGAGACCAGCCTGAACAGATCGGTTCGAGTTAACTTAGCACGATTCCGATGTGGACATCACCCCAACTTACAGACATATAAACACAGACTAGACAACTCCACAGACGACACCTGCCACCTGTTCCAGGACAAACCACAAACAATTGAACACATTATGACAGACTGTACCGCTCTAGCACAACATACAACACAACATCACTAGTGCGCTGAACCTCTGGTCCACTCCGGAGAGGGCGATCGGTTACCTGCGTGCCGCCGGCTTGCTCGATCAGGGTGGGCTGATCGGCTAACCAACAACTACCTCTGGATCTAATAAATATATATATATATATATATATATATATATATATATATACAGGGTGTCCCAAAAAAAACTATATACTCTTTATAGCATCATATATTTTATAATTTAAAAAAAACCAAACAATATATTGTTATAGCAATTGCCAATGAAAGGTAAATTAGTAATCTAAGTGATCAAAATGTTATAGCGAGTTGTTTGCATATAAAATTTAATTAACTACGCCAAGTGCTCAAAATGTTCTCCGGCGGCATGAATGCACTTTTGAATGCGTCGACTAAGCCTGGCCTTGTTTTATCAAAGGCCTTGTAATGGTGAAGCCTATGTACCAAACGTAGTCTAGTCACTCACTAGCTTGCTTCGGACTTAGCCTACGCACTCATTCCACGATACAAACTCTACAGCATTCAACTTTATTCGGTTCAGCAAAAGAACCCATGTTGCGTAAACGTTTGACACTGGAGCAACGAAAAAGTGTTCTGAAATGGTATTGGAAATTTGAGAATGTGTCCGAAGTCCAGCGGCAATGGATCCGGGAATTTGGTACAAAGCCACCGATACGTCTCGCCATTACAAGCATCCGTGACAAGTTTGAGGCAGAGGGATCTGCTCAAGATATGCACAAGCGAAGATCTGGACGACGCAAATGAAGTGCGAGTGATGAAAACTCCGTTTTAGTGTTGCAAAAATTTAATCGATCACCACAGAAATCAGTTAGGCAATACTCCCGTGAGACCGGAATCAGCAAATCAGGTGTTCACCGGATTTTAAAGTCGGCAAAATGGAAACGCTACATTCCAAGTCTGTTACACGCCATGACTGAAGATGACCCTGATCGCAGACTCGAATTTTGTGAATGGTTTCAGTCAATGGAAGCCGAAGACGTACAGTTTGCCAACAAAATCGTGTGGTCTGATGAAGCTACCTTCAAGCTGAATGGCACAGTAAATCGACACAACTGCAGGTACTGGTCACTTGATAATCCATACGTTTATGTGGATAAACATGTTAATTTACCAGGATTAACAGCATGGTGTGGTTTATCATCCAGGGGTTTGGTTGGACCATTTTTCTTTAATGGGACAGTTACCGGTGCCGCATATCTCGACATGCTGCGGACAGAAATTATACCTGCAGTTCGGAAGTTGTTTGGAAACGACGACTTTTACTTTCAACAAGATGGAGCCCCCCATTATCATTGTGATGTCAGAAGGTACCTCGATGAAACGTTGCCTAACCTTGGATAGGACGAAGAGGAAGCGTTGAGTATCCTCCACGTTCACCGGACTTGACTCCACTTGATTTTTACTTGTGGGGCTACCTGAAGGATGCAGTTTATGGTCTATCAACATGATGGTGCTCCTTGTCACTATGCCAAAATTGTTCAGGATTATCTAAATGGACGTTTTCCAAATCGCTGGATCGGACGCGGAAGCAACAAAAGACCTTGGCCAGCGAGATCACCAGATTTAACCCCCTTTAGATTTCTTTGCATGGGGCTTTATCAAATCGCACGTCTATCAGACGAAGATTACGAGTCTTGAAAACTTACGTACACGTATACGAACTGCTGCAGATAACATAGCCCCGCAAATGCTCCAGAATGTGTTTAGAAATGCTGCGGAACGATTTGAGCTGTGCAGGGATACTGATGGGCGTCACGTCGAATCCTTATTTAAATTTGATCTAACTCGTAACTTAATACTGTTTTGCGACATTATCTCTAACTCTGGCGAGGCAGTGGCTACATGGTGTAAATTATTGGCCAAATGGTCCAAACCCTCTGTGGCGAGTGTTGACCTAACACTAAAGACTAGCTAAGAATAAGTCCGTGGGGTAAGTAATGTGAGTGCGCTTTAACTGCTAAATCTATTTTTGTACACTGAGTCATCCACACATTATGACGTCAGCAATGTAATTCAATAGACCTCCTTGAAGCTTATATTCTATTTATGTCGGCAAGGTCAATGCCATGTAATTTAATACGAAAAACGCTGCACTTTAGGGAGCACGGGTAATATTAACGTGCTCCCTGCAGCATGCGGATAAAAAGTTTTTTGTTTCTTTTATTCTTTTATTCCATAACATTTAATATACAAAGTAATTTCTACAGTACTTGCAAAAGTAGTGTGAGATACAGCATCACCACCCTTCTCAATATATATTCTACCATGAACTATATCTAAGTCATTAGTACTAGTTAAAATATTATTTAAAATTACAGTACGCCTACTAGCTAAAGTAGCAGTTTGCTGTAGTTTACGATATAATCTACAACCTCGAAAAGGAGAATACATTTTTGCACGAGGATGAGTCTTAATACTACCATGACCTGTATCTAAATTAGGTTCAAATAAAACATATGGATCAACATTATAAGGAGCAGGGGGACCACCAAACTTAACTTCATTATCTTCACCTAACCGATCAGTAGCTCTATAATTAATAACATAGCCACTAACATTCAACTGTGGAAATACTCTAAATGCAACACCCGTAATTTTATAATAATTATAATGAAGTAAATCTTTTTATCTGCAACAGATAAAGCATCAGCCTTAAGATCATAATATCCTAACGTAGCACCCAAACTATCATCAGATATATATCTAAACTTAAAATTAGTATTAAAGTTCTTCTTGTGATGTCTCCTGTAACCTCTCCTCAACGTTCGTCGGTGACTGAAACGACGATCTCTATAATGAAACAGATTACGTAATTGACCTTTATGATACATCTTCAGCTGTAGTTAATAGACGTCTTTCAAACGCAAAGTTAAAGAGAAGAATGAGATATACGAAAAATAAAGGTCTATTTATAGAATCTGATTAACACGGTACTAAGAATCCTATCCCCTTAGAATCAACTTGATGGTGGTCCTTGTCACTATGCCAAAATTGTTCAGGATTTTCTAAATGGACGTTTTCCAAATCGCTGGATCGGACGCGGAAGCAACAAAAGACCTTGGCCAGCGAGATCACCAGATTTAACCCCTTTAGATTTCTTTGCATGGGGCTTTATCAAATCGCACGTCTATCAGACGAAGATTACGAGTCTTGAAAACTTACGTACACGTATACGAACTGCTGCAGATAACATAACCCCGCAAATGCTCCAGAATGTGTTTAGAAATGCTGCGGAACGATTTGAGCTGTGCAGGGATACTGATGGGCGTCACGTCGAATCCTACTCTTAATTATTTAATAAATGTTACCACTTTATCATTTTATGATTGAATTCCATATAATTTCCTAGTGCTTCAGAAAAATAGATCCTGACTTTATGTACACCCTGTACATATATATTATGATAGGTCTCATCTCGAAAACTAGACGGGCTAGAGGAAAACCGAAAACAGATTTGGAATCAACGTCCCAACAGCTATCATTAATGCGTATCTGATGAAAAATACTTGTTGGCCTCTGTAATTTCAATATTATTTACGATATTTCAATATTATTTACGATATTTCAATATTATGTATAATAATTTCATATTATTTACGATATTTCAATATTATATAATAATCAATATTATTTACGATATTTAATATTATGTATAATAATTTCAATATTATTTACGATATTTCAATATTATATATAATAATCTCAATATTATTTACGATATTTCAATATTATGTAAAATAATTTCAATATTATTTACGATATTTCAATATTATGTATAATAATTCAATATTATTTACGATATTTCAATATTATGTATAATAATCTCAATATTATTTACGATATTTCAATATTATGTACAATAATTTCAATATTATTTACGATATTTCAATATTATGTATAATAATCTCAATATTATTTACGATATTTCAATATTATGTATAATAATTTCAATATTATTTACGATATTTCAATATTATGTATAATAATTTCAATATTATTTACGATATTTCACTATTATGTATAATAATCTCAATATTATTTACGATATTTCAATATTATGTATAATAATTTCAATATTATTTACGATATTTCAATATTATGTATAATAATTTCAATATTATTTACGATATTTCAATATTATGTATAATAATCTCAATATTATTTACGATATTTCAATATTATGTATAATAATTTCAATATTATTTACGATATTTCAATATTATGTATAATAATCTCAATATTATTTACGATATTTCAATATTATGTATAATAATTTCAATATTATTTACGATATTTCAGTATTATGTATAATAATTTCAATATTATTTACGATATTTCAATATTATGTATAATAATCTCAATATTATTTACGATATTTCAATATTATGTATAATAATTTCAATATTATTTACGATATTTCAATATTATGTATAATAATCTCAATATTATCACAATGTTTTAATTGTTAAATATTATTGTAATCAAATTTTTTCTAATTTTGTTTGTTGTAAGCGTTGAAGAAACCTAGTTTCAATTTAAAACAAAATTGGTCTTTAAAGAAAGCCTCAGAAATTTTTTTGTCCCGCATGAGCATTTGAAAAATCTTGCAACCCTACATTGGGGTCACCATGTTGTTCGGGCTATGAAACAGAGTTTATTTCAAGCAAGGTCACACTGTTAAACTTTATTTCATAACTTGGGTAAAATATACCCTTCGTATAGTTTATCACGGTTATAACGTAGGGTTTAACCGTATTTAATAACCTTGGTATAGTTTACCATGATTGTGAAATAAGGATTAATCTATAATGTACAGCAGTTCTCTCATTTTTGTAGGAACTACGTCGGCTATATATATCGCCAGAGAGGTCACCTCTCATTTTGTCCTTTGCATAAATTCTTCATTTATTAATCTTCATATTACTGAAATATGTATTTTCTCATTAATTCTATTTTCAAAGTCTGACCCTCCCCCCCCCTCAAATAAAGAGATCAATTATACCCCTTGTCATTAAAGTGATCTTTGGGATCACCTGAAGATCAGGGGCCCCAGCCTTCTTTAGTTAGCTTTATAAGGCTAACTAAACGAAAATATCACGACCTAACCCAACCAATCGTCAAGGGCGTACAGTTGACCTAACGATTGGTTAGGTTAAGTCGTGATATTTTCGTTAGTTAGCCTTATAAGGTAACTAACGAAAGCTGGAGGCCCTGAGCTTCAGGTGATCCGATCTCTGTTATTATATTTCATGTCATGATAATCGTATTTCGATAAGTCTTCAAAGGAATTCCTTTAAAACGTGAAATTACTAAAAGCATAAAAAGTTACTTATTGGTAAGTTGTTTGTTTTTGGGTATTTTAGGCTTTGTTGACAATGATAAATCCCCTTCAGCACCACCTAAAGAAATCATTACTTTTAATTCCTTTTAAATTTATCAGAAATGTTTTGGGTCTTTTCCGTTTGGGGGCTAGCACGAATTTTTATTTAAAATTGGTATAGTAATGTAGTTTTGGTCACTGATTTCAAAAATAACTTTCTTTTTTTGGAGAAATGAAAACCAAACATGTTAGAGCACTTTAAATAATTATATTTGTTTTAACTAGCTTAAACTAGTTACAGAGGATTGTGTTAAACTTAGCCAGAGTCACAAACTGCTACTGTTTATGAAAAAAGTTGGGCTCTAAGTGTGGGAAAGTGTGTTGCCTTTAATAAAAACATCCAGTTCTTTCGTGCCAAAGCGTCGGTCAAACGGTAAAAAGTGCAACTTTACGAAGAATACGTTTTTTGAAGGATCCCGGCTATATTCAATAACATTGTTCAGGTTGCGGACAAAACAACTATTGACTACAGAATATTCTCAGAGGTTAACAAAAGAAAATTTATTGGGGCAGTAGAAAATACTCGACTTGACTGTGACGAACCTTTAAATGACCCAGATCATATGTTTCAGTTCTTCTATGACCCTTATTCCATATTTTAATATTTGCTTTCCTTTAAGGATAAAAACAGTTTCGCCCAAAAGGGTCGCAAATCCATGGATCACTCCAGGAATTATCACTTCAATAAAGAACAGAGATAAATTATTCAAATTGCAATTGCAGCAAAATTCCTAAAATACAATATACTCAATACAGAAACAAATTAACTAAATAATCAAAATTGCAAAATATAACTATTATAACAATCAATTTTCCAAACATAAGGAGACATGAAAAACATTTGGACAACCATAAACAATCTTCTCGGAAAACAAATTAAGAAAAATTCAATAGAGAAATTAAATGTTGATAATAAAGAAATCACTGATGATACTGCTATTGCAGACTCTTTAAATGCACATTTTACTTCAATAGCGGATAAGCTTCGCTCACAATTAATAAATAATGATCACTCACCTCTAGAATATATGCCACCCAGCCCACTAAATTCATTTTCTTTTGTTCCTGCTACCTCTACTGAGGTCCAGAATATTATTGGTAAATTAAAAAATACAAAAAATAACATTCATAACATTCCTGTACCTATACTGAAACTTGTTAAAGATAAGATATCTGTAACTTTGGCTAAACTTATCAATCAAAGTATTTCCGAAGGAATATTCCCATCAATGCTAAAAACTGGTTGTATAACACCCCTTTTTAAAGGGGGTGATCCTACACTAGCAACAAATTACAGGCCTGTGTGTTCATTATCTGTGTTCAGCAAAGTTTTCGAAAAAATTGTAAAAAGTTGAATGCAGCGATATTTAGAATCCTACAATTTATTATCTCCAAATCAATATGGCTTCCGTAATAAGAGAACAACGGAAATGGCTATTTTAAATCTTATGGAAAATGTAAATATAGCTAAGGAGAACAAAGAAATAATGATATCAATATTTATGGATTTGAGTAAGGCGTTTGATGTAATAGACCATAATATTCTACTTAATAAATTGTATTGTTACGGCTTTAGAGGGGCAATCAGACTTGAATCAGTGATTGGTTTAAAAGTTATTTGTCCGATAGATATAATTTTGTATCAGTAAATAAGGTTTGCTCCACTAAAGCGCTTGTCAAACATGGTGTGCCACAGGGCTCAGTGTTGGGTCCACTGTTATTTTTATTATATATAAATGACCTTCCACGTTCATCTGATATACTGAACTTCATAATGTTTGCAGATGATACAACTCTCTCCTTTTCTTGCAAATATGTTAATACAGCTAAGAATATATTTCATTCAGAATTCATCAGTGTAATGAAATGGTTGACCACCAATAAACTCTTCCTAAATACCAGTAAAACAAATTTCCTGATTTTTACCAATGAAAGAAATGTATATCTTGATGAACTTAATGTTAATGAAATCACCATAAAGGAGTGTACTGTAACAAAATTTCTTGGTGTAATGCTAGATAAGAATTTGCAATGGAGTGATCATGTAAATTATATCGCGAAAAAGATTTCAAGGAGCGTTGCTATAATGTTTAAACTTAGAAATGTAGTCCCTAAACAAGTTTTATTGACTCTTTATCATACTCCTGTTCTTCCTTATATAACATACTGCACCCTTGTTTGGGGAAACTCCGCTAACAACGCATTAAATGGTATCTTTGTCATCCAAAAACGAGCAATAAGGTTATTATCTGATGCTGATTTCCTTGATCACTCTAGTGCATTATTTAAAGAGCTAAACCTACTAAAGCTCAATGATATAACCAAACTGGCACATTTTATTTTTATTTACGAGTGTAAGAGCAAAATCATTAATTTGCAATGGGTAAATAGATACTTTGTAACTCATCAAGAAATCCACTCGTATCAGACCAGAAATAGATCAAGCTTGTTATACCTCAATTTAGATTGTCTTCATCTCAAAAACTACCATTTTCATTGGATTGAAACTATGGAATGACTTGCATGCCGATATAAAAAATATTGCGAATGTAAATTTGTTTAAAACCAAGTTGGAATCCCGATTAATAATGGGATACTAACAAAAATCTTGGATTAATGTCCACTAATAATGTTTAATATTGTCCATTAATATTGTCTAATATTGAAACAAAGGTTTTAACTATTAATAATACTTATTTACTTATTTATTTATTTATTATTATTAATTTATAACAGCTAGCTGCTTATTTTTAATAAGAGCCCAGTAAAGCCTAAAGCTTAAGGGCCAAATAAAAAAAAATAATAATAAAAAAAAATAAATAGTCGAGCTTCACAACTATTTATGTCATTGTAAAAATTGTAAACTGTAAAAAGACTACTGTATTTATTTTATTATTAATAAAGGTTATTCAATTCAATTCAATTCAATTCAAATCTGTAAAAGTAGCGGAAAAAATCAAGAAATAATGCCCAGTTAGGTCAATTGAATGCCCGGTTAGGTAGGGTTGCCAGACGTCTCGTATTTTATGGGACAGTCCTGCATTTGATCCAAAAATCCCGCGTTCAAAATGTCCCGCAAAAAATATTTTTTAAGCAAATTTTTTAGGGATGAATTGATTTAGAATTTGAATATTATGTATAATAATTTCAATTTATTCGCGATGTTTAATTGTTAAATATTGTTGTAGTAAAATTTTTCTAATTTTCTTTGTTGTAACCATTGAAGAAATCCAGTTTCAATTTGAAAAAAAATTTGGTCTTAAAAAAAAAAACCTCAGAAAATATTTTGTCCTGCATGGGCATTTGAAAAATCTGGCAACCCTAGGTTGGGTCAATTGAATGCCAGGTTAGGTCAACAGCACGCCCTTGACGATTGGTTAGGCTAAGTCATGATATTTTCGTTGAAAACATATTAATTATTTAAAGTGCTCTAACATGTTTGTTTTTCATTTCTCCAAAAAACGAGTTATTTTTGAAATCAGTGACCAAAACTACATTAGTATACCAATTTTCATTAAAATTCGCTGCTAGCCCCCACACGGAAAAGATCCAACGTTTTTAGTCGAACTTTTTTCCCAAAAATGTGTACCATTCAATAATAGTTCGAGGCGAGGACTTTTGTAATACATTTAATTCATTTTGTCACCGTTTTGTTTTATTTTAAGTATTCGCCTGTGACAACCGCATTATTAAGCTCTTCATCCGAAGTTCTTGGAAAATGGGGCAAATTTTCTGCAGTTTATTAACAAATGATAAAAGTACATTAATGCGTGCAATATTGCATGAATTGCGTGCAATATTGCATGAATTGCGTGCATCTGTTATAAGGTCATCCCACCTTTACATAGGAATTACGTTCAAAAAATAATGAGGCTTTCATGCACGTCTCATCTGTACTCCGTACGATATATGGTGAGTTTCACAATTAAACACGTAAAATTAATAAATGATACACACCCACGAGTAATCATTTTTAATTTTCATGTGGGTATACACTATATATATATTAGTGGTGCACCGATTAATCGGTATCGGCACCTGGCATGCCGATATTAGGAAAATACCTTGCATTGCCGATTAATCGGTAAAATGCCGATTAATCGGCATGCAATGTGCCGATACCGATTCATCGGTGCACCACTAATATATATATATATATTATATATATATATATATATATAGGTGCTCTTCCAATATGTGCTCTACCGCGAAACTGTGATGTACCATATTCCAATACATGCTCTACCGTGAAACTAGCCTTATAAGGCTAACTAACGAAAATATCATGACTTAACCTAACCAATCGTTAGGTCAACTATACGCCCTTGACGATTGGTTAGGTTAAGTCGTGATATTTTCGTTAGTTAGCCTTATAAGGCTAACTAACGTACCTGCTGCTAATCCGAATAATCTAAGGTAGATCACGTATTGGAATGTAAATTTTCGCGATAGAGCACATATTGGAAGAGCACCATATATATATATATATATATATATATAAATATATATATATATATATATATGTCGCCTATTGCAGGGAATAATTTGTGGAGGTTTACTTAAAGAAAAATGAGAAGCTGAAATTGGATTTAGAATTGGATTTCATCTCTCAAATTGTGATTGACATTCAAATTAAGATCAATTTTATTTCTTTCGTAAAAATCAAATTATTTTCATATCAATTTAATCTTTCTAGAAAATGTTTAATTTTCTTTTCAACAATTTTTTTTTCTTTTTTTTTTTTACAACTTTTACTGACATTTTCCTTATTATATAGTGTACTTAATGCTTTCATACCACTTATATATATATATATATATGTGTTGTAATCTCGTAGAAGTTTCCGGCGTCCATCCTTCAACGAACTAAGTATGAATGATGTATAATATATCCGTCAGATTGATGGCCTATATCCTTAATGCTTAGGATTCGTGCCACCTATATGTCAAATGCTCTTCCCCAAAGATTACTCGTCATTAAAGGTAATTTTAACATTTCATACATTACGAATTAGGAAGTTAAATTATCAAATAGGCCTAAGCACTGTAGGATACATTAGATTCGTTGGAATAAATATAATTTAAGTTACAAACCTAACATGGTGTAGTTATTTTTCGAAATGAGTGTATAAACCATAAGTTATGATCAACTATCAAATGAAGCCTAGCCTAGTAGGATTTTTTGAACTGCATTTAACAGGACATGCTGAGGCCATGTAAAAGTAGGTTCTGTCCCTATTTGAAATTATTAAGCGTAGGAAAACTAAGAGTCTGAGCCATATAAGTACGATAACTAATTGATAACTAAACACTAGTAACTTATCCTCAACTAACGGAGTAGTAGTAGTACAAGCGAAGTACATAAAAACAGGCAAATGAATCCAACTCTTACCTCAAGACCTAAGCCAAGGGCCCTTGGGAATCTGCGGGCTCCGAGGATCCATTCTTGTGACTCTTAAATTATAAATAATTTATATATTAAGCACTTGACTAATAATAAAGGGATCCCTTGAAGATCAGGGCCCTAGCCTTCTTTAGTTAGCCTTATAAGGCTAACTAACGAAAATATCACGTCCTAACCTAACCAATCGTTAGATCAACTGTACGCCCTAGACGAGTGGTTAGGTTAGGTCGTGATATTTTCGTTAGTTAGCCTTATAAAGCTAACTAAAGAAGGCTGGGGGCCCTGATCTTCAGGTGATCCTAATAAAGTTAAAAAATATGAAACACCAATGAATAAGAGTAGAGTGTGTTTATTTCAAATATAAATATTATTGCTATTATTTTATTATCATTAACAGAAGACAGACAAATTCCTTAACCTTCGTTTTACTTACGCCCGAATTGTTCATTCTGAAGACGAAGGTCAAGCTCGTTGTTCCATCTTATTATATTATATTAATTATGTATTTATCGGCAAAGCTGGGCACTTGCGGTATTTTTTGCGGTACTGCGGTACTGCGGTACTACCGCACTACCAAACCGGTACCGCATAACGCAGTACCGCAAAGGATCGCCGAAAGTACAGCAGTACCGCTACCGCATTCAAATTTCCCGCGGTACTTTCCGCGGTATCGACAAACACGACTTTTCAAAAAATTAACACTTTTTTTGAAGTAAACCTTATTACAGGAGTACAGTAAGACGAATGCTGCGTGTGTTGCATCAGCCTAACTCTAGACACATTAAGTTTTCGTTCAGAACATGTTACGTTGCCATCCTATCACAACGCCTCAGTGCAGTGCTTGCTTTTGAGCCGGTTGCACGTGTGTTACATTTCTGTGACAAAGATCGATTTTTAGCCATTATGGCAGAAAGTTCAGGTGCGAAATCGCCGATATGCAATTTCTGAAATATGTGCTATTACTTGTGTTGTTCTTGTGTGCAGTACCGCAGTACCGCAGTACCGCGGAACGCACCAGGGGGACCTGAAAAAGTACCGCAGTACCGCGTAACGCACTGGCATGCTGAGGTACCGCAGTACCGCGTAACGCACCCCCAAATTTTGGTACCGGCGCCCCACCCACCACTGTTTATCGGTAGCCCATATGTGTGTTTGGATCAATCCCAGAATAGGCACCTGAAATCATTTTTAGGTGCTTAATCTGGGATTGAGGCAAAACACAGGTGCTTAATCTGGGATTGAGGAGAAAAAAATATAAACAGTTTTTAGAGATATAATTTCATTGTTTTTATCAATATTTGAAAAAATCAACTCTAACCTAACCTAACCTAACCTAACCTATATCTATACCAATTTATGTGGCAAGATAGATTTGCTTCAGATGGATTCAGAAACATTCGGGCTCATATTGCAGGAATTTATAATATCTAAAATTTTTCTTTATTCATTAAACCACTTTAAACCTTTTATAACTTTGCCTTTATTACATTTGTAATAAACTTCGTATAAACAATAAATTTTGTAATCATCAGTTTTTTTTTATTTAATTCCTTGCAAGGTGCCTATTCTGGGATTGAGGTTGAACGCAGGTGCTTCATCTGGGATTGAGGTACATCAGGTGCCTATTCTGGGATTGACCCGTGTGTTTATTGCATTAGAATTATAAAACAATTAAAATAAACTGTATTTATACATGCGGTTCTTCATTCCTGATCATTTTTTATGACCTAATGTCAGTAAGGTGACCAGAGTCCAGATTTTCGGCGGGACAGTTGCTGAAATTAACATCGAAATATCTGCTTACGATGCCACCAAAACGTGTTTTTTGAGTATTGCAATTTCAAAATTTTCTCAACTACGGCAGGGGAACACCCCCCTCCCCCGACTGGACTCCCCAGTGGGGGGTTCAGGATATGTCTCGCTTTTAACTTAAACAATCTGGTCACTTTACTAATGTGGCTCTCAAGCTGTTAGAGGTTCCTGAAACCTGATCTAGACGAAAGAAACGGAACAGTTTTGTTTACATTTTCAAAATGTATTCAACAGATTAGGGTACGTGTTTCCTTTTGGTATCAAAAGACTCGCCAGCGCCCATAGTTTACCAGGGTAACACCGTTTCCCTGTAAGCGAAGTAAAGACACTGAGGTCGGGGGTTTGACTCGCGTTTGTGCTGGTAATAATAATATTCCTGGAGTTAGCGCAATGGTCCGCCTTAGTCTGGCCAAGCTCCTTGCCAGTTTCTGGCTATATTCATAGACTGATAAATAATTATTATCGCATATCACACAGAATTTCCGGGATAGATATCCCATTCCCATACGGACTCGAATCCTCACTGACATTTTCACTTCCTATGAAAATGTCCCACAGAATCTTTCACGAGGAACAAGCAGTGCAGATCAACTTAGTAATCACAGCTTTCGATACCCGTTCAGTGAGCACAAAATCGTGTAGTTTCCATTTCGAGACATTAAAATCTCCTCATTTTGCAGGTAAGCCGATTTGCGGGTCATAAATGATCCAATTGATCATATACAGAACAGATGATAGAGTTTTATTAGAGATTAATTACTTGTGATTTCTATACAGGCTATTTTGTATTAATTCTTACGCGTTAATTACTTATCTCATACGTACAGTAAAGTGACTACAAGTAAACAGTAAATAAATTGTCTGAAATACTTTTTAAACCCTACACCTTATATGTGTATACATACATACACAAAGTTATAAATTTTTAAATCTATATATCAGAATTTAAACCGTCCTAAAACCTATATTTTTAAAAATAATTTTAAATCCTTTCTTTAAGGAGCAAATTCAAAATTCATCTTTAAGAGGTTTAAATTTTAAAGTTTGCGGGCTTTGAAAAGTTTGTCAGCATCTCATCAGAAGGGAAAGACGGCCCGAATTGAATATTAAACTATGGACAAACAGGGAGAGAATATGAAATACAGGGATAATAAACCGGAGCAAGAAAGGCCTTTAATAATACTTAAGTTGATGCAAGTCAGCTTTCAATTAAAAGTTTTGATCAGTTCGAGAGACATTGTTGTCCTCGTTCGTGCTTGGTTTAATGTCTCGTCTTTTCTGGTGTTGAAATTACTACGAATATTCATTAATGCGTCCAGTGAATTATTCAACGTGCACGAACTTCTCGCGAATAAAACGAAGATTTATATCGGGCGAGTGTTGTCGCGTTGATCCCGAGCATCTTATTGAGATCTCAATGTTGAATTAAGTACGTAAAGAGCTTCCTTCCGCAGTTATGAATTTGATAAAACTTGTATTTCTTTATGTTTGTAGTGTACAAAAAGTTACATAAACTATTTCATCTTTTTGTAAAGAGAGATAAAAAGTACTTCCGAAATGTTTTATGTAAAACAATCGTTACAGCGACATGCAGAATGTTGGTTCTTTCTTCTAAGTGGCTCATAGATTGCTCTCAATTGGATGTCAGGAAGCAGTTTTCCTACAAAATCGGCTATAAAACGGATGGAGATTTCCGATAACACAAACTCAAAATTTTATACCTTTCGCCATAAGCACGCGATATCCTAACTTAACACTTCGTTTGACAAAATAAGGGAGTTCTGCCCCCCTTTTTAAATTTAAGAGAGTTAAACTGATGCAATTTGTTAATAAATATTAGTTTTAATTTATCTTAAAATTAAAATAAGCTAATGAAACCTACCCAAGCTTAACCTAACTGGGAATAATCTAATCTAACCCAAGGACTGAGAAGGAGGCTAAAAACTTAAGTCGTCGATGTATGTCAGCTGTCAAGAAATTTTCTTATTTTATTTACAAGTACCCTCCCCAACTCTTCCCCGTCGTCAAAGTGGGAAGCATCGTTTTAAAGCCTTTGTTTATGATATGTTTTGAAATCTTATATATGATTTGCAAATATTGGAATGGTGTGAATGGATTCGTCATCAGTCGATTTCGGCGATTTGGTTTAGAGTTCCCGAATGTCCTTTTGCACCCCAAAACAACAACAACAAAAACAACAACAGTAATAATAATGATAATAACAATAATAACATAATCAGAGAAAAAACAACTGATGAAAGGGACTGTCGCTGGGGGTTTATAAGTATCCTTCTTTGAGGTACGAGGAAGCTCAGCCGTACAAATTGATTAAAAAAACAAAATATGGTCTTTCAATTGTATAAAAAAAACAACAAAAATACAAAAACTCATTAATTTATGCGTATTTAGAGCTCCATCCCGATTACTGTAATTTATATCCATAGATGTCGGTACAGTTTTATATTTCATTAACATTTTAACTTGATTATGGATAACAAAGTATAAATTATTTTCCTTTTATGAAACAATTTCGCATAAAATAATAATAAATCTCTAGATTAACATTAGAATACCCAAAATAGTTTCTGGAAATCAAATTCATGAATAAATAAGATGATAAGGAATAAATTCCTTTTACGGCTGCCTTTTTTTTTATATTCTTATTTTTACTTGTTTTAGGAAATCTCGCGAAAGAAGGCAACTTTTGTTTGTAAGATTTTTGAGATGGAAGTACAGTTAAGATTGTATATGCAAAGGAAATATGCCAATAAAATTCTTACGGTCCTACAGCTGTTTGAATGTCCGAAATGTATTTCTCTATTCCTTATGTAAAACTACGTAACTCGCTATGTTTATTCAACCTATACATAGTCAAACTACAATATTTACTACATTTGACTTTGCGTGTAACTGCGTCTAACCCTCGTACCTATGAATACAGAGACCCAGATTATGCATTCAGAAATAAGAAATGTTAAAGATAAATGAATGGGAGGAGCAACTCTGAAGATTCAACCAATCAGCGATCGATTTTTTTCTTTTTTCACCCACCAAATCATCAAAAGTGCATGTGGTACAATACATTTTATTTTCCCCATTAACGAATTTGTTTACAGTAATATTCAGTGATACAAATTAAAACATATTTCTTAAATGTTATTTTCATTTATAAAACAAATATGTATAATTTTCGTGGCTAGGTTGAATGGAAGGCCCACATTCGACTCCCGCCGTCCCCGCCGCCGCCGCCGCCGCTACTGCTCTCGTGGTTTCAGGTGCTTCTCGAAGTAAGGTCCTTCCCCTTCTCCGCGTAGGGACAGAGAACTTCCTGATATTACCTCTTTTTCTTAGAAAATAAAGATGTCCCCCTCCTTACTCGAAGTAAAACTTATTTTAATTACTTTAACCAACTTTTGTTCAACTCCTTTTCCTGTAATTCAAGTTGCATTCACTGTACATGTTTGTTTCTCGTACGCATGCAAGGCCGGCTGAAGGACCGGCTAACCTGGCGGTTGCCTGGGGCGGAATGTGCTGGCTGGGAGGCGCCATAAAAACTGAGAGAAAAAGCTTAATAAATGAATAAAAAAAAATCCAAGATATAAAACTCGTCTGACATGAAGTTAAACTGTTTAGGAGTGTTTCGTAGATTTCTTACGACAAATTCTTAACAATTATAATAGTATACTTATTTGTATACGTATAATCTATACTATAATAAGAGAGCTGTCCGTCTGTCCGTCTGTCTGTCCGTCTGTCCGTCACACTTTCAGAAATTGTGAGAAAAAATTGTGAGAAAAAAATTCAGAAATTGTAAAAAAAATTCAGAAATTGTATTACGGGCGGCAATGTGAAGCTCAAGATTTTCATGACTGTGTTCTTTTCTGTAGTTTAGCAATGGGGGAAGGGAGGGGGTTAGCCCCCAAGTTGTATGAATGGGGGTGAGGAGGTTTTGGGAGATACCAGATTCAGAAATGCTGACACAATGTGAAGCTCAAAATTTTCACGGCTGGGTTCTTTTTTTGTAGTTTAGCCTGTCTAACCGTCAGCGAAGCGGCGGGAACTGTATAGTAGTAATAATAGTATACGTGTTTGAAACCGTAGTGTCATTAATGAAGAGTGTCACGAATTATTTAACTGATTATCGTGCAAATGGTTATGAAAGAGCACCAACATCGGCAAAAGAATTAGCCGCAGAACTAGTTGTAGAGCCTATTTTTTGAAATATTAGAGTAAGGCGCAAGAAAAGGCAATTTGAGTATGGGAGTGTTGACGGAGTTCCTAATGCAGAAAATCCAGAAAGCCTGTTCAAGAATCATATGTTTAATGTTATAGTGGACACAGCCATAATCTCTTCATCAAAAAGATTCGAACCGTTACAAAATTTCAATAACTTATGAAGATTTTTAAGTAACCTAAAAGATTTACCACGTAAAAATGAACTGACGAGTGCGTGTCAAAGTTTGGAGGATAAGGTATCAATAAAGTAACGATATTAATGGCTGCGACTTACTAACTCTGAATTAAACATTTCAAATGCAATATTCTCAAAGTCCCCAAAATGAGCAGTTAAATTTATCAACACTGATGTTATGCCAAAGCTGCGGGTTGCATTAAGGATAATGCTTACAATTCCAATTAACTGTGGCCACGGGAGAAAGAAGCTTTACTAAGCTAAACTGATAAAGACATAATTAAGGTCTTCCATGACGCGAGAAAAATTAAATTCTGTAGCAATTTTGTCAACAGAAAATGACCTTGTCAGAAATATAAATATGAAAAAATTTGCAGATCTAAAGTCGGGGAAAAAATATTTCAGGATAATATACACATTTGAATGTCTTGTTGCGTTTGATTTTTTTTCATTTATCTGTAATAAAGTCTTTGGCACTTATTCCTTTTCCCACAGTTGACCTAACCGGGAAAAAAGAAATTGCCGGGGGAAGACGAATAAATGCCAAGTCTTCATTCCTATATTTGTAGTTTTTTGTCATTATAAAAAATTAGTAAAATGGTAAAAAGTCTTAAGAGAGTTGATAAACCTCGAGCCGGCTCTGTACGCATGCGCAACACGGCTGTAAAGAATATGAACTTCCATACATTTGTTTGTTTGTTTGTTTGATGGGTTTGTTTAAGGTCATATGGCGGAGGGGACCTACAGCTTTAAGCGGGATTCGAACAACGAGTCTCTACATTATCTGGGCGCAAAGGACGGTCCCCCCATCCAACTATTCTCCAGACCCAATGTCGCTGAACTTTACTGATTAACGTAATTCTTCCATACATTGGGCTGAAATTTCTTGTTAAGCTATTTTTCGTCGGCATCTATCTATCTGTCCGGTCGGCTGGAATATATTTCAGCTATTGATCAATTTATTTGAAGTAGACTGAAAAGGCGGAATGTGTTGCTGTTTCATTAGGTTCAAAGAATGAACAATTTCAGATGAAATTATTTGGCTCTCTTTGACCGGCGCCTAAAACGTGCTAAAGAAATAAAGCGTCAGTCTCCGATTTTTCATCAATTTCAACGTTATTATATTAATAAAAACATTTAACAAATAAAAAAACCGAAAGAAAAAACCTGATCAGTTTTTTCCACAGTGATCATCACTGTCAAGACATTCACAATAACACAGTTGGATTTATCGTCAACATTCCCCCTTTACCAAATAGTTATCCACTATTTATTTTCCTATATCATCAGATATACAGGGTATCCCAGAAGTCTGGACTCATAGGGAAAATAGACATTATATTTTTAAAGTGAAACAAACATATTTCTAATGTCAGTTTTACATATTTCAGGAAAGAAAATACCCTGATGGCTCAGTATACCAATGAAGAGAAGGTGGAACTGGTATTGCTACGTTTCCGGAAAAAGCCAGACGGAGGTATGTCAGTTGCTTCACGAACATGCCTCCCTCTGGCTTTTTTCCGGAAACATGTAGCAATACCAGTTCCACCTTCTCTTCATTGGTATACTGAGGTATCAGGGTATCAGGGTATTTTCTTTCCTGAAATATGTAAAACTGACACTAGAAATATGTTCGTTTCATTTTAAAAATATAATGTCTATTTTCCTTATGAGTCCAGACTTCTGGGACACCCTGTATATACTAACAAAAATAATAATAATATATACTACTACTACTACTAATGATTACTATATGTAAATATATGGTTACTGTTATGCGCATGCGTGTAGTGCCACTGGCGACCACTCGCGTAAGGAGTGAATGAAATGCTGGAGAACTTTCCTTTGCTGCCGGCTATTTCCTGACGATGTGTTTCTCAATCCAAACGGAAATATATCATACATACATCAGGAAGGAAGATGATGACTTCACAGCGTGACGCATAGACTTTTCACCGCAGGAAAACAGGTTTTGTTGATGAATGATTGCATGCAATTGAAATGAGGTTTCCATTCGTTGCTAAAATCGTTATTAAAATGAGTGTTTTTACAATCGTTGCGACGAGATGTTCGTTGAAAATGAATGATGAAACTCATAAATAGAGTTTAATGAGCATCTCATTTCCACTTAACTATAATAAAACAACCGTGAAATAGGTTTTAATCTACACTTGGTTTATTGTTCAAAACGATTATATATATATATATATATATATATATTATATATATATATATATATATGATCTGAAAAGATCTGGTGACCCAATAGCATTTTACAGTGGGCCTACCGTCGCATAGGTCTCTCTCTCTCTCTCTCTCTCTCTCTCTCTCTCTCTCTCTCTCTCTCTCTCTCTCTCTCTCTCTCTCTCTCTATATATATATATATATATATATATATATATATATATATATACACATATATATATATATATATATATATATCAGTGGCGGCTCGTGGTCTGAGAGGTTGGGGAGGCCCACCAATAATTAATTATTGCTATGTTTTATTACATAGTGCGAGGATAGTTATATATGGCATATGCCCATAAATAAATTACTTAAATTAAGATGGCTTAATCTGTACAAAATTATTCATAATATTATAGATACTACCGCTAAGTTACTAACCGTTATTATAAATTAACTAAACAACATGGAGTAAAGTTATTAAAATATCAGAAAATAAAACGAAAAATTATCAACTGGTTTTACTTACGTCTTCTACTTGAAAAGAAGATCAATTCTCCTTTCTTTTCCAGCAGCAAAACCTATTTATGATATTTTCATACCAGCAAGGTTGATTCGATTTCTTTGCGTGTTCATTTAACTGTTCAAAAATACTGAACGCCTGTTTAGATAACTGTTTAACACAAATATCATTTTGAATGTGCTCTTTCGAAGTGGAATGTCTCTCCAAGCTCCTTGCCAAGTTCTTCCAATCACGAAACCCTTCGTCACTCCATACATTTTTTTTTTTCACACCAACTAAAAGACAAGACCAGTAAAACAAACCGGTTTTTTTGCAAACTTCCACACAGCCACTTATATCTGTCATACCAATTAGATTTAAAACTTCTATTTTTGCTCTTATTTATTTGAACACAAGATATGTTTGGAGTTGATCTACCTTTATTTAAAATGTATCTTTTATTTTCTTCGCTTCTTCAAACAAAAGAAATGTCCAATAGTGAAACGATTATGTCAGTAACTTCTTCCATTTTGAAGGGTTAAGTTCACACAAAGAATATAAACTCTGATATATTGCCTTCAAAAACTTACAAATAACATAACACTACCATAACGTAGCCTTTAAAAACGTACAAATAACAAGTTAACACTGACATACCTACGTTGGGTACACTAAATCACATATAAATAACACTAAATTCACTTATAAAGAGTTGAATGACAACGTAACAGGTTCGTGTAAACAAAATATAACTAAATAAAATTCAATTTCACGTGGTATTTAGCAATAATTTTGACTCCGAAGATCTGGTTGCTAGGCAACAGCCATTTAACTCCGCCCACTGGTTAGCCATGATAAAGCTCGAGGAGGATTTGTGATTTTGGGCCTCCATTTCACGAATTCATGCTTTTTGACAGAGCAGAATATAAGCGTGGCATCAGTACGTTGCCATGACAACCAAGAAGCTGAAGGGAGGCTTTCCTGAATACTTCTTCCTTTCGATTTCTCGTGCTGAATTTGACCATTATAGCTAAAGGTTACAGTTATATTCAAGGGGGGAGGGTGATTCTATTTAAAATTAAACTTTTAACAACTATATTCGAAGGGGGAGGGTGATTCCATTGCTAATTAAAATTCTTAACTTAAATTATATTAAAATTTTAAAATTTTGCAATTTAGGAAAAAAATATTTATAGCCTGTTGAAACCGAGGAGGCACAGCCTCCCATGCCTCCCCTGTAAAGCCCCCCTTGATATATATATATATACAGTATATATATATCTGACTCTTGGTCATCCTCCTTTCGGGATTTGAAATTTGTGCTATTGCGCTAGACATATTAAAAGCTTTTGATAGAGTCTTGCACAAATCTTTAATTTCGAAACTGCCCTCCTTCGGTTTCTATCCTTCTATCTGTGCCTTCATCTCTAATTTCCCTTCTGGCCGATCTATAGCTGCGGTTGTAAATGGCCACTGTTCTTCTCCTAAAGTTATTAACAGTGGTGTTACACAGGGTTCTGTCCTGTCACCCACTCTTTTCCTTTTATTAATGATCTTTTAAGTCGTACCTCCTCTCCTATTCACTCCTATGCCGATGATTCCACCCTTTACTTCTCCACCCGCTTCCCAAAGCGTCCCTCTCAACAGTCACTCCATATATTCGCGTAGAACGGCTCTGATACACCTGACCTCTGATCTTTCTGCCATCTCTGATTGGGGCAGAGAAAATCTTATGGCTTTCACTGCCTCAGAATCTCAGATCCTCCATCTGTCTACTCGTCATAATCTTCCACACAACTATCCCCGTACCTTCAACAATATACAACTCAATCCTTCCTCTTCTCTTAACATTTTTGGCGTTTCCCTTCCTCGTGATTTTTCCTGGAAAGATCACATATACTCTCTTTCCAAAACAGCTTCTAAGAGGTTAGGTGTGCTGTACCGCCTCCGCAGTTTCTTCATCCTTGCTCAGTTGCTCTCTTTGTACAGCGGGCTTGTCCACCCTTGTATGGAGTACACTTCTCATGTATGGAGTGGTTCAACCCACACAGCTATACTTAACCAGGTGGAATCAAAGGCTTTTCGTCTCATCATTTCCCCGCCGCTTACTCACTGTCTTCAATCCCTCTCTCTTCGCCTCAATGTTGCCTCATTCTCTCTTTACTATTGCTATTATCAAGGACACTGCTCTTCTGAACTCTCTAACTGCGTGCCTCCTTCTTTAAGGAGAGCCCGCAGCACCAGACTATCAACACTTTCGCATTCCGTTCCTGTTCAATTCTCTAACGCAAGGGTTAATCGGTATTTTCAATCTTTCATCTATTCAACCTGTCATCTCTGGAACAATCGTCCTCACTCCATCTTTCCCCCCTGACTATGACCTCCAATCTTTCAAACGCAGAGCGTCAAGGCATCTCTAAAACCCTGAACCTTGATTTTGGATCCTCTTCTTCTATCGGAGTGGGGGGGGCGGCGCTTTTGGGGTCATTCGTTCTTGGCCCCTTCTTACTATATATATATATATATATATATATATATATATATATATATATATATACGTGTGTAGACAAGCATTCAGCTGTTACAAGATTTTAATATTTACAAAGATGCAAATGAGAATTTGAACTGGAAATATTCGTTTGTCTCTACATTTTAAAGAAAAGAAAAAAAAAAGATCTTTTGTTCACTTCAAGGAGAAACAACCCAACCTTTAAACTGTTTCTTCAAGTTTTCCCACTTCCAAATGTTGAATTTATTTGGCCGGATGTAAACGACTTTCGTTATTCAAAGCCTTTTAATGACCCACAGTCGTGAACTTTGACCGCGTCATGGAGGCCCTCTCCTTTCGCTTGACAAGGGTAACTGTCACGTTTTATCATAGTTTTTATTGTCTTCAATTATGTAAAAATATTGATAGGAATGTGGTAACATGAAGACTTTTTTATCTCGTTTACTCGTTGTAATTGATTAATTCGACATGCGCATATCACAAGTGTCGCTTTCAAAGCATTTTACACGAAATTTCCTGCTTCCTCAAAATCACTCACTTTTCGTTCAAGGTAAATAATTTCATACACACACACACACACACACATATATGGTATGTCATTCTAAGTTTTTTTCTATACTTGTACAACTACACTCACACCTCTCAAATACCCACTTTCTACCGTGTTTTGTCAAACCTCACACATGTTCATCCGCATGGGTCACTCAATTTTATAAATACGATATTTTTTAATAAAGAAACACATTACATATTTCTCAGAGACCAACGCAAAGTCTGACGAAGGCCTCTTATTAATTCTAAACCTGAACATTAGAAGCATTGATAAATATCATAATGACCTTAAAGGCAAATTAACGTCATTAAAAAAGACTTTCTAGTAATTATACTCACAGAAACATTTATTGTATACAGGACCCGTAACCAAACTACCAGTTTGGTTACGTGAAACACCCTGTATATATATATAATTTTAACTTTTATTACTTCTGTTACCATATTACCTTACTCTTCACATCATGACCAAATACTCTCAATACTGCAAATAAAATTAGTCTTTCTTACGGTCTTCCCTAAACTTAAACATTGACAGTCTCCCAAATTACTTTGACTAATTGACAGTTAACCTAAAATTATTACAACATAAATTCACGTTCATTAACTGTAACCTCGTTAAATGAAAATAATAAGATCTTTTCTTAACATTCCAGGATACACAAGCTACCATGTATGTAGGGTTAACAATAGGGGAGGAGGTGTAACTACGAGTATATTTGTAGATTCAAACCACAAGAATAAAGTATCGAAGATCTGGCAGGTATAAGCAATACCTCACAAAATATACCTCACAAAAATATTCAAATATACATAACATCCAATATTCAATCTCAAGCTTCTACTGCCCACCAGCTGCTAACGTACCAATTTTTATTACAAATGTCGATAGAATCCTAACCTCCAATTATATTGGTAACAATTGTGTCATTGCACGAGATTTAACCTCTTAACGACTGAATTTTTTGTAGGGTTAAGTTATAAGTGCGTGTATTAGAAACGGTACAAATTCGACCCAGTGGTCCAAAAGAGGTTAAGTAATGATCTTACAAAACAACATTCAATTAATAACTCAAGCTTCCTTCACAATATCTTGACTACAAATGGTTTTAAATTAGTTATTACAAAACCAACTAGATTTCGCAATAACACTAGAAATTCGACTCTGCTAGATCAGATCTGGGTACTGTCCCCTTTTGACTGCATCTCGGGTATAATTATATTAAATATTACACA
Source organism: Bathynomus jamesi (assembly GCA_023014485.1). NCBI lineage: Eukaryota > Metazoa > Arthropoda > Malacostraca > Isopoda > Cirolanidae > Bathynomus > Bathynomus jamesi. The sequence continues at coordinate 327,124 of JAJOZX010001636.1, forward strand.
TCACTTGCCTGCATATACCATGCTAATCACCCATTTCTCAGCGCAGAAAACTATAAAAGTTGACTATAGCTCTTACAGTTATAATAACAAATTAAAGTTCCTGAAAGAAATAACAGCTTTTGGCTGGACTAGAATAACCGAAAGTGACAATGACTCAAAATTTCAAACATTCTCAAGCACATTAATGGCTATATTCAGCACAAACTTTACTCTTAAATCAAAAGTAATATCTAAAACTCAGTACAACAACCGATGGATATCACCCCAGCACTCATTGTGAGTATTAAACGCAAACATACTCTTTAAATTATGGAAAACATTTTCCCGAACAAATATGCAAAAATTACTGCAGCAGACTTAATGCAATCATTAAGGAAGCAAAAGCGGATCATCATTGTTAAAAAATTGATGAACAAAAACCCAATCCAAAAAGGCTATGCAACACTCTGAAAGAGTTAATTAATACAAAGAAAGTTAAAACAAATCCCTTGTCCTCCCTTACACAAGGCTGAAATTCTTACAGTGATCCCAAAGGCATAGCCACTTTATTTATCAACTTCTTTGCAAATATGGATTCCAATACTGCAACCTGGATTCCAAGTATTGACAGTTACTACCAACATTACATGCAACAACCCACGCCAAACTCCTTTTCCTTTGATTCAATCCGTCCAAACGATATCTCTATATCATTAAAATATCTAAAAACTAAAGACTCTGACATCAATACGATCCCAGTAAAAATATACAAATTAGTATCTGATGAAACTGCAATAGCACTCAGTAAACTAATGAATGACTCAGTAACAATAGGTATATGTTTTTACAGTCTAAAAGAAGCCAGAATATGCCCTTATTTAAGTCTGGAACTCAAACATTCTATCCAATTATCACTCCATTTCCTCAATGCCAACTTTAAGTAAGAGAAAGAAACCCCTGTAACTCTTAAAGTATAAGTCCTTTTATAAAATCATACGCATCATTCGAAAGAGGATAGTTACAAGTTTGTACAGGATTGTATAGGTTTTGACAATACAAGACAAGATAAGATACAAAACAAAATAAAAGTGTTAGTTAAAACTAACCCTTCAAGATGACTGCATGGACTGTGGAACAGCTGCGTTTCATAACTGAGCAATATTATGAGCATGGAAGAAGTGTAGTTTCAGCTCTTAGAAGGTGATTTTGACATGTGAAAATTTGTCTTGAAAGATCTTTGAGCTGAAACTACACTTCTTCCATGCTCATAATATTGCTCAGTTATGAAACGCAGCTGTTCCACAGTCCATGAAGTCATCTTGAAGGGTTAGTTTTAACTAACACTTTTATTTTGTTTTGTATCTTATCTTGTCTTGTATTGTCAAAACCTATACAATCCTGTACAAACTTGTAACTATCCTCTTTCGAATGATGCGTATGATTTTATAAAAGGACTTATACTTTAAGAGTTACAGGGGTTTCTTTTGGGTCCCATTTCTCTGGACCACCCTTTACAATAAATTTATTACATTCTTAATCAAATGCCATATTTTAACTAAAACACAATTTGGGCTTATAGGTGGACATACAACGGAAGATGCCATAAACATACTATTAGGAAATGTATATCAGAACTTAAACAGCCAAAAACACACTGGCTCGACTTTCCTCGACTTATTAAAAGCATTTGATACACTTTCGCATGAAATCTGCTTGAATAAACTTCACATATAAGGAATAAGATGAAATATCTTCGATTCATTTAAAATATGATATCCGTCAAATCGTTATCAGTACATCAAATTAAAAGAAAATTTATCTGACAAGGCAATTCTAACAAGTGGAGTCCCACAAGGATCTATTCTTGGCCCAGTACTATTTCTAATTCACATCAACGATTTTCATCTCTCAATCATATTAAATTGCGTACAATGCGCAGATGATACCACAATTACTTCTTCCCATCATAACGCAAACTTTCTGATTAATGAAACGAACGGACCTTTAGAAAATATGTATAAATGAATGCTAATAAATGTACTCATAAACTTTTATTGAACCTGACAAAGCCATTTTACATGGTTATTGCCAGAAATCATATTAATACAAACTGTCAGATAAATAATAGAAATACTACCTACTCTTGTTAGGGTGAATGAGGTTAAAGTACTTGGCATGAATTTAGACAAAAAACTAAATTTCAAAAGTCATGTATAACATATCAGATCCAAAATATCAAGATTTCTCTTCATATTATTTAAACTAAAACCGACCTTTCCCCAAAACGCACTCCTTACCCTATATTATTCCTTCATCCATCCACATTTATTATATTGCATTACAACATGGGGTAACTCAAAGAAATATACAAAACATTTTTTGGAAATAATTCATAAAACATTTCTGCGAACTTTTTCGAAGTATGACAATAGACAAAGTTACACTTCCCCAATGTTTAAAGAACTAAATATTATACAGTAAAACTAAATGACTTAATACAAACTCAATGTTGCTGTCAATATGTTCAAAATTATCAATAAAAATCACCATACATCACCCATTCAAAGAGCAATCCCCCCCCCCATTAAATACACTATCGTTATAACACCAGAGTACCCAATGATTTTATATACAAACCTAACTATACAATAGAAACTGCAAGAAATGAACTCTCTCTCAAAGGAGCAAATGTATGGAATGAAATTCGCATGCATATCAAGTAAGCTTCATCACTACATCACTAAATGTATTTCGCAAATCACTGAAAAAGCACTTCATTAGCTCCTACTGATGTATAAGTTCACTACTGCCATTTTTACCACAGTAATGACGTTCCCTTTTTCAACCTTTCAAATTAAATGTTTTGTGCAATTATTTCTCATTTCACGAAGGTCAAGCTTGTCGCCCCTCCTCAACTATTTATGTAAAATATGCTAATTTCATTAAGCACTTTTAATTTCATAAATTTTTTTTTTTTTGTTAGGCATAATTTATTTTCTACTAAATATACAATAAATCATTTAACTTAAAAATGTAAAATTTTGTGAACTTTATATTGTATTATTTTTGTTGCTATTATTTTTATTGCTATTATTATTATTATTATTATTTATTATCACTATTACAGTATTACTATCACTTGCCATTTTCACTATTTTTATGTAATAAATAAAGTAAATAACAATTTTGCCTAAAATGCCTCCATGCTTTCAACGGCATATTCAGGATGAGAGAACTGTGAATACATTAATGCCATAACAGATATCTGAATATTGTAAAACTCCGTCATTTGTATTCTTTTCTGAATAAAGATATTTCAATTTCAATTTTTTAGTAATAATAATTGTTAAATTCAACCTATTCAAGTTTCATAATGGAGGTTACGTATACCCGACACTAGTCGCTATGTGTGCGCTCCCACAACGGGCTTCTTGGATTAAACTTATTGCCTCATTAATGAAGTAATAGTAGCAATAATAATAATAATAATAATAATAATAATAATAATAATATTAAAGATAATATTATTAGCTTATGTTTATAGTAGAATATTTTGGCTTCTATCACTTTTGCTCCTACGGACAATATTTTCGGAGATGATGTACTGACCTATGATCAAAATTTGTTCGAATAAGCCCATTAGGGCATATTCACTACAAACCCAGAGGGGTAATAATTTGAAAATTAAAATAATAAATATTTAAAATTTCATAAAAATCTGACCAGTAGTTGACAGAAAGTGTGACAGAAAAACTGACTACTACTACTACTATTACTACTACTACTACTGCGAGGACATACACATTTTTCTCTCAACTCCATTATCAACCAATTACAATTTACCAATAATTTTTACGCATCAAAAACTAAAATTGGAAGTTTTGTTTGCAGCAAATAAATGAAAACTTTGCCAGAAATTGTTAAAACTAATTTAAATTCTAAACATATCTTTTTTAGTCTACAAAATAACTATGACTAAAATGTATTTGAGTCGACATCAGTAATTTACTTGCTTTTGGTGTGACAAGGATGAGTTCCTCTCGTTAACTCGGGAAAGGAACTGATTTTTCGTTTGCCATCTCACAATTTTTCAAATCATTAGAAAATTAATACCATCGAATATGATATATGAAGAAAAACAGTTCTGAATTAGGGGTGGGGGGGATATGAATAGTGGGGTTAAAAGGTTTTCAAGAACACTGTAGGATTTATCAGTACGCGGGATTCTATAAATAAAAGTCTTTATCTATTTCTGACACACGAACTGCACCTACTGCGTCGGAAACCCAGTAATAATAATTCATTCAGGAGAGCCGGAAATTGACACAACGCTCAGGCCAACAAGTTCGACCCATTACTCTTACTCCTATATTATTATTACCAGTATCATCTGGATTCGAACCCCCTACCTCAGTGTTTTCACTTCGCTTATAGGGCAACAGTGTTACCCACTGAGCACGAGCTACGAACGCTGAGGAAACCCTTAAGTTGCGGACACTACTTAACAACGAAGTTCGAAACGAGAGTTCAAGCAGACTCGGAGGAACAATACACAAGTGCTACGGGAATACTTCATGCTGGCATAACTGGCCACCTTTCAAGTTATATCACGATCAGAACAAAGACTAACACCCAAAAATACACAAGTATTAAATTCAGAAGTTAACTACACGCCCTTGACGATTGGTTAGGTTAGGTCGTGATATTTTCGTTAGTTAGCCTTATAAAGCTAACTAACGAAGGCTGGGGGCCCTGATCTTCAGGTGATCCAATATTTGTACTGTTACAATAACCAATCCCTGATTGATCCCCGGTTTATAAACATCTATTAAACAAAAATATAAACTATACAAAAATGTGAAGAAAGGTTTACTTCCTAAAGCTGTAATCACTCATTCTCGAAACAAACTTAATTCATTAATGTTTAAGGAAAAGTTAATTACAAAAATGTAAATTGAAAGAATATAAGAGTGATCTGAAACAATATTGGAACCTCATTAATAAAGCGATTAATAAAATACAAACAAAACTCTTTACATCCGATAAACTCATAACTGATAACGAACTCATTACAGATACAACAAATATATTACTAAACACTTTCAGCGAATATTTCACTAAAGTTGTAGCTAAACTCACGTTCACTATCTTACCCACGTTGTGGTCTTTCGATAGATACCTAGGACTTCCCCTAACACATTCTCTTTTCATGCCACTGACTACGACACAGGATTTAATAACAGACAGTTGGAAAAAAAAATGTACGCCTGACGCAACACCAAAGAGAATTTCTAAAGAATGCGCTAATTTAATTGTGCACCAGCTCAGAATGTTTATTAACCTCTCCTTTGAAAGCAGCTGTATCTTCCCAGATTACCTTAATTAAAAAGGCCTTTTTTTAAATCTTCCACCTCAAACTACATACCAATTTCTGTCCTTTCAACTACCACACCGTAGAAATTAATAGGTAAACTTTCGTAATATTTAGGTAGCACAAGTATCACATCAGCCACCAAGTTATGGTACAAAAATACGACACTTCTAATGCAGTATATTAAATTTCATTTTTAGAGAAAAAGGAAACTGGTGTCTACGTAATAATTGTCCTCAACAGTTTTCAGTAATATCAGGTAAGAATAAATATGAGATTCAAAAATATATTCATGAAACAAAATATAATGAAAATATATAATCGAATAATACACAAACAGCAATTTAGCTTCCTACAAAAGTACAACGAACGACCCAACAACCGTTATATTAAAAGAACATTCTGAACGACAAAAAAAAAAACATCAATAATCATCCTACTTGATAAAGCTAAAAACTTTGACAGCTCTTGACATACTCCTGAAAAATCGAACATTACGGCTTTAGTGGAATACCCTCAAGATGTTTCCACTCATACTTCAACAATAAGACTCAGTTTATAGCTCGTGATTCATATCCCGCGGCGTAACTCAAGGGAGTATTCTGGCACCTATCTTGTTCTTCCTTTATAAAAATGACTCCCACCGATCATTAATTAATTCGTCTTGTTACCAGTATGCAAATGACATGACAATCATAACTTCAAACAAGGACTTATTGGCACTCCAAACATCTAACAATGAATTCCAAATAATTTATTTATGATTTAATACCAACAAAATATAATTAAATATAAAAAACAACTAAATATAAATCCAATCTCTATAAAACAAGTAGAGTCGGCAAACTTCTGAGAATTACCTTACGCAAAGCTGTCATTCAAACAATATACGGAAGACCTATACAAGAAATTAACCAAGGCCGCCTACATAATCCCAAAAGCGGGTACGGCATTTTCAAAACGAGTCCTCAAATCTACATGTATAGTATCGCATTAGCACTTATGAAGGGCACGGCAGTATTTGATTCAGCCACTGATGGTCACACAAAAAGAATAATTACAAAAATTTATAAATCGAACAAGCACAATGAAAGTACCGACATAATATTCCACGATTTAAAAATTCTAAAGCTGAAGGATATTTACAAACTAAAACTAAACATTGCTTCTTATATAAATCCGATTGTCAATAATAGTGCTCCGGAAATAATCCAAAACAAAATATTAGCTTCCCAAACCCAACATCATTTCGACTCAAGACCCTCAAAGACGTACATCAGAAAACGAAATTGCACTCTAGAGCAGTGGTTCCCAAACGGGGTGCCGTAGATGTGTCCAAGGGGTGCCGTGAACGCACCTCTGTAATGTTGAGGTGTAAGAAATATATTAGTTACCCACTTCTTTTCTTCAATCTTCTCTCTTCTGTCCCCCTGTCCTCCTCCGTACCACAACCCCACCCCACCTACGTTAAAGAACAAAGTAAGACTGATAGACTTCTTCGTCTACGACAGTTTCTTAACCAGGATGTCGCCAAATTTCAGGAAAACCACAAAAATAAGTAACTGAAAATTCAAAATTTACTGAACATAAGCAAAGAAGACAGATGGTATTGGGATGCCTTGAACCAGAAAAGATTGAGAACCACTGCTCTAGAGTCTGGTGAACCATAAAAATCTTTAGAGTCTGGACTTTGCAACTAGATCTTTATGCTCCAATGAACCCAACCTTTGGAACAACCTTAATAATCAATAGACGAAAAAAATCTAACACGCTGAAAAACTACCAAAAAAAATGAAGGATAAATTTATCAAATGTCTCAAACCACAACATCTCTCTTCTGTCGCCAACTTCCATTCCAACCTTCTTCCACGATCTCTCCACTGTACGCACTAATCACAGTTAAGATAGTTAATTCTTGCTCCGTATACCCATAAAAATCTTTATGTAAGATCAAGGAATCGAATATTAATGTCTGCACAAAGCCAAAGTTACTTAATAGTATATATATATATGTATAAAATGCGGAAGCTTAGCTGAAGTCCATATGTTATCTTTAAATCTATGTGATCTCGAATTATGCTATGTCTTAACCCTTTAAGGACTGAAGGTACAAATTGCTAACGTTTCAAATACAAGCATTCATAACTTAACCCTACAAAAAATTCAGGGCTTAAAGGAATACATCATATTTTGTTAACCCATCATATTTGCACATAATTGTACAACTTTCTGTCGATTTGAACTTACTGTAAATAAGGCGTATGTATTCTAAAATGTCTAAAAATATTTGTCAAATAACCTCATTCCGCCATTAAAGCATATAATCTTTTTCCAAGTGGCAGTTCTATGATGTGATTTTCTACTGATCCATTTTGATGTCTTTTATGACGTCCATTTGTGTGTGTGTGTGTGTGTGTGTGTGTGTGTGTGTGTGTTCCTTTTGCACGTATATAAATAAAACAAAGAAGTGAAATAAAAAACTTCTCCATAAAAATAAATCCATATTTATATCGCCCCAAAAAGGAAATGTTAGGCCTACAACTTCTTAAGCCTACTAAAATTTTCATACCTATACATATAATCCTCATATAGAAGTTTAAAGCAAAACAATACAAGTAAATACATAAAATTTCGTTACTTGGATGATTCTTACCAAAGTAAAAGTTCAAAATGGAAGAAAACCGGGAGGTGAAAAACCATTTAAAAAGAACAGCCACATTTCTCACCGGTTTTTTTTATGTTATTTTCAAGGGAGAATATGTATATGTGAAGGGGTGGGGGGGTTATTACAAAGGGTTAAACTAACTTCTGTATCTATTACCTTCATTTATTTCAATACTTATCTGTAGAAGGCTCATAAAAATAAGTAAACATTACGTTGATTGTCCAAAAGAACAAATGGCAAAGCTCATCAATGGAATTCCAGAACGTGTCAACTTTAAATAATGTAAAGGGGGAAGCAACCCCCCCCCCCATTCTAAATATATTGATCCAATAAACCCGTTATTATTTAGTAACTTTTATTATCAATCAAAAACTATGAAAAAAAAAAAATCGAAGGTGTCTATTAACTTTTGTCAACCTCTCTCTCTATATATACATACACACTAGTATGCCATCCCTTCTATATATATATATATATAATATATATATATATATATATATTGCACGATGTCACAAAACCTTGACTCAATTAAAGAAATAAGGAAATAATGAGAGAACCTTCTGAGACCCTGATTCCCCACAGGACCCTATTATTCTACTCACGCAGAAAAGGTGGAATAAAGCAATTATATCAATATCTTAATTGAATTGATTTTACGTGGTCCCAAATGTTGCCTCCATTTTGGACACTTTCAATACCTGCGCGGAATTCATGAGGGATTTTTAATGCGAATTTCTACTGGAAAAATTGGCCCTCCCATTTGGAGTTCTTTTGGAAAAAAAAAAAAATTTCCTATTTTCTTTAATGAATCAAAGCATAAAGAAGAAGGATAGATATATATATATATATATATATATATATTATATATATATATAATATATATATATATATATATTAGTAATGGAGTTAAATCTGAACTCTCAGAGGTGATCAGCTGTGTCCCACAAGGTAAAGTATTAGCTCCTTTGCTGTTTATAATTATGATGATTGCGGACACAGCTGCAGATATGATGGCTGTCGTTTCGTGCTTCGCAGACAACAGAAAGAAATGAAAGGAAATTATCAAATGAAAGTGAAAAGGAAAAATTATAAAATGACATTAAAACCTTATTCAGGTGGACGGAAAATACCAATATGGAGTTCAACGAATGAAAATTCCAACTCACAGAATTTAACCCTTTAAGACGTACGAATGATCACCGTAGACTAACTACGTACGTCGTACGATCTTAATTTTCACGCCTACATTTGAATGAACGTAAAAGAAACGCCATCTGCGGAACATACGTTGCCCGCATATGCAGTACCGAAAGGGTTAAGCGAGTCTAAGAGACAAAATTGTCAATGTTCTGCAAGATTAAGAGAATAACTACAAAATCAGTAAATTGTAAAGATAACAACATCAGAAAAATAAATGAAAAACTAAAGACGATCTAATTGAGAGAGAGAGAGAGAGAGAGAGAGAGAGAGAGAGAGAGAGAGAGAGAGAAGGAAGACGCTATAAAATGATAAAGGTTAACTGAAAATACTTCTATATAGTCTGGTGGAACCTATTCTAGGGTGAACCTTGCTCTGGGGGTCTCACAATGTTTTTTGCATATAATGTACGGTATGCTAAGAGCATACAAATAAAATATCAATCCAGTGATATCACGTATTCCTTGAGCATTTTGAAAAAAATAGGCTTTAAGTTGTTGTTTTTGTAATTAACCGCTAAAATTCAAATTTTTACCATGTCACCATATTTTGTCCACCATCTTTGCTTTCTTTGTCTGAAATGACATAATATGTTAGTTAGAGACAGAGTAAACATAAAAATCAGTAAAGAAAAAACCATTTATTTGATAATCTATTCACAAAATTTGTGTAATTTTCATACTTTTTACTCTTAGCTATTAACGTTCATTATATAGGCCTAAAGTTCTGTGAGTTTTTGTTTGTTTACCAAAACGCCTACTTTATATGAAATATTGACAGACTTGTAATTTCTAAGGGTGTATGCAGTCTATACTACAGGCAGTTCACATAACACTGCTTAATAAGAAATAAAGCCTGAAAACATAAGATCTAATTCTCTTTATCTTTATTTCCATCATGATCGTGCTTTCTGTTAATATTTAAAAAGTCACTGCCATCTCACAGTTACAGAAATTGCACAGGATAACTTTGTAGATTCACAACAACACCTAGAAGATTTGCATGATTGGTATTTGCATTTAATTAGTTTCAAGATATAGTCTAGTGAAGATTGCATGTCAGATGGTAATAAAACTGGTTGTGGAGTTTTATTCTTCTAATCTTTGATCCAGACATGTATTACTAGATTTAGATCCAATGGGCTTGGTTCAGTTACAATTTTCCAGATACAAGCCAGTATGTGGACCCTTAGAGTATTTTGTTTAAGTGCTTCTGAGGTTTCTGTCATTCTTGAGGCTTTTGGTTGGCCATAACATGCTACAACAAAAGTGGTTGATACTCGTGAGAACTCTTCAGGTTAGCATTGGCTTCACCAAGATGTGGTAGTTCCACTTTTAATACTATGTCCCACATAACTATCAAATACTAAGTACACACCACTTTCCTCCAGTCTTGTTCTAATGTAAGAAACCACACCGTTAACGAAGTCTTCCACTACCTTTCCAATGGACGGCCATTGAATAGTCCAGAGAATAGCTGATCCATCAATTTCCACACACTATGCTTGGATGTTATCCTTGCTAAAACTTCAACCTGTAGATGACTTACATTTTGCCAGTCTCATATCACCAGCATTCGTAAACACTGAGGTTGGTACTGGTGCTAATTCATATTTTAGAACCTCTTTAACCCATTAGTGCGCGAAGGTCTTTCCGAGACTGAATAAAATCGTCTGGCGTTAGCCAGAACAAAATCAATAAAGTGACACCAAGCACTAATGGGTTAATATCAAAATCTCTCCCAGATGTTTGAAGACTCAAAATCTGTGAGTTGATTAGATTTGTATCATAAAGTTTTCCTGGTTCTATCTTTATATGTTTTCTATAGTGTTCATAGTGCAGAAATATTTATCAATGGGACTGTGAAAACCTGTAGGCCAGGATGCCTCATATTTTTCCCATTTCCTTTTCACCAATATACGAGGCATTGTCTACATTAACAGAATCATCTGAAGCATGCCCACTTACAAAAGGAATATAAAGGACGCCAAACAGCAACAGACAGGCTGGTCCCGATAACATTTACAATTCCCTCGCTTGGATGTTTTTTTTTAATTGAGTAGGTTTATGCATTCCTCAAGCGTTTGTCTTATCTCATTTCTGTTCTTGGTGTCCAATTTTATACGTGACTTCTTTTCTTTGTGTTTATCTGGACTTGAATTCACTTCTTTTGTCATATGATGGATATCTTTTGCTTCCACATTGTTAGTGTGAAGGCTCAAAGCTCAAGTTTTCAAGGTGTTCGGTTTTAGCGCAATCCAATTATGCCTTTTGGTCCTTTCATATAGACCATGAATGTCGCTTCAATCTTCATTCCTATGATATCCCATTCCAAATGCTTGTAGTGTGCCGGACAACGCGTTCCCCTTTAAGAAACCTTTCAAGGACATTTGTTGGCAAATCTTCCATGACTCTCAAGTAATACAAACCACAATGACAGTATTTCTGATGCTTTTGACAGCTAGGAGATGAAGAGGCCATTTTGTTTCCCTCTCAGCTTTGGTAAACAACATCATAAGTAGGACGCTTTACTGACATATTTACCCAAAGTTTTGCTGTTCTGCTTTTAAGAACTTCATTTTCAATAATGGTTGTGAGTCAAAGTCACAGCTACAAAATACAGCATCCCGAAGTAGTTCTTCTACTACAATTCTAAGACTTCTAAAATTCTGTGACAACTTCTTTCCTGATAGCATATGGGCCACTTCTTCAAAATAACATTCCATGATGTCAACGAGTCCTGTATCTCCCATGAGGATACCAACACATCTTATAAAGTTCATAAAGAAATGCATTCCACCTCGCCTAAAAATGAAATTAGCGAATCCGTTAGGATATACCCATGATCTATACACACATCCTCTATACAATTGCTGGTCGCATGTGAAAATCACAATATCATGGCCAACTTCTCGTGTTCGTTTTTCTGCTTCAACAATAGCAGTAAACATTGTCCCAGGATATGATGGTAATATATCAATATGAGGCATGTAGACAGTAGTAGTCTTTGACCGCAATGTGTGCCCTTCTTTCAAGTTTGCATTGGTATCGAATCCATTCCATTCTAGATAATGTATGATAAAACATCAAATATTATTAAGGGGTGGATTAAATTAACTCTAACGTGTTTTAAACCATGAAAGAAACATTCATTAACGCGACAAAGAACATTGTTAAATTTACATGCTTAGAAATTAACTCAGCCATCGTTGTAATTGTCATCACTCATCACTGGGACACCCATTTAATGTTATGTTTAAAATAGATAGAGAATATTACTTGAAATAAAACTGAAGCAAGTTTGCCGTTTGACCCCACGGAAGACTCGTTGTTCCATATCTAGCTTGGATTCTTTCCCTCTAATATAAAGCCCATTACTTATGGTTATAACTCTATTGTCTATTTCGAAAGGACTTTCTACCTCAATCGTATGAATTCCTCTAGAATTCTAAAAGAGTTCATTCAAATCCTTCTCATTCTTCGTTTTTGCCATAAAACCTACCTTTAAGGTAGTGATGTTCATTTCCTAATTCTCAACTACCTTTAAGGTAGTGATGTTCATTTCCTAATTCTCAACTACCTTTAAGGTAGTGATGTTCATTTCCTAATTCTCAACTACCTTTAAGGTAGTGATGTTCACTTCCTAATTCTCAACTACCTTTAAGGTAGTGATGTTCATTTCCTAATTCTCATTTTAATTTGGTCGATCGTCTTTGAACTCTTTCATACGTCTATAATACCCAAAATTGAAATCTAACTGATTAATTATATAGAGTTGTTTTTTATATAATCTCCGGTAATTTTGTCCAATAACCTTTTATTATTCATTTTAAAGTTATATTCCGCATCGCTTCTTTCCATGTGCACAACTTTACACTTATCTACGTTAAATTTCACTTACCACGTATCTCATCAATCTAACGGCTTATCTATATTCGAATGAAGTTGTTTATCTAAAGCAGTGGTTCCTAACGTGGGTGCCACCGCCCCCAATGGGCGTTTGAGAATCTTAGGGGGACGCTAGGAAACTGTAAAATTGTTATCTTCTATTAATAAATCACTTATCACTTATCCTGTTATATCATTATCTTCATGAGGGGACACCAACAAATATTGAAGGACATAAGGGGACGTTGGCCTGAAAAACGGTTGGAAACCACTGATTTAAAGGTTTCGAGTTCGAGTCTCGCTTTGGCTTGAGGTTTCAATGATTAAACTAAAGGAATATTCTCGGTTTGCCTTGAGTGGGTAAGAGTTCAGATGTCACGAAAATCTGTGGGTCTTCTCCATCATATGACATAATAATAATAATAATAAAAATTATTATTATTATTATTAGCAGCAGCAACAGTGTTGATTTCGATCTTGTTATACCAACTTTTGTCATCCATGAATTTTGATATTTTATAACTTCATAACTTAATTCTGTTAAGTTTATCCTCAAATCGTTGATATAGATTGTAAATAAGACTAGTGCTAGAAGAGATGACTGAGGTACTCCCGCTAACAACTGACAACTGCTGATCCAATTGCGTGTAATCTCCTGCACCTTATGACATTTGATTTTATTGACCAAGCTTTTATGAAGCACTTCATAGAAAGACTTCTGGAAACCAAGGTAAATAAAGTCTTCTGGTCATTAGTGTGGTTTATGACGATATTGGAAAACTCTAGTAAGTTGGTTGAATATAATTAATCTACTTCGTCTTTCCAAGTAAACCAACCAAATAAATTATAATCAGCGAGGAAAGCCAAAAACTGGGATAGCGCTCAGGACAGACGAATGCGGCTCATTGCACTAACTTCCAGAGTATTATCACCATCACCATCGAGAGTCGAACCCCCGACCTCAATGTCCTCACTTGACATATACAGAAAAATGGTGTTACATACTACAGTAGACCACAGGCGTTGTCATTGTAGGTTCATAATTCTTGGCCTTACTGTAACATTTGCTCTTTTCCTAAGGGCATGCTCCCTTCAGCGAGTAATTTATTAAAAATTATAGGCAGTGGAAAAAAGACATGTCTCTTAACTTCGCTTACCACGCGAAGTTGTGGGATACATATTGTCAGGTGCAGGCGACCTTCTTAGCTTCATTTTGTCATGGTATTTTAAGAACTGAGAGTGCTCTACTGCATTCATTTTTTTTATATTATTTCACTCCCCTGTACAGACATCCGCGTCGTCTGCTACATTATTTTAATTTTTGTTCATGTGAGCTGATTGAAAATATTTATTTGGTATTTTACTCATTTGTATATCATTGTACATCACTAGTAGTACATCATTAGTACATCACTAGTAGTACATCACTAGTAGTACTCCATTTTAAACAGTTAAAGAGCCTATTGAGTTATTTATATATTTTTTATTTTTAACGATATTTATACATCTTGTTTAATCCTTTAAGGACGACTGTTACAAATTGGTAGCGTTTCAAATACACGCATTCATAACTTAACCCTACAAAAAAATTCCGGCCTTAAAGGGTTAAGTTACTATCTGATAATTATTCGCTATCTTCTTTTCACAAGTGGTGCTATAGCATTGCTATAGCTTGCTATAGCGTTTGCGACAAAATTTAACTTATTCCCCAAAATGTGTTCGTTTTCTATCGTTTCATTTGTGTTAAAATGTAAGTTTCGATTATGTTAATTCGTTTAGCCTCTAATACGGTATAAACCTATTTGTGAGTTCAACTAACCTAACCTAACCAACCTAACTTAACCTAACATATCTAAAATATAGAAAAAAGGAACATATTTTAAACCATAAGATAAATATTGGGGCGAACGTAGTAGCTTTTACCAGCTTTTATTTCGTTTGAGAGTTTGCAAATTTTTGCTGTTTGTCGTTGACCCACAAATATTTATCTTTGGTATTTACGTAACAAATTCTCGAGTTTAGTATTTGAGGATTAAATCATATGTACACTTTTTTTTTAGGGGGGGGGGGGGGGGGGCTACTTCGTTTTCCATTATGTTATACGACCTTTTCTAGTTTAAATTGTTCCTCAAACAGTACTTGCTTCAAATGTTTATCCTTTTGTCGAAATTGTCCTTTTTGAAATTCGGGCCACAAAATTTAATGACAATTTCTTTAAGTATTTATATCAATTTCAAAGCTGATCCTGTGATGGTCAATTTTACTTCACTTTTCACAACCTCTTTGTTTCATCAACTGCTTTTGTTATTAAAATCACCACAAACTTTAATTGAGTTTTTTTTGCCGAATTAAACTTACATTACTTAACAGAACAGCGTATCGTCTGGTTCATTCCTTATAGAGCTACTTCCATGACAATTTTAGTGGGTGGGTTAAAATCATTATTTTTTATTTGTATTTGATCACAAATAACACAAATCCAATCAAATGTATATGTTGATGCATATATGCTCATATGTACTAATATGCACTAAAATCACAAAATAACACGTGATCTTATTAATAAGTAAACAACCACAGGAAAAGGAAACACAAAGTCCGAGCGCTTTCGTGATAATGTGAATATATCACGAAAGCGCTCGGACTTTGTGTTTCCTTTTCCCTGTGGTTGTTTGCTTATGTACTAATATATATGCTCTTATTTTATTTTAGTAGGTGGGTGAAATCTTTCTGTACGTGGGCAACTGCCCACCCACTTGAGCATATGAATATATGCATCAACATATACATATACACCCACTCACTGAAACTAAGAAGTAGCCCTGATTCCTTATACAGTAGGTTAACATCTGTGACATTCTTTCTTTATTTTATATTTCGACTTCTATGGTACTTAATGAAAAAAAAGGGTAATGGTTCAGAATACGGGCGCCACTTAATTAAGCAAAATTTCGAAAAATGCCATAGAGACAAAGTTGTTTCTCTCATTAAAATACGTTGATTGCATGTGTCGCATAGTAAAAAGAAACGAAGTTAGAAAATTACTAAAAAGTGCATAACTTAACATGCTATTACATTATCATTTGTATAATTTAGGTCTCGGGGGTACGGGGACGGAGCCCCCGTAAAGATCACGCATCACAAATTGATCGGTATAGGGTTCACTGATGCGTGATCTTTACGGGGGCTCCGTACCCCCGAGACATAAATTATACAAATGCGACACATGCAATCAACGTATTTTAATGAGATAAACAACTTGTCTCTATGGTATTTTTCAAAATTTTGCTTAATTAAGTGGCGCCCGTATTCTGAACCATTATCAAAAAGTATCATAGTTTTTGTAATTTTAACTGTTTTAATTCATTCCTGCAATAACATATAACCCACTCCCTTCCTTCCCCCTGGCCCTTAGCGTGTCATACTTATTACAAATCCATCAGGGTAATTTCAGATATTTATACCTAAAAAGAATTCTAGGATGGCCACTCTATGAGGCTCCCCAACTTCTAGATAGGCCTTTAGCGCAGCTGTTTTATTTCACAGACATCTCCTCACTTAAAGTTAAATACATTTTAAAGTTTTTCCTTTTTGCTTTTAAGGTCCTCTTTTCCTATAATGAGTTTGGTCACTATTTTCTCCAATATATTAGTCTCATTATTCAAGGCTGTGTTCCTCCGAGTCTGCTTGAACTCTCGTTTCGAACTTCGTTGTTAAGTAGTGTCCGCAACTTAAGGGTTTCGTCAGCGTTCGTAGCTCCGTGCTCAGTGGGCAACACTGTTGCCCTATAAGCGAAGTGAAAACGCTGAGGTCCGGGGTTCGAATCCAGATGATACTGGTAATAATAATATAGGAGTAAGAGTAATGGGTCAAACATGTTGGCCTGAGCGTTGTGTCAGTTTCCGGCTCTCCTGAATGAATTATTACTACTGGGTTTCCGACGCAGTAGGTGCGGTCCGTGTGTCAGAAATAGGTGAAGACTTTTATTAGTAGAATCCCGTGTACTGATAAATCCTACATTGTTCTTGAAAACCTTTTAACCCCACTATTCATATCCCCCCCCCCCTAATTCAGAACTGTTTTTCTTCATATATCATATTCGATGGTATTAATTTTCTAATGATTTGAATAATTGTGAGATGGCAAACGAAAAATCAGTTCCTTTCCCGAGTTAACGAGAGGAACTCATCCTTGTCACACCAAAAGCAAGTAAATTACTGATGTCGACTCAAATACATTTTAGTCATAGTTATTTTGTAGACTAAAAAGATATGTTTAGAATTTAAATTAGTTTTAACAATTTTTGGGAAAGTTTTCATTTATTTGCTGCAAACAAAACTTCCAATTTTAGTTTTTGATGCGTAAAAATTATTGGTAAATTGTAATTGGTTGATAATGGAGTTGAGAGAAAAATGTGTATGTCCTCGCAGTAGTTTATTATTATTATTATTATTAGTAGTAGTAGTATTACTGCTACTACTACTACTTCATTAATGAGTTTTTAACCCTAGAAGCCCAATGTAGCAGCGCACACATAGCGACTAATGTCGGGTCTACGTAACCTCCATAATGAAACTTGAATAGGTTGAATTCAACAATTATTATTACTCAAAAATTGAAATTGAAATTCAAAACTCTTTATTCAGAAAAGAATATAAATGACAGAGTTTTACAATTTTTAGATATCTGTTATGGCATTAATGTATTCACAGTTCTCTCATCTGAATATGCCGTTGAAAGCATGGAGGCATTTTAGGCAAAATTGTCATTTACTTTACTTATCACATAAAAATAGTGAAAATGGCAAGTAATAGTAATAGATAATAAATAATAATAATAATAGCAATAAAAATGATGAATACAATATAAAGTTGACAAAATGTTACATTTTAAATTAAATTATTAAATAATTTATGCTTAATTGGAAAAAATTAATAGATTCCGAAATTAAAGGTGCTTACTGAAATTAGCATATTTTAACTAATTGATTACAAAAATGTGAACTTCATTACTTTGGTAAAAATGGCAGTAGTGAACTTCGACATCAATAGGAGCTGATGAAGTGCTTTTTTAACGATTTGCGAAATACATTTAGTGATGAAGCCTGCCTGATATGAATGCGAATTGCACTCCATACATCTACTCCTTTGAAGGAGAGTGCATTTCCTGCAGTTTCTACTGCATATTATAGTTAGGTTTGTGTATAAAATCACTGGACAGTCAGGTGATATAATGTTGATGTATTTCAAAGACGGTGATTACTCTTTGAGTAGGTGATGTATGGTGATTTTTACTGATAACTTTGAACATATTGACAGGAATATTGAACTGGTATAAGTCATTTATTTTTAAAATATTTAGCTTTTTAAACAATGGCAAAGTATGATTTTGTCTGTTGTCATTCTTCGAGAGAATTCGCAGACATTTTTTATGGATTACTTCCAAAGGACGTTTTATATACAGTATTTCTTTGAGCTAGCCCATGTTGTAATGCATTATAATAAATGTGGATGGATGAAGAAATAATATAGGGTAAGGAGTGCGTTTTGAGAAAGGGTCTTTCCTAGTTTAAATAATATGAAAAGAAATGTTGATACTTTGGATTTGATATGTTGTACTCGTACGTGACTTTTGAAATTTAGTTTTTCATCACCTTTGCAAGAGTAGTATTCCCAATTTTTATTTGACAGTTTGTATTAATATGTTTTGTGGAATAATCATATAAGATGACTTTGTCAGGTTCATTAAGAGTTTATTAGTACACATCCATTTATACACATTTTCTAATTGCCTGTTTTTTCCATTAACCAGAAAATCCGCGTTATGATGGGAAGAAGTAAGTGAGGTATTATCTGCGTATTATACGCAATTTAATGTGGTTGAGAGATGAAAATTGTTGAAGTAAATTAGAAATAGTAATGGGCCAAGAACAGATCCTTGTGGAACTCCACCAGTTAGCATCGCCTTGTCGGATAAATTCTCCTTTAATTTAATGTACTAAACAATAATAAAAATTAACTTGCCTACAATAAAAAACATCATTTCCAGAAAAGCAAATGAACTTTTAATAAGACTGTGCCCTTTTGAAGTTAAACCTATATACAGGGTGTACATAAAGTCACGATCTATTTTTGTGAAGCACTTGGAAATTATATGGAATTCAATCATAAAATGATAAAGTGGTAACATTTATTAAATAATTAAGAGTAGGATTCGACGTGACGCCCATCAGTATCCCTGCACAGCTCAAATCGTTCCGCAGCATTTCTAAACACATTCTGGAGCATTTGCGGGGTTATGTTATCTGCAGCAGTTCGTATACGTGTACGTAAGTTTTCAAGACTCGTAATCTTCGTCTGATAGACGTGCGATTTGATAAAGCCCCATGCAAAGAAATCTAAAGGGGTTAAATCTGGTGATCTCGCTGGCCAAGGTCTGTTGCTTCCGCGTCCGACCCAGCGATTTGGAAAACGTCCATTTAGATAATCCTGAACAATTTTGGCATAGTGACAAGGAGCACCATCATGTTGATAGACGACGGTACTAACAATCCTATCCCCAATCAGCTGAGGTTCAAGGAA
The DNA here is from genome assembly GCA_023014485.1 of Bathynomus jamesi. Lineage (NCBI taxonomy): Eukaryota > Metazoa > Arthropoda > Malacostraca > Isopoda > Cirolanidae > Bathynomus > Bathynomus jamesi. The sequence continues at coordinate 346,804 of JAJOZX010001636.1, forward strand.
TTGCTGCAACATGTCCAGATAAATAAGCCCCGTAACTATAGCTTCAGCAAAGAAAAAAAGGACCATAAACCTTAGATTTTGTTAAACCCATCCAGACATTAACTTTAGGCGAGTCTCTTTCCCAATTTTGGACGAAATCATTCGGTCTTTCATCTGCCCAAATTCGACAGTTATGGCGATTTACTTCTTCACACGTATGGAAAGTGGCTTCATCACTAAAGAGAATGTTGTCCATTAAATTATCACTCCAGATTTGTTCTACGAGATCAGCACACACAGCACTTCGTCGAGGGAAATCTTCCTCATGTAAATCATGTAAAACCTGCAAATGATAGCTTTTCTTCTGCAAATTAACTTTCAGAATTTTGTGCACAGATGACGTCGGGAGGCCGAGTCTGTGTGATGCAGCACGAACGGACGTACGTGGCTCCTCAGTGATAATTCCGCGTACTGCATTCACGGTAAGATCTGACATACACGGTCGTCCTGATCTTGCTTCATCATTTACAGATCACGTTCGTTTAAATTTGTTCACCAATTTTCGTATTGTCTTGTCTATTGGCCCCAGCTTATGAAATCTTCTTCTAAACTTCTCTCTGATGTCATTGTATTTCTTTCCCTCGATTCGCCAAATTACTATTGCCACACGCTCTTCTGTATTCATTCTAAGGGCTTCTGAAAAGAAAAATAGAAAAAAATAATTATTTCACAAAAATAGATCCTGACTTTATGTACACCCTGTATATAATATATATATTATATATATATATGCGCCTCGTGGTGTAGTGGTTAGCGTCGGTGACTACGAATCCATCGGCCCCGGGTTCGAGACCCGTGGTGGGGCGTGGTTCGGATTCCACGTTAAACTGTAGGTCTAAGGTGGAGTGAAAAGCTTGACCTTCGTCAGAATGAACAATTCGGGCGGAAGCTAACCAAAGGTGTGTGTGTATATGTTATTCATCGATGCATTCATAGTCTAAAGGAAAGTATGAAGATTTAAACACCTTTTTACAGAGAGCACCATTCCTCCCATTTCAGGATACGAGCAGCTCGCAGTAACATTTCTAAGCAAATGGTGGGGGAGGGGGTCAAAATACTGACGAGACTTCCGTCCGTGGTTCATCACTACTGAAAGCAACATTGCTCCGTGTTAGTCTAGTCCAAAGGATCCATATCCGTATTTAATTTATTGTAATTTTCGTTAGTTGTGTCGTAGCATCCCCCCACTTATTATCAGTCCTGGTGCATGATTCTTCAAGAGCAAAATGTCCCGCAAGTTTGGGTTCCTCCGTAAGGCAACACAAATTTACCTACATCAATCACAGTTATACCCGTACTACCTCAGACTTGCTCTACACAAACGGGACTAAAAACCACAAGTATCCACAATCGCAAACCATTGGTATACAGGCCTCTCTCCTCTCTCTCTCTTCTCTCTCTCTATATATATAATATAATATATATATTTAGGGTGATTCAAATATGGGGGTAAAAAAAAAAAAATTTATATTTTAATGTGTTCAACCCTTAAATGTTCATTTCAGCATGAAAACAAACTATCCTAAAATTATTTTAGAAATTTTAATTTTAGGGGTTGCTACCAAGCAATTAAAAATTGACAGAAACTCAAATTGTCAAATTTTTCCAACCACCCAGGGGTACAGTACAAGGCGCATTGCTTTTTTTTAATGTGGAAAAGCTCCCCGTAGGTCCTACCATAACCACAGCATGCATAATTAAACTAGCATGATATTTGAGACATTAGCTGTCCTTACTTCATCAATGTTTCTTTTTCTATCAGGGTAAACAGCCCTGTAGTTTTCACTACTTGTAGCAAGAATTGTTTTGATCTTCGTCATGTGTTAGTATTTTATTATATTCATCCATTAATTTTACTCCTTTTCCGCTATATCATTCACGACTTTCCACTGTTGATAGATTTCTTAGCGGAGTTATACTCTTCATCATTATGCCATTCTTTAGCATCTTTGAGTAAAAATTTTGAACTAAATTCTGTTATTGTAAAGAATCTTTGAGTATTTGATGACAAATCTTCTAATTTCTTCGTTGGAATAAGTGCAGGATCTAGAAAAGCCCGTTTGCAGGAAGAGTTTTGTTGTAATTTGCAAGCCCTTTACAATTTTGTTTTTCGTTTAGTAGGCACTTCATCATCATAAAAGGCCAAGGCTACCAGTTCTTCTGATAGGTACCAGAGGTGACCTAACAGTTTTTTAGTAGCAACAAATGCAATTGTGTCATTTATTGTTTGTAGACTACAAGATTCTGTTAATAATTCCAGAAGCAAGACGAGGAGCGCAAGATGGCACAGGAGCTGTAAACCATGCCTTTACATATAACCGAGTAGCAAATAGACAGTGTTTTAGCCTTTTTTGTCTTTTACTGAAATTTTGAACTGAGATTGGACATAAAATTTTTAATGAATATGTAATTTTGGCCATCCACCTAGCCCGATGAAGTCGCCTGGATGTTTAAATTTGATTCCACCTTTTGGTTCACCTCCCAAAAAAATAATTGTTAACTGCAATAGTTCTAGGTAATCGTCTCTTGGTTTGGAATGTATCTAGTTGATTTGTTGCAAATATAATTAGGTCATCTTTGATGTCATGAATATTTTCATAGATATCGGGGATCTGATAATGCTGTTTCGTAGTCCTCCTTATTAATGCTGACCATTTTTTCTCTGAACTTCTTAAAAAGGACTATATCGGGCCAGAAGATGGTGATAAAGACTTTGAAACAACAGCTTCCAGCATAATTTCAAATATATGGTGTCGACATGCCAGCCACAATAAATCGTTGTCGAATTTTTGTTCTAGAAGAATAGCTGCACCATTTCTAGGACAGTATTGGCTGCCGTTGTATTGAAACACATGCATTTTATTTGTTCGCAGATGTCTCATTCAAGCGATGTCTGATTGTTTGCATTAAAAAGAGACGCATTTCTGTCACTCAATTTTGCAACATCAAGACTTCCTAATAATTTATCATCAAACAATTTTCTACGTTTGCCAACCTTACTTTTTCCATGTTGAAGGTTGTGCATCACAGAAACCAGATTCATCACTTTTACTCTCCTCTGATTCTGATTTGATGATGTACTGGTAAGTATGACAGCCTCTTCACTCTCTTTCTTTTGATCTCTTCTTCGGCTTTCCTCTTTTCATAACGTTGTTGCTTTCTGCTGCTCTTTGCTCATTTTAGCAACAGCCTTATCAATGGTACCCATTTTTCCATGATCCTTTCTCACGTTGCATTTTCAAGAATTTCTTATCATCTTCTATTTTTATAAGCTGCATGCATTCTCATGAGCAATGTCAAATAAGTTTTCCAGTTTATCTTTCCATTTTTCTTCTTTATTATTTAAATTCTGTTATCTTTTCAATTTGTTTGCTTTGTTTTTCTTAAGCAGCTGTCATTCCTTCAGTATTCCTTGAATTTTATTACTACATGTTATTCTGTTTGCTGGTATTCCTGCTTTTTTCCAAACTGCGAGCACATCATCTGCAGTAGAGCAGCATGATTCTCTAATGTCTTGCTTTTTAATATTTCTGTAGTGCATGAAGAGGGCCATCATTTCCTTCTCTGATGGTAATACGGATGTTTTAGTACTGCAGAGGGCTGCCCAATTAGCCATACTTCAGTTTTTTCTTGTAGAACTTCTCCCAAATGAGCAACTGGGTGATGGTGAGTTAGGCCTAGCTTCCATAATCGATTAATTGGTATCAAAATACGAGTTCCAAGCAACAATTAAAAGCAAGCTAGTATATAAACCATTAATTAAAAATTCTGAAATATAAACAATTAAACATAAAATCATCAGTTGTAAAACAAACAAATTGAAAAAGAGGGAAACTTTGACGCCTGGTAGAACATAGTAAATTTTATTTAAAAATTCACCAAATTTGGCATACACTACTTTTTTGTCATAGGGAACAAAATACAGGTTGAACAATTAAAAAAAAAACTTTGATTTTTTTGAAACACCTATTAATATTATATTAAATTAAAGCAAAAATGTATTGCAAGGGTGAATTTCGTTCAAAACAGGAAACTCCAAAAAATTAGGATATAATACAATTAATAATGTAGCAGCTAATGATCTAATCTTTACTTACTCTTCTAAAGTCTCAGTGATATTAAAAAATCTGCCCTTTGTAAAGGCCTGAAATTCTCTCTTACTTCAAAAAGCTTAATTTTTACGATCATTTCCTCAACTTTGAGTTATTTTTGAAGGACCTTTTTAAACATTCATTCTTTGACCCACATAGTAAAATTTTTTAACTTTTTACCTAATAATTTGCGTAATTAGTTTTACTTCATTTTATGCTTTTAACCCTTATGGCAATAGACCTAATATGGAGGCGGAAGAGTTTCAAAGTCTAGAAATCTGTGTTCGGACGAGTCATTGGTGGTACAAGACAGACTAAGGTAATGGCGTTTGGTCCTTTGGACAGGAATGTTTATGTCGATAAAATGTTAGATATTTTAAAATGATGTAACTAGATTTGCTAAAGTAACTGGTGACATTTTTGCTTTAATTTTAAAATAGGAAGATAAAATGAATAGGTATCTTAGAAAACTTAAATTAATAATATAATCTCAGACACAGTTTTTCCAAATTATTTGTTTCTGGATCTAGCCCAGGGAATATGTATGGACTCCCTAAAATATAAACTAATTGCCACTTTGCCACTAGGCCAATTTTATCGGCACTAGGAACTTTTAGTTATAACCTTTCAAAATTCTTGGTCCCCGTACTATTACCTATACTTATAATTTGTATACAGCACGGAATTATTTTTGTTCGTTAGAGAAATTACCATTAAAGAATAATTCGTACACAATGGTTAGCTTCGATGTAAAATCTTTATTTACCAATGTGCCTGTTGCAGAAACTATTGATATATGTATTGACAATCTTTTTAATAATATTGATACGGTGCAGGGTTTTAATAGAGGTCAATTGAAAGAACTACTAAAATTTCCCGTGGAAGACCTTATATTTATATTCAACGGTGAATATTTTAAACAGCCTGAAGGTGTTCAAATGGGTCTGCCCCTTGGTCCCACCTTAGCTAACGCGTTTCTTTGCCATCATGAAGTCAAATGGCTGAACGAGTGTCCTTCCAACTTCAAACCAGTTTTTTATAGAAGATGTATTGATGACACTTTTCTCCTGTTCAAATCACCAGACCATATCCCTTTGTTTCGTAATTATGTTAATTCTAAGCACCCTAATACTGAATTTACTTCAGAAACTGAATCTAATAGCTCTCTGTCCTTTTTGGACATTAAGATAATAAAAACTAATTCCTCTTTTGAAACTTCCGTTTACCGAAAGCCGACATTCACCAATCTTACTACGAACTTTTCCTCCTTTATCCCTTTAGGTTTCAAACGAAATTAATCTCGACTCGACAATAGAGCTTTCAATATCTGTTCAGATTTACTTTAAGCTACACGATGAACTAGATTTCATCCGAAAAATCCTTACCAAGAATAATTTCCCTTCTGATTGGTGGAGACTACAATAGCAGGCAGAATCCTGAATAGACTAATAAACCCCACAACTAGAGAACGTAATTACAGTTCCCAAAGATATCCTGTAATTTCATTTTGCCTATATGGGACCTCAAGTTTTAACATTAGGAAAAAACTTTTAAAATTGCTCAAGGA